>JABRWK010000052.1:30982-61588 GCA_013372445.1 Hypothenemus hampei
AGTAGTCATTAAAGGAATCCTTTTTTATTATAATGAGTTTTCTTTTAAAAGTTACCGTTGCGAAGTTATGAGCGGTGGAGCGTTACGCGCACACTTTTATTTAAACAATGATAACTTTTGTAAGAAACATAATATCGAATTCTGGTTTGCACCATTGTTTTCAGCAGTGTTTTGTCTGTAAAATAGTGAAAAATGTATGAAAAAACTCGAAATATGTAAAAACAGGGAGCAAAAAAAACGAAATTTTCAAAAAAAAAAAAAACGAAAAAAGATATAAATTCCGGATTTTGACAGATCGATAGAGATTTAAAAGACGAGCAATTTGCTTTTTTCCCCGTGGTTCTAAGTCATTTGGATCAAAAGTTATCGCTAAAAAACGAGAAATGGGCGAAATTTTGGGGGTGGGTTTCACCCCTTAAACCTTGACGATTGCAGATAAAAAAAATACGTGTCGATTATTTTTCATAGTACTATAAGTGTGCAAAGTTTCATTACGATCTGCGAGTCACACCTCGAAACGTTCCCATGCTGGTTAAATATCTTAACACCTAAAATGCCATGGTGGATTTAACGGTCCCACCAATTTGTAAAAAATAATTGGTTCTTCTAGCCGTGGTGGGTCTCTATTATTAGCCACTACGTATCGTTTCGGTTTGAGCCTCGATGGACCGCTTTAGTCTTCCGAATCAATGTCACTGATATGGAAATGCAGTTTTTACCTACTTTCTGGATATGTGTGATCCATCATGATGACAGAAAAACATAAATAATTATTTTTACAAATTAACTGAAAAATAAAAATGTAATTTTTTCCCTAAATTTTCGAAAAAATATTGACTTTCTTCTTTCAGTTATAAAATGGTAATGAATGGCAATCACATTTGTAAAAAAAAATTTCGGCCATTGGGGCACTCCAATTTCTTTACCATGGTGACATTTTACATGTTCACTGTCGTATTAACACTTTATTTCCAAAAATATAGCTGTGATGTCCATCCATTGAGCTATTGAGTAAACCATTTTACCAATTTAACGAAACACAATAGTACACGCATAAAAAAATTTGTAAAAAAAAATAAAAGGCTAAATACAATTCAATATTCGTCACAATCACTATCAAAAATTAAAAATAGCAAATTCTTTTCTCATCAGTAAATCTGTGTTTTTAATGTGACTAAAATTCAATGAACAAAAAAGTTTAAATGGATGCAATTTTTTGTTGTAATTTTTTCAAAGTTAAAAAATTATTTGAAATATCGTTATACACGTAGTTTTCTACATCTGAATACTCACTTTTAGAGATTTTTGTACATTTCAAAACTCGAGTTCTCTACTAACATCGACTTAAATTTAAAGATTTTATGTTTATTGCATAAAAAACTTCTAAGTATTTAAAATGATGTGTCACTTGACCTCCATTTCCATTTAAAATTTTAGAGGCTCATTCTTGGAAAGAGCTTGACGCGGTGAAGTTGGAGATAGCGAATAAAAGTGTCCCCCTTAAAACGTAACGCGACGGGTGCGAGAATTTTCGTAAAATATGATTATGCATATTTCTTAAAATGCCTCTGTTTCATTTTCAAATGGTCATCCTATATGTTTGACTGAATAATATCGATGAGATGAAAGGAAATATTGTCGAATATTTAGCTTTTACTCGCGATAATGCGTGTTGTTACTGTGCGAGAATTTAAATGTCTTGGTTGAACATCATGTCATGACAATAATGGATTGACCACCCTAGTCACTGGATATGAATTACATAGAGCGCGTTTGGGCCGAAATCCCTAAACTACTAAACTGATTGCAAAATCCCCTTCACACTTTAAAGCAATTGGCTAACGTGTTACGGACAATTTGGGAGGTCCTATCTCTGGACTTTTATTTTGGATCAATAATTTCCGGTTGTTTTTTTGTCAAACAGAACAAGGGCATTGAATCTAACTAGGAGAGGGTAGGGTATTGTAAATTCCATTAAAATATTATAACGATAGAAATTGGAGAATGGGGAATCCAGAAAAGGAAATTGCAGGAAATTAACTTTATGAATTCAACTAGAAATATTTCAATAAATGACAGTTTTTCTATACAATAAGACTTGAAGTTTCTCATATATATTTTCAAAATATTACCTTAACATGATTCTAAGACACATATTTTTCTGGAATAAAACAATTTTTCGCTAGCCCCTTTGACGAAAACCTACAAAACTAAAAACAAATATTGCAAATATCAAATTCTATCTTAAGACATTAAATACGCATCCAAATATCCAAAAGATCAGAAATGCCTTTTCGAAAATTATTCGAAAGAAGCACTCATGAATAATTACTTAATATGGCAAGAACGTCCCTTGCTTAGGCTATAAATATTTTAGACCCGGAGTTTATTTCGGATTAATGCCGACCTCAGCCTTATTTACAGCCTCCACCTGTACTTGAATTTTATTCACTATTTATTCAACCAATTTTTTCATTTTTCAAATGGGTTTTAAAGAGATATGTTGACTAGAAATGCTTTCTTTAAGAAATACTATTTTACACAAGCTTATTAGTATTAATTAGATTTGTTAGAATTAGAGCTAATTTGGATTAAATGCAATTAAGTTCTAAATTTATTATAAACACTTCAAAAGAAAATTGGCGCTGCAAAACTACTAATGATCTTTTAAAAACCTTTTATAAACGGCACCTTCCTATTCCGCTCCTTTTCTAAAGTCTTTATTAATTAAGATCTTCAAGATAATTATGATACTACAGGCTACAATGAAAATCATTTGTTTTCAAAATTCAACAAAATCCTCAGCCTGGAAGAAAAAACACATTGGCGTATCAAGCTGATTTACATATTATTCTGCTAGGGAAACCAACGTTAATGGATTTCATGCTTAAACACTTGAACGGTAGTAAGACTTTCGACGTACACCACGTTACCAGATTAATGAAAACTTCACGAAACTCTCCGATATAGTATATGGCATGAAACTTTACTAAACCGCACGTTAGCAAACCGAAATTCAGTTACCTCGTAAACAAGATTAAATTCTAAAAGGGCCAATTGCCTGTGTACAAGAAATTCACCGATGAAAATCCTATTATATCGTTTTTATGGCTTTCGAAAAAGAAAGAAAGGCCATTTGCTTGAAACGTTTCTTATGGGCTATCACTTGAGATTATCTAAAACCATTTAAGAAAAAGACACACGTGTTTTCTCGCTTTTGCTCCCATATTGAATAGAATGCAAAAAGATATTGTTAGTGTTTTAGTTGGCTTTTTCTAGATGAAGGGCTTTATTTTTCTAGTTTATGATAAATTGATTTTTCCTATCGCTGGAAGGGCTAGGAAGTATGAAATCTGAAAAGCCACTTGATCCTTGCCGTTTCAAAACAATATTCGATTACGATCATAAGAAAGGCTTTTCTTTATCCTTTACGAGGTTCCGTAGGAAACACATCCCTTTTGGGTTATCCGCAAAAAAAAAACATTTAATCGGGGTCGCACCGAAGGAGGTCCAAATTTAAGACGCTCCAGGCTTTTGGCATTATTCGGTAATATGACGACAGCTTAATGGAAAAAAATAGACAAATTTCTGCGCATTTTATCTCAAAATGGTATTCTAGGCAGGGATCTATTTTTTAAATGGACCTGTTTTAAAGATTAAACGTTTTTATATTATTTCAAATAACTACTTTAGAGGAAAAAGAAGAATTGTCCAAATAGTTTGTGAATTATTGACAAAATTTTTGAAAACCACAGAGAAAAGACGTCAAAGAAGGACTAATGTAATAACAGATCGTGACATTCGCTACAAACGTTTTGGGAAAATTGTCAAAATTACAAAGAGGAAAGAATTTATCGTGAAAAGGAACAAATTTTACGTAATAACAGGCAAAAACATTATGTAAATGATGTTAAGTTACATTGATGGCTGTCCTAACAGTTGGCCTATGGAAAGGAAATTTTTAACGTACGGTCATATGGTCGTATTATTCTATATTACCATTATTCCACATAAAAATGGTTGATTCCACGCATATATACCTCGGAGCACTGGCGAATGTGGATGGAAAAAACAAAATGAATTGTTTTCTTTCGTTAATCCGCTAAACACGTCAATGCCTGTCAGCGCCGGAGGCTGTTACTATAACCACCTCAATTTGTTTTTCCTGCTATTGTCGGCAAAGCATGTCAGCGTAAAAAATCGGAAAAAATCGGATGTATTGTAATCGCATCCTTAGATGTTACATACACACGAGTTGTGGAGAATGATAACCTACTCCACAATAATTTAACCGTTTTCCTTGACTTGATATTGAATTGGATCATTCATCTGGAAACAAAAAAGTGGAACAATGGTTGACCAGTAGGTTTAATGGATAAAGTAGTTACATATTAACTTCATGTAAGAAGTGATCAATGTTGTTTCTAAAGTTAGACATTGGAAATTGATTACCATTAATATATTGTGTGAGATCCATTCTTAAACAGGGCATTTAGATCTAAATACAGTTTGATAATAGTCCATAAGATTGAGAATTTTATTGTATGGGATACTATCGTAGTTCTCTTTTGTCCTAAAAGTTAACCTAACTATTTTAGGAGTCTGAATAGCGATGTGCAAATACAGTCAAACTAAGATCTATTGCTAGAAGAAGATTAAATGAAAAGAGAAAATTACCATGAACTTGTTTATATAGGAAAAAGACATAGAAGATAGTTACGGCAAGACTGTATAAAACTTTAAACACAAACTTCTGGTTAAAAGTTCCGTAATGAAAGGGATGAGATGTTATAGAGCATGTAAAGTTCTAGGTCACAAAGGACTAAATTCCTCTTATCCAATGTTTCTGCATATCGTATTTTCAATGATGCTGTTATTCCCAATAGGCAAAAAATATTATATATAGTTACTACATTTTTCAATGGAAACTAACAGTTTTTCCATGTTATGTTGTAATTACACGTTTATCGATTTTTTTACAATAGAATATTATTCAATTGTTGCGAAATGAGAATGTAAAACGTGGAGAACACACTTTATGTGCCATTTCGATGAATTAGTCCCTAAACTAGTGCATTCTTGCTGAAACATGTTTGACCAAATTGAACTGACGCAGGCTATTTGTCACGCTTTTATTATGTAAATGAGAAATATTGTTGCGGTTTGAATGCATTCGTAAATTTTTGTTCGAATATACAATATATTTTACGAGGGTTGTATGCTAAGGCTCCTTGTTTGACGAGAAACTGACGACAGCTTACTAAAAATTCGTATGCTTTGGCTTAACAACAGTATCCTTAGATTTTTAAGAAGACACGTTTGTCTATATCTTTTCATCTTTTAGATTCTTTCCTTTTATTATTCACGAATATTCAGTACTGGAATGGAAAGAAAACATTACCTTGGTCTTGGATTTTGAGGAAATAGTATACAGGACGATTCACATAATTCGATTATTATAAAACTTATCGAGTTGTAATTATTTTTAATTTTTCATATTTTGAAGCTCAGATAATACGGATACAATCTATTCATATCAAATATTTTGAAAATTATACTACTTCCGATTATACCGGAAGTCAATGTCAAATTTATTATTTCTAATGCAACACGCTATATATTTTTGCAGATTTATGTTGTAAGCATTAAGCTATTTAAATACTTATTAGACTTCCTAGAATATTATATCTGTAAAATGTGAAATTTTCCGCCATTTTATAAGCTAGCCTTTTAAAATAGGAAAAATTTGTTAACATGTTAATCAGGCAAAGTAGATTAAGCTGACAGTGAGAGTTTTTCTAGATATTATACAGGGTTTCGAAAAAATAATCTGGAATTTAAAAAATTTTGAAAGTAAAAAATTCGTTTACTTTAAATGGAACATCCTGTATCACTTTCAAAATATTTAAAGTGAGTAAATTGTATTAGTATTATCCTAATTTCAATATATGAAAAATTAGAGTATTTACTTAAATAGAAGTATTTTTATTAAGTTCAAAAGTTTTTAAGGAATTAGTTACCGTAAACACCCTGTATAAGTATGGGAATATATCTAAGCTATGTTTTGAAGTTTACTGAAGCCCTGTTGAAGTACAAGTAAAGCAATTTTTTTAATGGATTTCGAAAAATGATTACAGAAGTAATTGAACCTGATTTATGCATTTGATTTATGTATTTCCCTGTAGAGTTTTCTTAATAAAGGCTCTATTCTGTAGCAATCCATTCGTTCTTTAGAAAGGAAAATTCTACAGGGATTATTATATTGTCAGTTATTTTCTACTCTACGCTCTAAGAATGCCTTCACTCGACACGAGAAGCGACCCTTGTCGTCGATGCATTCTTATGAAAATTGGACTATTCCTTTTCCGTCTTTGCATCCAAATTAGGACTTAATAAGGAATTTTTTGTCATGAAAACACCTCGCTTTTATCGTGTAATAAAGAATGCGCTTATAAAAGCACTTGAGGGAACGTTTAAAGTATTTTTAAAGTTCCGAACTTAATTTTTAGTTAGCGTCCTTAACATACGACCCATAATTCAAAGCTCTCAAAAAAGCAAATGAAAATGCTTTTAAAACGGGTTATTTAAAAAATGTCATGGGTTCTCTATTAAAATCGATTTTTTTTGTTTCAGCGCATACGCAGTTACAATATTTATAGCGGAAACCTTATGGATACTGACGTTGTTTCTAAAATTGATGATAAGGTAAGGTAAAATTCTAATTTATCTTAATATAGTGAAAGTCATAAATTTCTTTTTCTTTGTAAAGGTTACGATGTTATGCGAAAATTTATTGTCCTTTTGTCGTATACCTAGAATGGGGCTCCTCACTGACGCTTTTCGAATACATAAATCCCCAGGTTTAAATATAAATTGTCCCCCAAAGAACAGTTGTAGGCAGTTGTAATACACTACTGATTCAGTTTAATTTATGTGCGTGAAGATAAACCCTTAATTATATGCTTTCTACACACGCTACTTACAAGTGTGGGCTGTCAGGAAAAAAATAAAGAGGGTTCCAATACCGTGACAATAAATTTCCAAAATGTGGCAGTTGCAATTTGTAAAAAATCTCCAGAAATTCATAACTTTCAATGATACGACACACACATTTCATTTTATTTTATTTTGTCCAATATGTGCAACGTACAGTATTGGGATTTAGTTAGTTTGAGTTTAATCTTTGTCGGATACTTGTCTAGAAAACCAGGTTACATAAGTTTTCGATCTGGGCTTGCAAAATAAATAAAAACTACGTAATAATGTGTAAAAGTTTCATTCACTTTTCGAAACTGGCCGTCTTCAAAGATGGCTTAAAACACATCGTACCCATCGGAAGATAAATCGTTTCGTAGTTCTTTTTAGCCGAAGATTAATTATCGAACAGCATGCGAAAGAAAATTGGAAAATAAGTGCCTAGTTACGTGGAAAGCCATGTGAATGTCTTTTTTTCATTGGGCCCTTTATCCCCAGATAACCGGTTTAGATTGAAACTGTTGACATTTCGAAAAGTGAATGGTTCCTTGCCTTCAAGGAATAATGTGTTTTTTTCCTTATTTCAGTTGTATTTTTTAATATAAAAAATTCCAGATTCGTCTGAAATGAAACACGAGGCAATATCTTTTGACATGAGAGTGAAACACGCACGTTTTCAGTAAATGGTTCGTTCGTTGTTGCTTAACTTGCAGAACACGTAACTAAGGAAAAATTGTTTTATGTGAAACGTAACCGTAAAACCATTCGCTTTGTACAACATGAGAAATGCAAACCGATTTCGTTGTTTTTTTATGTTCATACGTCGATGAATTTCCTTTTGCTCGCAACGATTTCCGTTCTGCATGAAGAATCCCGATTCATATAGGGTGTATAAGAATTTCATTTAAAGTTTTAAACACCGTTCGGGCGATTGTACAGTACAAAAGTTTGTTTCGTGGAAAACTTTAGCAGCTACGAGAATAGGTTTTTGCATTTTCTAAACTTTAATGACTTTGTGGCGTCAAGTGCATAAGACATTAATTAAATTCGTTTTCGTCATCACATGGACATCATTCAACGAATTTGTAATGTAATGAGCATTTTTGAGGCAGTGGTATTTATCTTTGGAAAGAATTTCAGCCATGACTGACATTCTTGTACGAGGAGAATAGATCGTAAATAATCGTGTTTTTCCTTTATTTGTGACTTGAACGATTATCAGCGACTTGCTACTCTGTTCAACAATCTAATCATGTAGGTCGTTTCTTTTAAAATTGTTTTAAATTGTCTCACTTACATACATCTCTTAAAAATAAATATAACGAATAGTGTTGTGAAATATTGAATAAAAATAAATCAAATAATAGGTACACCAATAAAAAAATCTCAATTCTCACTCACAAAATAAAGTCCACCTGAATTGGAACAATTGGTGCGATGGTTACCTGCAGTTTTAACTCAAGCAGAAGTCGGTTTAAGATTACATTTTCAATCCCTTACATACATATAGAGCCGTGGGGAATTACGTGACCTTCCTATAAGTGAAATTTAAGTCCGATTCACAGTTCTGAGTTCAAGACGAAACGAAACGTCTACGATTTCAGGAAAAGATTCTTCAGGAATGCACCTCGGAGAATGGTTGCCATTCAAACTGTTAGAAGGGCCTGAAAAAGACATTATCTACCAAATTGGTTGACAACTGGGTAAAATGTCTTGCAAACCATGACAAAAATAGTTACACAATTTTTAAGTGATTAAACTAAATTCGTGGAGAAGGTCTTGTTAGTTGAAGAAAACTCAAAGAGGAGATTGCTGAGAAACTGAAAATATATAATTTAATTGTCTTTCAACATTTGAAAAAGCTTGAGGTACGTTTCTCAATTTAAAACCTGTACGCTACATTATTTAATTAAAAACAATGAACTAAGCTGTGTGCAGATGACCATTTCATTCCTAGCACTTGACAAAAACAGCTTTTTTTTATCGACGAGTGGCAGATGATGAAAAGTGGAGTCTGTATAATAACGTACAACGAAAGAGGATCTGAAAAAAAACAAAGTGTTGCTGTGTGTTTAATGGGTTGACCGGGGAATAATTGAGTATAAACTAATTTCGACGGATGAAACAGTAACACAGCACAAGCATTGTGAACAACTCTCTAATCTCGATGCGGCTATTCGAGAAAAACCTACAGTTTTTGCGAAACGAAAATCGTTCATTTTTTCAGTCCGACAATTCCAGCCCGTCACACAACAAACACTGCGAAAACTGTAATAGGAAATTCTCCTTCATCCTGAAATTTTCATTCTGTTCCAGTCTTTGCAAAAATGTCAAATTTGAAAAAATTGTCAAAAACGATCCATCTCTTTAACTTAAAAAACAAAACAAATACATATGAGCACTTACATTTTTGATTTTTTTTAGAATTGTGTCCATTTTTTTCTTAGTGCATCACGCAATCGTATTAGGCTTCACAAATAACACGCCTTGTTTCTTGTGCAATCTCAAGAAGCACATCTGTGTGTTCACGTTGCCTCTATTCTAAACAAGGAAACAATTTATAATTGCTTTTTTAATTATTCTGAGCAAAAATGTAACAAATTAACAAAAAAACTGAAACATATCCTGGAATTATTGAGGTGTGTATTTTCTTTTATAAACATTTTATAATTATCGTACACGGTCAGGAGTAAATCGAATTCGCACGCTAGAAAAACAAGTACAGAATACGAAATGCCCATTTTACCACATTTTATTGCACTATTTATCACGTAGTACCTAGTTGCAGATAAATTACTTGTATCTGTATACAGTATCTGTGGTAGGAAATCTGGTGTCGTAAATTTAATTAGGCGATATTTTTTTTCCAGAGTCGACCACAATGTATGGCGAATATGGAAATATTGCACGATGCTGGACGATTGGAAGAAATCACCTGTTTATATTTTTATTGGCCTAATGACCATGTATAAACCATATAAATTGTGGTTGGTTTATTTAGCAGGAGGTGCCACAATTTTCTTGGGAATTATGCATTTGCTATTGTCAATTTTTTTGAAAGTTTTGAAGAGTCGCTCCAAAAAAAAGAAAACAGATCAGGTCACAGCGATTTGGAAAGCTTAGAAAGGTAAATTGCCTGCTTGTAAATCTCATGGAGAATGGTGTGCGGACAAATCCCTTCTCTCGTATTTATTTATTTATTATAATTCGATAATTGCCGGGCTAACTGGGCCGCACAGTAAATCCCACATAAATTTATACTAGTTCAAATCCATTATTAACGTTATTTATATATGTTAATTTTGGGGATGTAGTAGATTTGAAGAAGTGACAGATGTCCTGGACGATTGTTTGCCAGACCCGATGCCCGGAAGCAGTGTCTCCTTATCGGACAGTTTGCATCCAGATCCTGACACTATACTTGAAATATGACCAGAAATCCATCAAGCACCCGACTTATTTAGGTCTGTATGTAATCGGTCGGTTGAAATCTTACTAAAGAATGAATTATTTCAGACATATTATAGACTGCACAAGTCCCGCTGAAGATGTTACTCTCATAGTGTAAATATAATAGTAAATTACAAACTATTACACATGTATTCTGCTTTTAAATGTAATATAATGAAAGCGATTTTGTACGGAAATATTTTAAATTATGGCTGATATTGAACTCAAATTATAATCCCTCCAAATAAGAAGTTCCGTTGAAGTCTTTACCCATTGTTCATATTTAATTTCGGCATTTTAGTTGTAAAACTTGACGGTTAATAGGCTCGAGATTGTGCTTATTTTACCAAACTGGAAGTGTTCTGAAAATAAATTATTCATTTTCTACATGTTTTATTTACATTTTCTTCCGAGCTTTTGCTGAGATCATTCCTCTTATTACATGACAAAAATTTGTAATTCAACATACATATATAAAAGCAGTTAGTTTTCTCTGTATATTACGATAACATTTGTTTTTCTTCATTGGTATGTAAATAGTGCTGGTTTTTCAGTGTTTCAATATTCCTATACAAGTATTTTCTAGTTGTAATTTAATACTTTTAAAGATTTTATAAATTGTTAAAGTTTTTTAATTTAGTTATATTTGTAACGTCTAGTTTAGAGAAGACAGAAAAGGCATTAAGAAAACTCATTTTTCCATTTATACTTTGTTTGAAATTTTGCGATGTAAAAAAATGAAATTTAGATGTTAACTGTTGGACCTTTAAAATTACACGTTTTCAAAGTTATAAAAATTGATCATTTATAACTTTTTATGGTATTGTATACAGGGTGTTTGGTAAATAAGTGTAATATTTGATTGTTCAAAGTTAAATGCACATTGAAGTGGTCGGATTGGCCACAAAGGACCTTCTCGGTGAGTTCAATTTCACTAACTTACAAAAAGTGAATATTTGAATGACCAAATTTAAACTTATCGACTAGTTACACTTGAATTTTGTTTTACACAGAATTGCAGGATGTCCTCATCTACGCGTCTTTCAAAATAATACTCGAAATATAATTTCTTACAATACAGAATTGACATAAGACAAAGATGGATAAAATGATGATATAATAAGACAATTCAACTTAACAATGAATCAATTTTTAATAATTCATTAGAATAAGAGTCGATTTAAAAGAAATTAAAACAGCTAAAAAAAATCAATTCTCAACTCATTAATATTTTGCGCATATTTCCTCAACACCCTGTACAATGTATTAATATGGCGATATGAATTGTTGCGTTGCTTAAAATGTCAAGTTTCTCCATTTATGATTGAGTGTTAATTTCTTATTAAAGCAAATTATTGACAATTTTTTACTTAAAAATTGGTACATGTCTAAATATCAAATAATAAAACCGTTTTTCTATAAATTTCTTCTTCTTTTATTCAGGGTTTTAAGATAATAAGTTATTGTTTTTTACCGAACGGCGTAGTAGCTCCTATTAAAGCTTCACTAGAGTCTGTAATTTAATAATCATATCAGTCAAGACGAGCGGCAACAAATCTGATTAAATATGTAAAATACTTCACGCATACATCGTCGTCGTCACAATCCATAATTCATTGCACGAAAATGAACCCGACGAAGGAAAGCAAAGAATTTCGAATAATGCGCTTGCATACCCATCTTTTGAAATTTTTACTTATCTGGCCGTCAGATAGTTTCAGCGAGAAATTGAACTGGTTTGTTATACATGGATGTTTAACCATCAGCATCTTCTTCAGCCTTCCGGTTTTTTCGGCAGTAGCTTATCAGGTAATCTACACAAAACTTGATTAGAAATTAATTTTCTCATATTGTGTCTTATATAGTTTTACGTTGGGATTGACGATCTTAATACCCTTTTGGAAGCTTTAATTGGCGTATTGAATATAATAATTAGCGATGTCACTTACCTGTCTTTCCTTAGGAAGCAAAAAGAAATTCAGAAAGTTATTGATGACATTTATTGGTTTGTTAAATACTGTGGATTTGAATTAATAAAGAAAACAGATGAAGAAATTGTTAGATTGACAAAATGTAAGAAAGCCTTAACGCAAAAATCGTATTTTTTCACATTCTAGTGTTGTAGGTATTCTATATTACGTCATATTGGGAGTGACACTAAACTTAATGTGGCCACTATTATCTATAAAGAGTTGTGTTGCCTCAAGAAGTAAAGTTAACAATTTGTTATACTATAGGATGCGGCCACTTCATTTGACACGACATTTTCCAGCTAGACCAAAAGATCTATTAACTATTTTTGTTTTGAGATATACAGGCTCTTTCAAAATAAAAGCGCACCATTGGTAACTTTATTACTAATGGAGGTAGAGCCTCAGTTGAAATTGCAAAGAGTTGCAATTTTCTGTACTGGTTTCGAGGGTGATATTAGGAAAAATAATCGAACATTGCATTGTCAAGATAATTGAAAGAAACACTTTTTTTAATAGAATACCCTGTATATTACTACATAAAATTCAAGTTAGGCTAATTTTAAACAAAAAATCTCAGTAACCTTTTTTTCTAAAATTAATATTTTTAAATATTGAGCTATAAATTTTGGTTGAATTAAATTAATTCAGCAATGTTTGAGTGGTAAAAAGTCAAAAATGTGAAATTTAAAGCATTACAATGGTCTCAAATCAATATCACGGAAATCAAAAATGACAAGTGCTAATATGATTGATTATTAATCTGGAATTTGATTCATCTAGTATTGGTTTCTATTTAATTCTATGGCAAAGTGTTTTTTTTCAACTTGTACGGGCCCATAGATGGTGCAGGTTGTAAAGTGAAACTCAATAAGCTAAAACCACAAAATCGGTTTTTCTAGACTTACGAGGTATTGATTTGAAACCATCTATTAGTTTGACAATTGAAACGTTGAATTATCAAAGGGACTAAGTGCCAATTTTATAAATATTTAGATTTTATAGTAAAAAGTACTAAATACTATCGCCAATAACTGAATAATCATTTTTAGTTACCTTTAATAGTTTCGTATTTGCTTATATTTCATATAAAAAAGCGTAATGTTATATTAGTGTATATTGTGTTATATATTATATATACAGTGTGGCTCATTTAAAACCAGGCCACCCTTCTAAAATCTTTATTTACAGTCCGATTTTTACAAACCTTTTTTAACGAAAATTGGGGTAGAACTATTTGAAATTATCCTAAAGACGACCCCGAAGTCAAATTAAAGAAAAAAAAATCCCTAAAGGGTTTTCTTGAAATTTGGCCATGAAAAACACCCAAAGTAGGCTTTGAATTTTAAGCGAGTGCGACAAGGAGATGTCCTAGAATAGAGTTTTTGATGCTCTNACTTTTTTTTTTTTTATTTGGGGTCCTTTTACTTTGGAACAAGCAAAAAGATGTTTCAGAAAAACGTATTTGTATTAATCATTAAATCATATGACTAAAAGTCTTCCTTTCAATTAATTTCAAAATTAAATGGCAGTCTTTACAATTTCATATTTTATACAATATTAAAGCACAGTATTTACGCATTTCTTTAAAAAAATATATTTTTCAACAGGTCGAATGAGGCAATATTGTTCAATTAAATATACATAGAGTCAATATTTAAATATAATATAATTAATATAAAACTAATTAAATTTTGCATCTAACAGCAATCTAACATACTGGGTGACTCCCATTTATTATATTATACCTAAATCATAAGAATTTGATAGTATGTACTTCCGGGACATCTTGTATATTTTATTGATTTATTATTTTTTTAAACTGGGGTACAACATTTTATTAATTGATGGCTCTTGATGTAATTTTTGTTTTAATAATTCAAGTACGGAATGAAAATTTTAATGTTGAATATTGTTTTGCATGTCGACATAAAATAATTTATTGAAAAACCACTATAGTTAGATGCTATAGAATATGCCATTATATTAATCGAAAAATTAAAAAAATTTATGGAACAGAGCATTTCTCATTTGAAAAAAATACAACTTTAATCAAATACATGTGTTAAGGACACTCTGTATATTTCGAAAATAATTTTAAAATATACCTTCGGTTCATTTGTTTACATGTCAAAATGGACTGTTGAAAAAAATGTTGGTCTATCTGCAAAATTGCATTCCAAATGACCTGGTCCAAAAACATTAAAGTTTCCAGAATCCGAATTTTACATTAGACATGATCCTTGTGGCATGCCAACCCAGAATATGTACCCATTGGATGCTAGTAAAGGAAAAACTTTCTTGCTTTTTTTCACGATTGAGGCAATTTACTGTTATCACACTTGCTTATTTTTTTCTCTTGCAACTGTCATTTTCATTGGTAACTGACAGAATTACGGAGTCGCATCGATATCATGTGAATATTTTAGGATTTCTAAAGCACATTAGCGCCCAATTAAAATATTGCGCTTATAAATTCGAACATGTCTTTGATGATGTTAGCAATAATGTAAATTCAATTGAGAAAGTGCAACAAGAATTTATTCATTTAATCAAATACCATCAAAGCATATTTCAGTGAGTTCTAGTTTTGGAATATGTTACCAAAAATTGGCTTATGAAAGGATATTAGGTATACCACAAATATGTTTGGGATCTTTGATATAATGATTGTTGTTTATATTGGAATAACTTCATTTACTTTGGCAATAATTGGATATCAAATAGTGAGTCCGACAACCAATGACGAAGATCGAATCCGATACACAATTCTCCTAATTGGTTTGGTTTTGTTGTTCTATTCGATTTCCTATTACGGTCAACAGGTACACGATGAGGCAAGCGATTTATAGTGGTCTATCAAATATCGATCGACATTTGAAAAACAGCAATTTCTAGTTCATAAATATTGGAGACGCAATTTTCAAAAGTCAATGGTACGAGAATGGTATTGCTTTGAGATTGCACCTTTTTTTATTGATAGTATCTACGAGAACTAAACGGGGATTTGACTTTAAAGTAAAACTACTGGGGTCCCTGTCTTTGATTGTATTTATGAGAGTAAGAAATTGTGATTTTAATTATTTTTATAAAACATAATATGATTTTCAGGTAATGAAACGAGCTTATCAAATGTTTGCTTTACTTTTGACTGTTGCTAATGATACACATTAATTTTTTTGAATTGTAAAATCAACGAAATTAGAGCACGTTCAAATTAATACTTGTACATGTATATGTATGATTGATTTTCATAACAATACTGCTTCTACCTACTTCTTCTAAAAAATATATCATCTAATGATCCCTTTGAATTATTCCAAGCAATATAATCATGCAAACTACATTTAGTTGTTTTACTATTAGTTTCTAGATAGTTAACCATTATTTTTTATGTTCGAAGTGCCTACTTCAAAAATAGAGCTACAATTCTTTTATCACAACAAAAGAAGGAAACTTTATCAATTATGTATCGGAGATACAACTGAAATTTTATGGCAAAGATTAAAAATTCAGTAAGAAGGAAAGTGTTCTCAAAAACCTGTCTTCACATAACCCAAATAGAAAGAGAAGTGACGGATAATTTGATGTTTTATAGTTTTTGCTTGATGGGTAAGATGCCTATTGATGGAATAGCAAAAGCAAAATCAACAATTGTACTGAACAGTATTGAGACCCTACCAATTAGCATAGTCCTTTAAAGAGAGGCTCAGACGTTGAGGATTTAAAGATTATTGCAATTATTATTCCTGACATAAAATATTGTTATATGTATAAACATATAACTTATTTTCTTTCCTAAAGGGACCAAAGCATTTACTTCAAGAAGGTATTTCGGGCAGCGATAAAAGAAATATTACATGAAAAACAGGACGATAGAAATCGTTTTTCTACTTTCTTCCTACTTTTCTAACCTTGATGGTGTATATTTTTAGAAATAAGGTCCTGATCTCTTCTCTAACGACGAGGATAATCGCAAAAATGCAGGGAATGCAATTTTTCAGTTAAAAACCTTTTGAGTTAAAAAGGGCTTATGAAAGCCACTCATAAAAACTCTACTAAACCGATCTTTAATATTCGATTTAAACTTCTCATTCTATTTAAGTGGCGATGAAATAAGTGTGTGAAGTGCTTTTTTTTTATTATTCAATCATTATTATTCATCAGCAGTAACGGCAAGAATGAGAGTCAATCCAGAATAAGCCCATTTCATTACCTAAAAACAACAATTAAAAAAGAATAAGTGTTTCTAGCCCAAAAATTACTCTCATAAATTCCATCAGTGAAATGGATCCTAGAAGTGGAGCCTTGAATTCTAAAGGACGTTGGGATCGGGCAATCGTAAACATTATGTATTTCTTCAATTTAATTGAGACGCCCTGCTTATACCAATGACTCTTAAAAATCGCTTGTCCTATTTTCACTGCCTAAAATTTCAATTTAATTAGCAATAATTGCAGAAAATAATTTTTAATAAAAATTTACATCATCTTGAACTCGTTGTCCGTTGTAGCAGATTAGGTAAACCAATAAACACCAAGCAATTAAGAGCATTATGTATTTTATACGATCAGTGGTGTTAATTTTAGGATTTACAATTTGATAACCGATTACTGCGACTAAGAGGGATGTTAAGCTGATGTAGACAATGATCATAGCATTGAAAACTTTAAATAGTTTTTGTGAATATCTAAAAATGAATGTTTTGCATTTAGATGCTATGATTCGTAATAAACACGTACACCAATATTCTTTGATGGTAAATAATAATTCCGATAAACTCGTCCAGCTTTTTGTTATGAGAAATTTCATTGTCTTCTACATCATCAAAGACGTGGTCGAATTTGTCTAAGCAACATTTAAACTGGGCACTAATATGCATTAGAAACCCTAAATAATAAGATCGCATGGTGTATCATTCAAAGCTCTACAGTTGTGAATTACATTTTATAGAATAACTATGTATATACTTTTTAGTAACCACTCTTTAAATGGTAGGTAATTTTGTTTGAAAGAATTTCTCAGTATTTGTGATTACACTAGTAATGCATATCGATCCCTGCAAGGAAAAAGGGAATAGTAGCGACATTCTGAGAGAATTGGACTTACGATATTTACTTTAATCATTGTTTTTTTTCTCTATCTTTTCTCTATAGTACTTTGCCACAGAAAAGTAAAACATATATTAAGAGATACAAAAAAAGCGATTAAAATAAATCATAACAAGTCAAATTCTCATAAAATATTGCTTGTACCCATTTTTCCTTTCAAGCGTCAATATCTTTTTTAACGTTCAAAAAAATGGCATTATATTAGATGTTCTAATAAATGAAAATAAGTTTAAAGAAGTAATTCCGTATCTACTATTGTTACTTGAAATACAGACTGAACATTTAATGTAATGACTTATGCATTAGTTTCTCAGTTGGACTTTACTATCGGCATTATGTATTGACAAAAACCCCTACAAAAGACCTTTATTGTGAGTATTTCAGCAGGAAAAAGATCCAACGTATACGCCTCGTACGTGAATTCTTCAAAAACAATCAGATTTCTTAATTATCAGTTGCTAAAGCTAATGGGTACACATTTCAAATTTGTTTTGGTTTTAATTGATTGAATTCATTTTACAAATCTCTTTATACCATTTATTTTATTTATTTTACAGCTCATTTAATAATCATCCTCAAAGGAGACTTTTACTAAAGTTCACTTTAAGAAATTAGAATATGACAATTAAATATTATTTATCATATCTATTTGTCACATTTTAATTTTTTAAAGTGAACTTTAATAAATTAGAATGAAAAATTAAAGTGAAATTAGAATTTTTTAAAGTGAACTTTAAAAAATTAAAATGTGTATAGAAGTCTCCTTCAAGAATCTTTATGAAATAAGCTGTTAATTTAATTTTAATTTTTCTTTTAATTTATGTGCCTACTTTTATAATAGAAATTTCTAAAAACTTTAATATTACAATTCCTTTGAACCGTTCCATTTATCATTGATTCTTACATGGTTTAAATCTTCATTCCTTGTGTGTAATTTTAGGTAATCAATAATAAGTGTTTTCAATTAAACATTTATCAAACACTAAGACGAACTCGCAATTAAATAGTTGGTTACGGTATTGTGGTGATATTTGACATAATATATGTCGCATAATTTAAATTACATCTGTTTGAAAATCCATCTAGATATCCTTTCCTAAAACTTTGCACTCTCTCGTATAATAAAAGAACGGACGTTCATTTGTCATTGACAATTTTAATTAGAGGCTTGAGAAGAAGTCAGCACGACACTTAGTGAAGAATGATTTTTAATCAGTGGTTCTTCTTCAGTTATTTGGACTATGTGTATTAAAAAACAGTATTCGTAAGAAATATTCCATATAATTAGCCCTGAAATTTCTGTGAACCTCCTGTCGCTTCGATATTTGTATAGTCTTCAACATTATGTCTTTTCAATTGTAGTCCAGTGGTTTCAGATCAGTGTATTTAACTCGCCTCGAGAATTACGTACTTCCTTTATTTAAACTTGAAGGGAGAATTTCTCAAATTCAGTGTTAATTCAATGGGGTTCTTATAAGTTAGTTACTCCAATCCTATACAGTGAAACAATCTGTTGTTGTTTATATGTTTATTCATTTTCAGTCGAAGCTTTGCGTCCAGTTGGACATTTTCAAGACTATACATACAATTCTAGCAGCTTAAGGTGTTATACATGAATACATTTTTTTTTATAACACCTTAAGGTGCTAGAATTGTATGTATAGTCTTGAAAATGTCCAACTGGACGAAAAGCTTCGACTGAAAATGAATAAACATATAAACAACAACAGATTGTTTCACTGTATAGGATTGGAGTAACTACTCGTAACTTATAAGAACCCCATTACATCCTTTAGATTTTTTTTGATTTAAAGAGATTTAAAGAAATTTAAAATTTCTTTAGCCAGATGTTGATTCCTCGAGGTATAGTATGTTCTCCTGTAATCCGCTAGTTTGATTACTCATCAAGGCCGAGTATAAATAAGTGAACCCATAAGATTATATGTCCTGTGTTAAAGAATCAATAGCTACACTTAGTTTATCAGTATTTAGTTAGTTCTTTGTGGCTTTGCCCAATCCATTATTTTAAGTGTTTCTATCTATCTGCATTTGGTCGTTGTGCTCTAACAATTGTTATTTTTTTATATTAGATCATGTTCAAAGGTTGATAATATGATGAAAAAAAGAACTCTTAAGTCATGCTAATTCCTCAAGGGTGCCCTCTGTAGCCAGAGCGTTAGGCAACCTGTTTACGTAAAGCGTTTAAACTCCAAAGACAGGATAACTTTGTTGTTAAGTCTCAGTCTGTTAAGAATTTGCATACACTCACACACTACAGACAACATGGTGGTTGTTTTTGAAATAAATATGGCTATACTATAGATTTGAGAACTTTGCAAGTGACCCTGGATATCAGTTTTTCAGTATACATTAGAATTACTACAGACTTCACCTGGAGGTACACAATATTTGTCTATAGAGATATTTCTTTTGTAGTTCCTTGAGTAACTTCTTGTTTCATATAACCATTTATGTTCTGAGCTATCCACGATATAAATAGGAAACAAAAACTATTATATTCTGAAAAAATATACACTTGTTTTAGTTTCTCTAGAATGACCAATTAAAGAGTAGGTACTTGACTACTATTTCATAGGAATCTTTGAATAGTTTTCGAAAATTTAGGGAAAATTGTTATTTTTCTGTTCACAACTGTATACATAGAACTTTTACCCATAACAGTAGATGTAGCCAAAGAGAAGAAACACGATATATGATAAGCATAAATCGACTCAATGGGAAAAACAACCCAAAAGTATTTGCGATCACTTGCATCGAAAGGATATATATTTCGCACTGGCATCCAACATGGATCATGTTTAACATAGAACTCTGAACCTGCAAGTTATTTTTGCAAAACCGACAAACAAAAATGTCCATTTATTACCTCTTTGAAGCTCGCAACTTTCTGTAGTAAACATTTGCCATATGAAATTTAACATTAAACCTACTGTAACATATGTTAGCAAATCTAAAAATGAATTTTGTAAGCAATATTTAATAAAAAATATTTATTCGTCATACATTTTGTGTATTTTGCAACCTTTCGTTCAGTTTCCTCAATGAGTTTAAGCTCGCTGAATTCAATAAATTGCTTAAAATCGTATAGTAGCTCTTCAATTTGTTTCTGTTTTTTCAAAAAACAGACATAAGCAATTATGTAGCCTGTAATGTTTCCTACACCAACCAGAGCTTCTAATAGAATTTTTAAATCATCAATTCGTACCCAAAACTATTAAAATAAATATATTTTTTTGTACATTTTTTTATGAAAAATAATACCTGATATATAGCAGCTGAAAACACTGGAAAACTAGTGCATAAACAATAGTAGAAAAAGCCGTATCTTAAATAAACATTTTGTTTTTTATTAAGGAAATTTAAGGGCCAAATTAGTAAATATTTTAAAACTTTCACGTGTAGTCTCAATATTACGAACGTCTGTGGTTCATCCATTTTACACGAATCAATTTCTTACAGTTCGCGGTCTGTTTGTATGAGAACTTTTAAAGAGATATTTCACGATGATTTATTGCCTGAAAATTAATATTTACGACCATTGTGAAAAACTGCTTTATCAAAGGTCTTTTATTATCCTATTCTATTCTTAGAGAGAAGCACTGTTGGGCAACATTTAAGTCAACAGAATGTTATGCTAGCTTCATAAGGTAAAGTATATTGAAGATTAGCACATTCCAAAATGAAGCAGAGCTTTTCAGTCTATAGCTAATTACAGAATCACACCTACAGACTACATAAATGATCGTTTGCAAATCTGCATTGGGAGTCATCAACCTATGCGTATCTCTAGTGGTGATGCTTCACTGATCAATGTCTGGAATTTGGGAAGCCTATTTGTTTTAGGCTCTTGATTATGATTTACACCGTAAATTAAGGCCTTAAATTCTACCTTTAAGCAATAAAATGTATTATTGTTGTCTTTTCACTTTTATTTTTTTAAGTTTTTATACAATAGTTTAATTAATGGTTTTACATACTATTTATACCCGTATTAGTTTCAGTGATTTAGTGGGAGTCTTAATAAAATTTCTTTTTAAAATTATTATATAAAACAACATTTTATTTATTAACATCATTTACAAACCACTAGTTTACCATTATAAGGTAAATGTGTATAAATTTTTTTTCTTTTCTTGTTGTTTACACTTGAATGAGTTCTTGGTGTACCTAGAGTGTGCGTTAAAAATGTAGTTTTCAATGAAAGATTTTTGTAACTGACTTGATCATATTTTGGGTGGGTCGCACAATGAAACCCCACAAAATGTATTTGAATTATTATGCGGAAGACTTTATTAACGAACAACACTATTTCGCCATTTCAATTCATGATCAAGAACACTACAAGTCACTTAGCAAGTAATCTACTGATTAATCATCAAAAGTGTTTCTATGATTATTGGAGGAGCACTTTCAATGATTTTCAATGAATGTAATTTGTAAAAAAATTGTTCGGAGATGATATTCAATGAAAGGAAGCAATTTCTAGGATTATGTAAGAAAAGTACAATACACGAGAGGAGATCTAATTCTCATACAACATACAAAGTTAGTAGTACAAAATAATATTATTTCTGTTGTTGCTATTTGAAGTTAACCAATTCTCTCTTGCAATATCTTTGGCACATGTACTAGGCATGTAAATAATAAAGTTTTTTTTTCTTTTACTGACTAGAGAATATTTAGGCTCTACTTCGCAACGGAAACATTCTGTTTAACTGTTGCCAATAACAGAGCTACTCGAAATAAATCTTGAATGGATTTCTTCTTAATTGTTGCCCACACAAGAAACAGGAGTTGAATGTTTGGATTCAATTAAAAGATGCACCCATTTTAGCAGTTCTGTTGTCAAATCAATAATTTGGTCGTACAACGAATAATTGAAACTAAATCTAACACACAGCCTCTATAAATATAAATATCATTTATTCATGTCATTATGTTTACGCCTAAGCTTAACTGAATATTAATACACTTTATAGACCTATAAAACCTAAAGATGATATCAATAATCGTAGTTTTTCACTTAAATTAAGTATTTTCACTTCTAATATTAAATTTATATAAATTACACCCCCAATATTGTTTAACGTTCGTTTACAATTTTGTTTTAATATTGCTCATACACATTATTCCGATTACTGACACAATCTTTATAGTCGTACAGTTTCAGTTTTAGATGTGTATAAGAGACAGGTATAGGATTGGAGTAACTACTCGTAACTTATAAGAACCCCATTACATCCTTTAGATTTTTTTTGATTTAAAGAGATTTAAAGAAATTTAAAATTTCTTTAGCCAGATGTTGATTCCTCGAGGTATAGTATGTTCTCCTGTAATCCGCTAGTTTGATTACTCATCAAGGCCGAGTATAAATAAGTGAACCCATAAGATTATATGTCCTGTGTTAAAGAATCAATAGCTACACTTAGTTTATCAGTATTTAGTTAGTTCTTTGTGGCTTTGCCCAATCCATTATTTTAAGTGTTTCTATCTATCTGCATTTGGTCGTTGTGCTCTAACAATTGTTATTTTTTTATATTAGATCATGTTCAAAGGTTGATAATATGATGAAAAAAAGAACTCTTAAGTCATGCTAATTCCTCAAGGGTGCCCTCTGTAGCCAGAGCGTTAGGCAACCTGTTTACGTAAAGCGTTTAAACTCCAAAGACAGGATAACTTTGTTGTTAAGTCTCAGTCTGTTAAGAATTTGCATACACTCACACACTACAGACAACATGGTGGTTGTTTTTGAAATAAATATGGCTATACTATAGATTTGAGAACTTTGCAAGTGACCCTGGATATCAGTTTTTCAGTATACATTAGAATTACTACAGACTTCACCTGGAGGTACACAATATTTGTCTATAGAGATATTTCTTTTGTAGTTCCTTGAGTAACTTCTTGTTTCATATAACCATTTATGTTCTGAGCTATCCACGATATAAATAGGAAACAAAAACTATTATATTCTGAAAAAATATACACTTGTTTTAGTTTCTCTAGAATGACCAATTAAAGAGTAGGTACTTGACTACTATTTCATAGGAATCTTTGAATAGTTTTCGAAAATTTAGGGAAAATTGTTATTTTTCTGTTCACAACTGTATACATAGAACTTTTACCCATAACAGTAGATGTAGCCAAAGAGAAGAAACACGATATATGATAAGCATAAATCGACTCAATGGGAAAAACAACCCAAAAGTATTTGCGATCACTTGCATCGAAAGGATATATATTTCGCACTGGCATCCAACATGGATCATGTTTAACATAGAACTCTGAACCTGCAAGTTATTTTTGCAAAACCGACAAACAAAAATGTCCATTTATTACCTCTTTGAAGCTCGCAACTTTCTGTAGTAAACATTTGCCATATGAAATTTAACATTAAACCTACTGTAACATATGTTAGCAAATCTAAAAATGAATTTTGTAAGCAATATTTAATAAAAAATATTTATTCGTCATACATTTTGTGTATTTTGCAACCTTTCGTTCAGTTTCCTCAATGAGTTTAAGCTCGCTGAATTCAATAAATTGCTTAAAATCGTATAGTAGCTCTTCAATTTGTTTCTGTTTTTTCAAAAAACAGACATAAGCAATTATGTAGCCTGTAATGTTTCCTACACCAACCAGAGCTTCTAATAGAATTTTTAAATCATCAATTCGTACCCAAAACTATTAAAATAAATATATTTTTTTGTACATTTTTTTATGAAAAATAATACCTGATATATAGCAGCTGAAAACACTGGAAAACTAGTGCATAAACAATAGTAGAAAAAGCCGTATCTTAAATAAACATTTTGTTTTTTATTAAGGAAATTTAAGGGCCAAATTAGTAAATATTTTAAAACTTTCACGTGTAGTCTCAATATTACGAACGTCTGTGGTTCATCCATTTTACACGAATCAATTTCTTACAGTTCGCGGTCTGTTTGTATGAGAACTTTTAAAGAGATATTTCACGATGATTTATTGCCTGAAAATTAATATTTACGACCATTGTGAAAAACTGCTTTATCAAAGGTCTTTTATTATCCTATTCTATTCTTAGAGAGAAGCACTGTTGGGCAACATTTAAGTCAACAGAATGTTATGCTAGCTTCATAAGGTAAAGTATATTGAAGATTAGCACATTCCAAAATGAAGCAGAGCTTTTCAGTCTATAGCTAATTACAGAATCACACCTACAGACTACATAAATGATCGTTTGCAAATCTGCATTGGGAGTCATCAACCTATGCGTATCTCTAGTGGTGATGCTTCACTGATCAATGTCTGGAATTTGGGAAGCCTATTTGTTTTAGGCTCTTGATTATGATTTACACCGTAAATTAAGGCCTTAAATTCTACCTTTAAGCAATAAAATGTATTATTGTTGTCTTTTCACTTTTATTTTTTTAAGTTTTTATACAATAGTTTAATTAATGGTTTTACATACTATTTATACCCGTATTAGTTTCAGTGATTTAGTGGGAGTCTTAATAAAATTTCTTTTTAAAATTATTATATAAAACAACATTTTATTTATTAACATCATTTACAAACCACTAGTTTACCATTATAAGGTAAATGTGTATAAATTTTTTTTCTTTTCTTGTTGTTTACACTTGAATGAGTTCTTGGTGTACCTAGAGTGTGCGTTAAAAATGTAGTTTTCAATGAAAGATTTTTGTAACTGACTTGATCATATTTTGGGTGGGTCGCACAATGAAACCCCACAAAATGTATTTGAATTATTATGCGGAAGACTTTATTAACGAACAACACTATTTCGCCATTTCAATTCATGATCAAGAACACTACAAGTCACTTAGCAAGTAATCTACTGATTAATCATCAAAAGTGTTTCTATGATTATTGGAGGAGCACTTTCAATGATTTTCAATGAATGTAATTTGTAAAAAAATTGTTCGGAGATGATATTCAATGAAAGGAAGCAATTTCTAGGATTATGTAAGAAAAGTACAATACACGAGAGGAGATCTAATTCTCATACAACATACAAAGTTAGTAGTACAAAATAATATTATTTCTGTTGTTGCTATTTGAAGTTAACCAATTCTCTCTTGCAATATCTTTGGCACATGTACTAGGCATGTAAATAATAAAGTTTTTTTTCTTTTACTGACTAGAGAATATTTAGGCTCTACTTCGCAACGGAAACATTCTGTTTAACTGTTGCCAATAACAGAGCTACTCGAAATAAATCTTGAATGGATTTCTTCTTAATTGTTGCCCACACAAGAAACAGGAGTTGAATGTTTGGATTCAATTAAAAGATGCACCCATTTTAGCAGTTCTGTTGTCAAATCAATAATTTGGTCGTACAACGAATAATTGAAACTAAATCTAACACACAGCCTCTATAAATATAAATATCATTTATTCATGTCATTATGTTTACGCCTAAGCTTAACTGAATATTAATACACTTTATAGACCTATAAAACCTAAAGATGATATCAATAATCGTAGTTTTTCACTTAAATTAAGTATTTTCACTTCTAATATTAAATTTATATAAATTACACCCCCAATATTGTTTAACGTTCGTTTACAATTTTGTTTTAATATTGCTCATACACATTATTCCGATTACTGACACAATCTTTATAGTCGTACAGTTTCAGTTTTTTTTTCTTTTGTCTTACTAAAATATCTTTCAGTCCATTACGCACAATTTAGAACACTTATTGAGCGTCAGATACAATTACAAAATGTAAAAAAAATCATTGTGAAAGAGCAAATCAAAGTTTCGTTGAGGTCTAGGAAGAAAGTCTGGTATTTCTTTTTGTCGGTGATTAAAGTGATCTCGAGAGAACGGGCATAAAGGGCGACATAAAAGTGATACACGATATTCATTACAACACCTACAGAGGTTATTTTATTTATTTTTTCTTTTAGTTTGTAGTAGCAACAGAATGGAAACAAATAATTTGCGAGTGCAATTGAGTGTTGCCCATTTTTAAAGAAATGTGAATCATACAATTGTCAAGTGTGAGATGAGATTGTTTGCATGTGTTGTTTCCATACTGTTATTTGCCCTTTAGTCAGATAATAATATAAATTTCTAGCTAATATAGCCACCAATAGATTATTACTTTTTTAGAATAAAAAAATTCATCAAGCGCTTTCAGATGGAAAAATGTTATAAAAATATCCTACTGGTTTAGGCGTGTTGGTAAATGTCGTATTGTTCTTTTTTTCCATCCAAAATTCGTTTACAATAAATATTTTAAATTCAATTGTTATAAAACCCACGATTTACACCAGGGCGATTCCGACTGTGCCATTTGCACTGTAAAATTCTCAAATAGGTCCTGCGAAAACTCGCATTGCACAAGGCGTAGCACATGGGATTTATCGTAGAGTTTATGTAGCATAAATAGTAGAAAAAGTCCCACAGCTGAGGAGGAATACGGGTACTGGTCGAGGTGACCGGCTTGAGCAGCACCAATATGTTGTAGGGTGTCCACGTTATAATGAACGTCAACAAAATAGCGGACAGTGTTTTAGCCGCCTTTTTATCAGCCTTCTTTTCCTGAGTTTTCTTCTTTTCTTGCCGTGATTCTTGGTTGCGTTCGCCAATAAGGCTTTACCAGCCAAATGTTTCGGAATACCTACAAACAATTTTTATTGTGTTATGTTGCTATGTAGTACATTTTATATTTTTCAGTGATACATGGAGACAAAGGAGAACAAAGAGAGAAAAGAAGAACAAAAAGAACAATATTAGAGTTGTTTTTTGGTATTTCAACTTGCACGGCTTTCTGTTTTTTGCACTTCAGTTTTTCTCTATTTTGGAAAAATATCACTTACGTATTTTTATTTTGATGGAACTTTGTTTTTTTCGGATGTCATTTGTCTAGAAACATCCTTGCACTAATCAAGTGTGTATCCGTAATCCTGATTCTTGACGAATGAGTGAATGTGTTATAAAATGCAATTGATACTTCCTCACGGGATACTATTGAGGGGTCTAGAATAAAAGGGGTATAAGAGTGTTGATATTAGTTGATGGCACAGTTGAATAACTTAAGTTCATACCTGTTTGGTATAAAAGAGATCCAAGTAATTTTCAAGCTTTCGACGTAATAAAGGTGAAAAAAATTTCAGCTTTCTTGACAACTTTTTGTTTTTCATTTAACTTTAGATGTAAATATTTCAAAATTAATAATTGCACTTATCCCTTTTTTATTCTAGACCCCTCAATTTTAGAAATGATGACCACCATTTTCTAGAAGTTACATTTTCGCCTTTCTTCGCGTGTTTCATAATTAAGTGAATTTCTATCGCATTTAAATTCCGTAAATCATCTATGAACAGTGGCTCTTGAAGGTTTCTTTCTGTTTCCAAAAGCTAAACTGAAATTGATTCTATTTTTTCAAATTCAACATCCAAGTTTTGATGCAAAAATTTCTTGTCAATTACAAGAAGTAACAGTAAAAAATTTAAAATGAGACCTTTGAATGGAAAAAACCTTTGAATTTTTGTTTTATTCACTTTCTAATATCCTTAATGATTAGTCTAAAAAGTCTCAGAAAACATATGAACACTTTTCTTGAACAACAAATTTAAGAAATCTTCATTTCTCTTAGTATTTTTATGTTTCTCTCTACATTTCAATGTCCCAATCTACCACATTTCACCTTAAACATTCTGTATAGTATACAGATAATACCCACCTTTCGCGTTCAATGGAATTCTAACGTCAGGCATTGCCGATGGTCGTCGATTCACGTGATTTGAAAAACTCATTGAATTCTCATTCACTTTATTCGAATTGTTGTAGATGTGCTCAGCACTGTTCTCCGGAATCATTTTAATGGAAGGCGGTTCGGCGGTACCGTGATGAGTCTCTTTCGGGTCTCCGGGCAACTTAATTACAATAGTATATACACTTTCCGCCGACCCACTTCTTCCGACCACCCTATTGGTCATTGGTAAACTTCTAGAGTCACGTGGCACAAAACGGGTGGGAGTTATGTTCGATAGATTGGTGGTTGACCAACCTCCATCTCGATTTGCATAAGGGTCCCTAAAAAAATTCAGGTAAAAGATTATTTTTTCTTATCTTGATGAAAATTAACAATTGCACACACCCTGTATAATTTGAATTGAACAAGCGTTATTTTTTGACATATATGTAGTATATATATATACGTATATATGTAGATACTGTGTTAAGAAAAAAATTGTAAATGCTTGAAGACATTACCTAATGACATTGAGCGAAGTACACCTGGAAACAGAACTGGGTAGCGGTGTATCTAACGACATTGGCGTGATACAGCCCTGACCTTGTTCGCTTGGACTGTCGTCCTCGGTGTCACTATCTTCCTTTCCTGAGTGCCACCAGGCCACGCACCAGGAGCGCAAACGTTGAGCACCACCTCGAATTCCCCTCTCCGAAGGCATTCGCTGAAACATTAATTATAAAATATTTGATTTTAAAAACTACGAGGAATGTTATTTCAGCTTGAACTTTGGAGTCAACAAAGTATTGTGAATATTGCTCCTTTGTCGGCTGAATGTGATCTCATCTTCTTATTAGTAGGTAACTAATAGGAAATTGCAGAAGACTTACAATTAAAAGAAATGAATCTTATTGTGCAATGAAATAAACGAAAATTTGAGATGCACATAACAACATTAAACAATAACGAGCAGCCCTTTGTCATTGAAATTGAAACTGACGCACATTCGGGGGTACACATTCAATTTCATCATTAAGTTCCAGTCAATACATGCTGACAGCTTAAGTTTATGATATATCGACCCTTTCTGTTCACCCATTGACTGGAAAATAAGTTTTCTCTAGTGTGAAACCAGTTATCTATTGTTCTTTGAAACGTGTATTTTGTCTTCTCGACCTGGTCGTCTGCATAAACCTACCGATTTTTTTCGACGATATGGACCTGCGGTGATCGATCCCGGAATATTATATGCTGAATCCGTTTCGGCCGCAGATGATTCGGACCTAGGTCTTCGCCATTCCTCCATGTCGATCCCAGAACAGACGTTGGTCGCTTCGTCGCTGCATACGAATACACTGTATACACGTGATTAGCTAATAAAAGGGTTAGTTTTCACATTTAGAACATCGAACGTCTAACAGTGCTACCTAGAAAGCTTCTAAATGTGCAAGCTACCATACCATAAGGAAAAGTTGGTTTTAAAATTGTTAAAGTATATGTGAAAAATACATAGATTGATCATATTTTATTAAAGCGAATAAACATAAATATTTTTCATATATCAACTGAAGTAATTTCAATTTTTTAACTTATTATATCATTATTACTTCAAACTATTATGACAATTTGTACAAAGTGGCTCTAAATAGCTCTAAATCAAAATTTGTTTTAATTGAAGTGTGCTTCGATACATTTGCCTGTTATAATTTTATAATTTGTACGATATTTTGCCATAAGAATCTATAAAGAAGATGGTTTTAGGGTTTCTTAATGGTTATTTGTTTTAAACTGGGAAATAGTTCATTTCCATTTAAACATAAATGGTTATATAAAAAATTTAATATCTGACTCAATCCAAAGCACGTGATATAGGATGTTCCACTAATGTGGGCGTCTATTCATACATTAAGAATTATAGTTGTAAAAGTTTTAAAAATTATTAGACATACCTACTAAACATATTTGAAAGATGGCGCTCTTAGTGGTTATATCGAAAGTAGATATCAACTTACCTATTTTAAATGAGACATTTTATATACTTTTGAATTTTTCATTGTAGGCAAATACTTATTGAGCTTTTTTATATCTAAACCTAACTATTTTCATGAAATTTCTATTTTCTGGAAAAATTCTATTTTTTAAAATGTGCAATTCTGAGTTGTTTTCCAATCTTATGAAAATTTGTTGAGATACTAAACAGAAATGAGAGATTGAAACTTATGGAATAGTTTTTAAACAACAATTTCAAGTGTCCAAATAATAATAATCTCAAATTTAAAAAAAATTTAAAACCAAAAATAGATATTTATTTTAAATAGAATACAATTAGAAGAAAATTGAAGTTACATTAAACATTTTATATATTAATAA
>JABRWK010000052.1:65689-87834 GCA_013372445.1 Hypothenemus hampei
CTATTGGGTTATTTGTAATACGATGTGAATACCGAAGAAAAATCCTACATTTAAAAAAAAAAAGCATCAAAATCCGACCAGTGGTAAGGAAGATATTCATTGTCAATGCATAAAATGTAAGAAGTGTTAAAAAATTGAATATCTCTGGAAGGATCCAAGATAAATTGATTTTTAAAAAAACAAAATACTCATTAGACATCAGGTTACATGACTGTATAGTTTTTGAATGCTTGAGCCACCTGGTATTGCCCACAGAATACGTTAAACTTTAATAAAAAAACATTGCATTGTTTGAACGCCCTGTACAATATGAAGATTTTATTTTTTGGACATCTCCTCTCTACCTGACATTCACCCATAACAGAGCTACAATTGAAAAAAAAAAACATCAAAATCTGACCAGTGGATGGCGAAAAAATTAATTTTTCATTTTAGCAATTTTTTTGGTGGGCCGTTTTTTTTGCACGCAAGTTTATATATAATAAAAATTGTTCTTATTTACGTCAAAACGACTTAAAGGCTACTCTAACTATTAACTTTTCTCTAAATAAAATCACCAAGCATTTTTTTATTAAAGTGATTGCATCAAGCAATTTCACGTCTGCATCAATGAAATTGTCTGTCAAATGGCACAGAGATCTTATAAGGCGTCGGTCATTATAGTGGTTCAAATTAGGGGATAGTTTAAATTAGACAACCTTCCCCTAAGACCCAATTTCGATTCTCTTAAGTCACATAAATAAAAGCGGTTCGTATGAAATTGATAAGTAATTTTTAATTTATAATGTTGAAAAAATTCAAACAGTATTTAGAAATTCTTTTACTTAACGATAAACATTTATGAAAAGATACGTCGAACACGTCATCTTAAAATTTTGTTTCAATTTACGACTCAAACCTACACTGTATTCAGTGTACGTTTAAATTTTTTTTTAATATGAATATTTTTTTAGTTTGATATTGATGTTAGTTATTAAAGGTGATATTTGTGAGATAGAGCATGCGTTTTATTTTTGAGGAAATTCGCATCTGATAGTTCCACTTCTAGTTTGTCATCCCTTTCGATTAAATTAATAACTAGACCAGAGAGAGAAAACAAGATTTTTGAACGAAACCAACTAGGTATTTACTTCTAATACTAAATCGCGTTGTAATGATTGTAAGTTCAACTTACGATGTGGATATTAGGAAACTCTATTTTTAATTTAATTTTCTATACAGGGGGTTCTTAGAAATTACTTTATAACATTTAATCACAAAATTTGGAGCTCAAAGTAAGAAGATTTGACCTAATTCTGATATATCTGAAAATACTTGCTTTAACCCTTTGAGTGTCAAAGTTTCTTCAAATTTCTAGCTTTTTTAATATAGCATCTGAATTGTGCAGGTGTTTACGTAATTTTTGATATGCGTTTAAAGAACATATATAATTTCATACTAAACAAATTTGTTTCAAATCACCAGATTTTCAAAAAAACCATTTGTCGGCTACATAAACGATTGTACTTTTTTTTATTACCTATGTTGGATACAGTTACCAATGTTTTTTGTTAAATAGTTTATTTCATTTGAACTTTTTGATTTATTGGGAACTTTTTTGTTTTTTATAAAAATTTTCTCACATGTACGGTTTCATTACAAAGAATTAATTTATGATACCCTGCTTCCAGCAGTTTGCGCACCTACGCACTTTCATTATTATTTCATTTGTACGAACGAAAAATCCGTAGGTATTAATAATAAAAAAGTTTTTTACTAAAAAAAAGCATGTAACGACTAATTTACTACTTGTAATAAATGTTCGAATAAATGTTTCTCATTTTCTTGTATGTAGAATTTTCAAAAGTCTTCGAAAAATTAAACTGTACTTGTAAGTATGTATTTGTAATTATTTATATCAGTTCAAATTTTGTAGCAGTAGCAGAAGCATAAACTTTCGACTACAAAGCGCTCCCACAACAGAGAATCAAGAGACGTTAGATCGGGTGCTCTTTGTGGTCCATTTAGGGGAGTATTATTCCCTCGTAGAAAATATATGTGGTATGTCTGTTGCATTCAAATTCATACAAACGTTGATGTTAAAAATGATGAAACCTCGTATTGCGTGAACCCGATTTGAAGAACAAGTTGTACAGGAAGTTCGTCAGGTAAATCAGGTAATGCGTTTTGCAAAAAAAAATAATAGCTATATCGGTTTAATCTTTTCGGGAGTAAAATTGGTCCAAGAATAAAATTGTCAATAATACCCGCCTTATCATTTATACGGTTTTTTCATTGCTACAAATGAAATAATAAGGAAAGTGCGTAGGTACGCAAATCCCGTGGATGCAGAGTATCATAAATTAATTTTTTGTAATGAAACCGTACATATAAGAAATATTTTACAACAGACAAAAAAGATTCCGAATGAAATAAACTCTCTAACAAAAAACATTGGTAACCATAGCCACCATGTTGATAAAAAAAAGTACAATCGTTTATGTAGCCAATAAATAATTCTTTCGGAAACCTGATGTTTTAAAGCAAACTTTTTTAACATAAAATTATGTCAATTTATACAAAAACACAAATCAAAAATTACAGAATTCAGATACATTATTTGGAAGATTTAGAAGAAAGGAAAAATTTTAAGAAACTTTGACACTTTCTAGCGGCCAAACGAATCATTTGCGAATTTATCTAGTTTAGACCAGATCGTCTTTCTTTGAATTCCAGATTTTATGGTTAAATGTTGTACAGTAATTTTTGGGACACCCTGTAATGCCTATTCTTTTGTATGCAGTTACTTCGTCGACTAGTAGATTTTTATAATTTCCTCAATCACCAAATGAAGCTGCTTCTATTCTAACTAACCAAAGTGGCTTAAACAAATCGGGAGGGACTCTAAAACGGCTGTTTACGATGCGATTTAACCTCATAGACTTTTTTCTCTAGAGCTATTTAAAGAAAAAGGTTTCCCTTTAATGAATCTACTACTGCTGACCTAAAGTAAAATATCAGTCGAGAAACATTGTTATCGAAATAGAGTTGTTTTTCCGAAAGCGTATTCAAAAACTTCACAAAATGAATATTAATATGTCAGCAAAGAAGTGGAGGACACTTGGCCGAGGTCATATTTCACAATTAACTTCCGAGTTTGCATATTACGGTATTCATTCCTATCATTCTTCTAAGTATATTAGATACAGGGCGCCTCCGCCATAAATATCAAAAGTTCGAAATGTCTAGCAAAAATTTTCGAGAAAATTACAAAAACAACGAAAGAAAGTTGGCGTATTTTTAATTAAATATTTATATTCTATTAGTGTTTTACTGACTATTTATTTTACGATTCGATCCCTGAATCGTAAATGTAATTCTCTTATATTGATCAGCTTTGTGGTAAGTGATAAAATCGATAAAACGAAATCGAGCCATTATTAAGAACCTGAATTTGAAATGGTTGCAAGACGAGGTACGCAAGTACTTTGAGTACCCATCACGGTAACTGTCCTTATTTCGCAGTAAAAAAAGTAGGTTGCTTCTTTTAAAAAAGGAAAAATCTCCTTTCATATTGATGCGAGACCTAGAAGATCCATTTCAGGGTCAATTTGAAACAATATCGATTCACTCGATGATTTGATGTTACCAAACCGTCCAATTGAACTAAAATGTGCAGCTGAGACTCATATGAACGTGTCCATCATATTGTTTATATTGATTTGTGTATGAAAAACCTTTCTGCCAAATGAATTCCGAAATGCTTGAACACAGATCAGAATCGAGCAAAATCTGTGGCACAGTTGAAAACGATCCAAATATTTCCAACCGAATTGTCATTGTAGGTAAATCTCGGATAAATATATTACTCTAGTCCAGAGAGCCATCAGTGGCATGGAAGTATTCCGGGTCTTCAAAATTAAAGTTCTTTCTGCTGAAAAAAATCTGTTGGATTACTCCATGCCACAGTGTTCTGGGATAATTACAGTTTCAGTATTCTTAGTCTATCAATAACTTCTGGTACGTGTGAGTTGTGAATTTTAACTTGAGAAATAAACCAGAAAAAAAATGAGACGAATATCCTGCCGTTGCTGCTATGATTGATGAAAAGCAAAGTCGTATGCATTATATCTAAGCTTTTACTAAGATTTAGGTAGTCATCTGATATTAAGACCAGAGTAAATTGACATTAACGATTTGATCCGCTTGAGTGAGCCTGGTAAAAATAAGCGCGGAAAATTTTCCTAGGGAAATTTCATTAGATAGTAATTTTGCCGGTAATTCAGCCGTTAAATTTTTTCAATGGATATTTACTTAAGCGTCACAAAATTTTTGACGGCTTTAATTCCCTCATAATATTTCAACAATATTTTCTAATTAAGAAACAAAGTGAACGCTTTCAGGGGGGTGACGGAGGAACGAGAAGGGTGGTGGCTATTTTGACGGCAAATTTAATAAATCGCCCCGACGCTCTATATTGATTACCTCGAATCAGTTCTACGGGACAAAACTTTATTATCAATGGTCGAAATGGCCAAGAAACTTTGATATTTTCAGTACAAACTTTGTTATTGAACGTGAAACTTTTAAAACTGTTTTACTTCTGAAAGGCATCTGACGGGTTACGTTCCGAAATTATACAACCGTTGTCCTTCTACCTGAAAAGGTAAGTTTTGATTTGAAACAAAAAATCTAAGAAGGAGACCTTCTGATCTCCGAAATCTTTCTCTACTCATATTTTGTGAAGTTTATTAAATTTGCCCTCTTTCCAGCTTTCCAGTATCAAGCTCGTGACTCTCAAAACTAATTTACAACTTATATAATTTAGTCCCTATAACTTTCCCAATTAAAACGCATACGCAAATGAATGGTGAACCTAATAAAGTTCAAGGGCCTCCGTTTGAATATTTAAATAATTTTTATTCTATTCTTTCTAAAGTTTTTCTAAGAGTTCTATTGAAATTAACATATTTTTTTTTTCATAATCATTCGACCATTATCACTTTCGCTTCTATTTTATACAAATTCAAATTTCACAAATACGAAAGTTGTGCAATTTGGAATTGGGATCTAACAACAGTAGTCATTATTGATTTAATGTTTAAAAAACTATTGAAATTGTAAAAGTAAAAAAAAAAAGAAAAAGCTTAATTACTCATTCCGTTTTTGAATGGAAAGATTTATGAGGATATTAAAATAAAATGAACCGTTCAGGACTGCACTTCCAGTGTCTATCATCAAATATAGATTTTGATTCATCCAGATCGTCTTATTTACGTGACTGTGAAGAATATAGCGAATATCCATGATATCCAATTAGCAAACCAACGTGTAAAGTTCAATGAGACTCTTGACATTGTAAACATGTGAATATCTACAAGATAAACCGAACATGTGGAAATTCTCGGAGGCATGGGTGTCACTTTTACTCAGAATAGAAGAAAAAAAACGGAATCTCATAACAATTTGGAAGTATTATTTGGACATGTTTACATGCAATCGAAAAAAGTTTCTTCATCACTAAACGTCGAAAATGAATTAACAATAACACTAGTGATTTATTGGGCTCATTTAGGACTGAATTGAAGAGAAAAAGTGCTCTTTATGATCATTATGCGTCCATTCATTCGTCCTTAATCGCCAACGCAAACTAGTCAAATTACTTTACGAATTCCTCTTTCCTCTAACATATTTTTTAGATACCTATTGATGACCTATTGAGATTTTGAGTTCATCAAATCATGTTTTTTATTTAAATCTGGAAAATGTTGCTGGACTAGGTGTGTCCAGTTGAAAATACCAGTATAAAATACTAAACAATGTTTCTTTTCTTAATAAAAGTATTTATGACTCGGCGTTGAGAAGAGTTACATGTGTTGTGTGAAATTTCTTGTACAGTATGTTTTAAGTCATTTAAACTTTGTAACCAATGTAGACAACTAGGATGGTTTTTGAAAACGTAGTGCACTAACAATTGGACCATTTTTACCTTTAAAGACAGTTATAAAATTGGTCAATTACACGTTAAGGGTTAAAAATTGCACACTTTATGCATAGAAGATTACGTTATTAACAATTTAAGAAAGTCAATATGTCATTATTAATTAAGTTGAATTAAAATTCGTTGAAATTGCAATTAAGGATACTCGAACGGAAATTAAGTTATTGCATAAAAAACTTATATTGATTAAGTCGTCAAATGGCATTTCATTGAGAAATCCTCCCAAGGAAATGATTGTAGCACATACTTGAAGCCTTCTAATTAATGTCTGTTTTCAACAAAACGATTAATATACACTGAAAATCAACTTTAACAATATTCTAGATGAGATTGAAACCGTAAAATAATACAACAACATGTGAATCGCGTAATGTTCCCGGGCAGCAACCCTCCCTGGACCAGGCGCTGTCAAACCTTGCACGAGGCGCATCCATCGTGAAAATCGTCGAATTTCCAGTTAAACTTCATAGCGAGATAGTGATCGAGAACAATTTCCATGACACTTACCTGGTGGCTCACATTTTGTCTACCGGACATAATTCCGACATGATGAAAAATAAACACACACATCACATCACTGACTGTCTAAAGTGGATTGCCTTTTGCAACCTTGCTGCCAGGATGCAGCTCGCTCCATAGGCGTGGACTGGCTGGGGCGCCTACTATGCGGGTCGCACGTCGCAGTCCCCTTCACCCCCGGATGTCGCGATGGGGATGTATAGCAGGAACTGGAAGATCGGGCGTTCTCGCATCCCTGGGAGGCTGCGCGCCAAAGAGGACGTGGCCGAATTGAAACCGGTTCGTTCGTCGTGATTTTTTGGTAATTTGGCAGTTTGCGTAATGGTTTTGGAGGGGGACTATTTCGGAAAATGCATCTTTTCTTATCTTTAATTAGATTATTATCTTTTAGTCGCTTCTATTTTAGCAATTGTTCTCTTTTTTGATCAAAACACTTTTTAGCCTAATTTCACTTTCAGATTACGGTTTTTTATGGTAGGCAATTTTTATACCGAATTTTAGAAAACATCCACGTTTTTAAATCAAATACAAATTTTGGAGAGAATTACAACTGCAATCGAAGAGTTGAAATATTGGTAAAAATTCGTAGGGGTTTCAAATATAATATTTATATTTTACCAAGAATTTTGATGTTTTTGAACTGTTGCAGAACTAATCAACAACTAATTATAATCAAATGCCTTTGTAATGAACATGTTAAACCTGCTGAAATTCTTGTAAGGCTTCATCGACAGTTTGGGGAAAATACACTAACAAAAACCCAAGCGTATGTAAGCGTGGTAAATTTAATAGGTACATGATAGACGACTTCAAACATCTGTCACTGATGTGCACATTTAACGAGTTGATGAGAATATTCGTCTTATTAGACGGATTCTTGCGCCTGATTCATCGAACTTACTGGAAATAAGCATAGATAGTGTTAGAAAAATTATCCATAAGGATTTGAGGTTTAAAAAATATGTATTTAATCGTTAGGTGCTTCCAGGGTTGCTTACAAGAGGTCTATTGCTCCCTTGTGACGAAACCTGAATCTATCCTTGGGTTTTTAGAAAGTCAGCAATTATGTGATATGAAGCATTACTAAATCCCCCCAAAAAAGTGAAAGTGGTCCCTTCAGTCGAAAAAGTACTAACGGTAGTGTTTTATGATGCAGAAGGCGAAATTTTTTTTCAGAGTTGATCGAACTATTAACGCTCATTATTATATGAAGGGCTGCGGAGAAAAGCGATCTAAGTGCATTTTGGCCGATTTTGAGAAATTCGCTTATAAAATTTAAAGTCTTTCAAAAACCTGTTTGCTTAAATTTAAAAAACAAAATTATGATCAAAATTATATGATTGAAAACATGTTTATACTTGAGTTTGAAAAAACCTTGTGTAGATTTTTTTCCTAATTTTCCGCACTAGCCCATTTTGACAGTAGAAGTCAATGAGAGAAAAATTGGTACAAGAATAAATCGAATAAACGTCACGAAAAAATCACGGATAGACCCGTAACTTTTTTTTTTTAACAAAAATTAGTTTCATCTATCCAAAAACGGCCCCAAACTCAGCAAAAAATGTCACTTGGATCACTCTTTTCCTCAGCTCCTCATATACTATTCAAAAAACCTAATGTCACCTAATGATTTTTATGTGCGATATGCAAGTAACAAATCCCTTACCGGTCAGCATCAAGAATAAATGGTTAATAAAGCTCACAAATGACTTCTACATTTCATGTAATACATATAATTCAAGACAGACTTAATCATATGAAGTGAAAAGTAATACAACATCTAGCTTGTCGTGCCTTGCCTTCATGAAAAAACAGTTCAATTTGGACGGTGAGTTATTTCAAACCTACTTGAAGTAAATGTTTTGGACGAGGAACTCTTGACCTTTAAATGTTTAACTTTCTAGATAATATAACATTTACTTGAAGATCCTATCTAATAAATAATGTAATACAAGTTTTGACTGACCTTTAAAACTTGGATTTAACAAAAACATGTTATACCTATGTCTCGAATACTATTGTCCATAACAAAATCCAGAAAAAGTTTTACAAAGTTCTGGTTTAAAATAAAATAATCTCTATTGAGAAACTATAATACTTAAAATGTATAGGAAATAAGGATTTGTGGGAAGAGTAAAGAAAATTTGTTAAAAATTGTGGCCGACCTTCACCCACACGTGAAATTCCAGTGCATCGAGTGCATTGATTTGGTTCTAAACGTTTGTCGACGGTGACGATTTTCCTGCCAGAGGGCGTCTTGCATGGGCCTGACAGGACATTAATTATTATTCTTTAGGCACTGTTTTGAGAGGTCCTTTTACAGTTCCCTTTTCTCTTTTTTCTTTCATTTTCTTATTGAACCAAACACATTTCAATCAAGTCTTCTTCTAATTTTGTTCAACACAATATTGATTACCTTTTGAACAGTGGAAATGGTGTTTCAAAAGGAATTGAATAAAACGGTCAGTGCGTGTCTTTCAAATATTCATGTACATTGCATTCTGCGCTATTTATATGCTATGATGTATGCAGATCAGTTCTAAAGCTCTTTTATAATGTGTTGCATATCCATTTTTAGTTCAGTATTAATAATAACTATCTTCTGCTGCTTTGCCGTATTCTCCCTAAGCCTATTGTCGCTCACCGAGTCGCTCTTGTTAAATAACACAAACTTATCTTTTCGTATTGTTACCATTAATGTAAGTTAGCTTTCAAGCGTCTTTCAATAATTTCAATGGTTTCAATGTTGAATATAACGTTCAATCTTTGTTCGGTTCGGTTTACAGTCCATTATAGGTATTTATCTAATTCATTTTTTTATACGTGCGACGAGATATTAATAAATAAATTGGTATTAACTATTTAGAAGACAACAATTCACATTGTGCTTCCATGACAATAAAGTTAAATAAGAATAAAAGCCACGCAGAAAGTTCTAAATTGTCGAATGTGCCACATCTATACAGTACAAAGCAATTCTTAAAAAACATGCTATACTATAGAAAACCAAATGAATTTATACGGGAAATCATTAAATAATATATTCTACTATTCTAGTCTGCAAGCCACTCCAAACCTAAATGTAATAAAACCTTATTGGCTGAGAGAAATTTCTTGGCACAAAAATTAAGAAGTGATAGTCAAAAATCCATCGTTGATTTGTAACATGAAATTTTTAGTGATTGACCTCGAAACTTGCGACAAAATCTATATAATTTAATACCTCCAGGTATCCATGCAAGACTCCAACAATTTCGAAGAGCAGTTATTATGATTATTTAATGGGTAAAACACAACAAGAGCTACCTTTAGAGTCCCAAAGGGAAAAACCACCTAGAAAGTATTGCAGGGAATCAATTGCAGTTGGGTCTGTAATTACAGTTATGAAATGGTCATCACAATGTCCAGATTTAAAACTATTTGAATCTATATAGAGGAGCTGAAATTCACATTTTATTTAAGAACAAATTAGAAACTTTAGGCATCCCATATAGTAATGTTCTATTTTTGAGCTTCACCAAACTATTAAGAAATTCAGTACATGTATAATAAAAAATGCATAGGGTGAGTCAGTTGTAAGTGGCAAGTCTTTTACAGTCGATAGGAGACCTTATTTTATGTCGATCACATGTAGGTGTCTTGGTTTTTGAGGTACAGAGTAACCCAAAGTTTAGATTTTTTTATTTTTTCATCATTAAGACTTCAATGTTGTCATTAGGGTTTAGAGTTATTTTTAGACATACAGGGTGAGTCTTAAATGGCGAATTAGCTCTACAGTACGTTATAGGACGATCCTTAGGGAGTATGAGAAAAATAAGAGAATTTTTTTTTGAAAAATTAGCAGGCTTTATTGAGATGTTAAAATAAAAAGTTACCTTTTTTATTTTTCAATTGTCTTTAAACTATTAAGCGTTACAATGTAACATTCTATACTTCTGAATAACAAGGATTGGAAGCAATAGGAAATCTCCAACATAAACTTCAAATTTAGAATTTGTAGTCCAAGATTTTTCGACGTAAGCGCTCTAAAATTGACTTTAGCAATAGCCTTGTTATGCTTTACAGTTAAACAGTAGTACCTTTCAGATTGACACTAAGTTATGTTGAGCGCTTGTGTGTTGAAATAAACGAACAATATTTTAAAAACTTTCTTTAAATTTTAATAAAAATCCTTATTTTTATCATTCAATACCAATTTTTACCACACAAAATGTCTGAAAACAACCTTACCACTTATCTTACCTATCATGACACCAATTTACAAAAGATATGATATTTTGTCATGTTGTCCTAGATACGGAAAACACAATTACAGCTACATAACTTACAAACACCGGTAATTATGAACGTTGCCAAATCTATTATTTCTATTTTCCTCAATGACTACGTCGATTTTTTAAAAGGAACTTTTCTCTTATTTTTCTCATATTTCCTGATGCCCGACCTTTAACGTATTGCAGAAGTAAACCGCCATTTAAAACTCACCCTGTAAAATAGAAATTTTCAAATTATTAATTGATATTTGGTAGAAAGCATAATCAGTAGTACCATTACTGGTACATAGGCTTTCAGTAACAATAGTAAGTAAAGTCTGTTTTTTGTTAAAAAGACTTTGATATTTAAATTTTGTTGGTAGTACTGGTCTAAAACATTGAGTAGTATATATTTATATATACATATTGATAAATAAATATATATACCTGTATTATATTGCCAACCATTTCCCTAGATTTTTGACATGGTGTTGTCTTTTAAAAAAANGTCCATTATAGGTATTTATCTAATTCATTTTTTATACGTGCGACGAGATATTAATAAATAAATTGGTATTAACTATTTAGAAGACAACAATTCACATTGTGCTTCCATGACAATAAAGTTAAATAAGAATAAAAGCCACGCAGAAAGTTCTAAATTGTCGAATGTGCCACATCTATACAGTACAAAGCAATTCTTAAAAAACATGCTATACTATAGAAAACCAAATGAATTTATACGGGAAATCATTAAATAATATATTCTACTATTCTAGTCTGCAAGCCACTCCAAACCTAAATGTAATAAAACCTTATTGGCTGAGAGAAATTTCTTGGCACAAAAATTAAGAAGTGATAGTCAAAAATCCATCGTTGATTTGTAACATGAAATTTTTAGTGATTGACCTCGAAACTTGCGACAAAATCTATATAATTTAATACCTCCAGGTATCCATGCAAGACTCCAACAATTTCGAAGAGCAGTTATTATGATTATTTAATGGGTAAAACACAACAAGAGCTACCTTTAGAGTCCCAAAGGGAAAAACCACCTAGAAAGTATTGCAGGGAATCAATTGCAGTTGGGTCTGTAATTACAGTTATGAAATGGTCATCACAATGTCCAGATTTAAAACTATTTGAATCTATATAGAGGAGCTGAAATTCACATTTTATTTAAGAACAAATTAGAAACTTTAGGCATCCCATATAGTAATGTTCTATTTTTGAGCTTCACCAAACTATTAAGAAATTCAGTACATGTATAATAAAAAATGCATAGGGTGAGTCAGTTGTAAGTGGCAAGTCTTTTACAGTCGATAGGAGACCTTATTTTATGTCGATCACATGTAGGTGTCTTGGTTTTTGAGGTACAGAGTAACCCAAAGTTTAGATTTTTTATTTTTCATCATTAAGACTTCAATGTTGTCATTAGGGTTTAGAGTTATTTTTAGACATACAGGGTGAGTCTTAAATGGCGAATTAGCTCTACAGTACGTTATAGGACGATCCTTAGGGAGTATGAGAAAAATAAGAGAATTTTTTTTTGAAAAATTAGCAGGCTTTATTGAGATGTTAAAATAAAAGTTACCTTTTTTATTTTTCAATTGTCTTTAAACTATTAAGCGTTACAATGTAACATTCTATACTTCTGAATAACAAGGATTGGAAGCAATAGGAAATCTCCAACATAAACTTCAAATTTAGAATTTGTAGTCCAAGATTTTTCGACGTAAGCGCTCTAAAATTGACTTTAGCAATAGCCTTGTTATGCTTTACAGTTAAACAGTAGTACCTTTCAGATTGACACTAAGTTATGTTGAGCGCTTGTGTGTTGAAATAAACGAACAATATTTTAAAAACTTTCTTTAAATTTTAATAAAAATCCTTATTTTTATCATTCAATACCAATTTTTACCACACAAAATGTCTGAAAACAACCTTACCACTTATCTTACCTATCATGACACCAATTTACAAAAGATATGATATTTTGTCATGTTGTCCTAGATACGGAAAACACAATTACAGCTACATAACTTACAAACACCGGTAATTATGAACGTTGCCAAATCTATTATTTCTATTTTCCTCAATGACTACGTCGATTTTTTAAAAGGAACTTTTCTCTTATTTTTCTCATATTTCCTGATGCCCGACCTTTAACGTATTGCAGAAGTAAACCGCCATTTAAAACTCACCCTGTAAAATAGAAATTTTCAAATTATTAATTGATATTTGGTAGAAAGCATAATCAGTAGTACCATTACTGGTACATAGGCTTTCAGTAACAATAGTAAGTAAAGTCTGTTTTTTGTTAAAAAGACTTTGATATTTAAATTTTGTTGGTAGTACTGGTCTAAAACATTGAGTAGTATATATTTATATATACATATTGATAAATAAATATATATACCTGTATTATATTGCCAACCATTTCCCTAGATTTTTGACATGGTGTTGTCTTTTAAAAAAAAAACAGACTTTAGTTAGAAGTAACCATTTCCAAAATTTTTTACGATTATCTGTCCATTTAAAATGGCATATTTATGATTTATATCTGATTAAGCTACGGAATTAGATGTGATAATAGTCTACAATTTATCTCAGCTAACAAGTCAGAAAACTCCTTTAATAAAAAGAAAAATTGAAACACCTTGTACGGCCGATTATGTTTGGGACATACATTAACTTTTTCTCAACCTTTTTCTTTTTTGTATACCTGTTTGATGTGACATACAAATGAAAATATAAAAAAATACCGATTAAATAACGGGTTATACTCTAATGACCACTTGTCATGTTATGAATTTTAAATTCAATCTGATATTGCAAACCGATTAAAAACGACAAATCAAAGAGAATATTTTAATTAAAATGAAAAAAACAACGAGAAAATAAAAGCATCAAAGTTAGTTGGTTTCCAGTAGAAACAAAATATGACTACAGTTAACAAGAAGATAGAAGAAATATGAAATTCTTCACATTTAATATCAAAGTCTTAAAAATGTGTTTTCTTTGGCCTACGGACATTTCCAGGAAGGAAAATGGGAAAAGCAGATATGCCAAAGATTTAATCATAATTTTTTCTGTAATGCCGTGTTTCATTCCGATTTTAGCTGATTTTTTTGCGCAATTGTTCGGTAAAATATTACATGTTTTTTTATGGTTTATGTGCTTATTTTAAAATTGTTGTTAATCTGTTTAGAAGGTGTGCCTAATCTAACTGAAGCCGTCGAAAATATGATAGCCCTTAATTGTATCATTGGAATGATCTACATGATATTTTGCTTTGTCAATAACAGGCATACAATTATTGATTTAATGGTAAGCAAAAAAAATGATTCATTTTAATTTCTATCATTAAATTACAAAAAAATAGTTCGAGATTGATAATTTTGAAAAATATGGAAATTCTTCGATAACCCGAGATGTCGACGACAAGGCCAATTTGTTCAGTAAAGTTTTCTTGTTTTATGGAATTCTTGGAAACTTTGTATACATGCTAATGCCCCAACTGAGTGCTAATAAATGTCACATGGCCCGTACTCCTGAAATGATCCAAAAAGGGATACCCTGTGGACTAGTAAGCGAAAGAGTACTCACAGACAATTTTAATCAGCAGGTAGTCTGATCGGTATCGGACAATGATATGGATTTGTCGCCCATTAAATTATTTAGCTAGTTTTACTTTATCTTATTTAAATAGCATATTAGTTCCCGAAAATTGATATAGGGCCAAACAAAACCGCGTTGTGTACTGGATATTCTATGGATACTCATATACATAAAACCTAAACCACTAAATAATCGTTTTTTATTGTGAACATCTACGGATTTTCATAGAATGTCAAGATCATTACATATCAATTGGATATACAACCAACATCTGGAACCTTTTGGATTTCTTGATTTAAACTTAAGCGGTATATTTAATAAATATCGTATGATATATCTAGTTATAAATAATGACATGTCATTATCTGTGGGTAGCCTCAAACAAGTTTTAGTAAATGAAACATGTTCATGCCACAAGCATCTAAAATGATCGACTTTTTGAGCAACTCTGAACCCTCATTTAATAATAATTATTATCATAAAACCTGTAACGTCAAGAGTCATTTACGAACCTCAATATGTAATATACTATTACTAGATCGAACTAACGGCCGATTGTTAAGTCTGTTGTGAGCACCCTCGTTAATTAATGCTTTTACATATTACACATTTAATAATCAAATATAAAAATAAATTTTCCAGGTTGTGCGAAGCATATTTCCATTTAAATTCGACTACACACCCGTATTCGAAATAGTATTTATCCATCAAATTTACACGTGCACAATTGTGTCCATTGTGGTATTGATTTTAACAACAACTTTATGGGGTTTCCTTATGCACATTGTTAATCAACTAGAACATTTACGAAGTTTTGTGAATTCGTTAAAAGAGGATCCGCAAACAAAATTTTTACAACGTCTAATTTATATTATACATTATCACAATGATATTATTCGGTGAGTTTTATCATTATGGAAACAAAGCTACTATTACTGCTACCAATTGCTTGACAGATTTTCAGAAAAAACCGCTAAAGCATTTAGTACTATGCTTCTCTTCTATGTTACGTTGACATCTTTGGTGTTAAGTGTGTTATGTTTCGAAATCATAATGGTGAATGATTTTGAGGATTCCTTGCGATTTTCTTTACATTTCATTGGTTGGGTGGCAATATTATTCTCAGTTTGTTACAATGGTCAGCTTGTGATTGATGAGGTAAGACTTACCTGTAATTATGGTTATTTAATGGCACATGCTAAAGTAGAATATTCTACAGTACAGATTGTATTTTCATGCAACTGTGTTAAAATGCTAAATGTGTTATCGCGCAGATCCATTTGTTACGAAGAGTTATTCTTGGATAGCTTTTTTTTTTATTGAACAAAATTAAAAAATTTTATAATTTTCTCTACCGCTTATTGGAACATTTCCTTCAATCACTGCCATCTAAGTACTAACAGAAATCTAATCTAAGTAAAGCATTGTCATAAATAAACTTCGTGAATTAGGGTTCGAATTGATGGAAGACCCCCTTTATTCACCTAATTTAGTTTCTTCGAAGAACTATCTGTTTCTTGAACTGAGGGGAAGTTTGAAAGGTAGCATATTTAGGATGTGAAAGGTGGTTTGTAGATCTTAAGATATTTTTTTGCGAAGCTTGGCTTGAGCAGTAAGCTCATATCAATACCTAATCGTCAAACATAATGAAAACCTTATATGTACATATATATCATTCTTCATTTTCGGTGTTTCACACATTTAGTAAAAAATTTTAATGTCTACTATGCTATTAATCTTAAAATGGCACACTTCTGCAACTTCATTTCCGGATTTCAATACAGTTAACACAACACCACTGGTGCAAGAATACTTTTAATACAATATGAAGGGTGATTCAAAGTATCCATTATAGACTTCTATGTTTGTAGAGGAGCCACATTGGAATAATTTTTGATAATAAATCCATGTCCATGGTAATGCCAATACTTTCGACCGCACCATAATCATTTACCTAATAAATATGGCAAAATTAAAAAAAAAAGAAAAACGCATTGCAATCATAGAAACACTTTATTTTTGTGTTTTTCTTTTTCTAAAAAAATTTTTTAAAAACAAATTTTGTTAGGTAAATGACTATAGTACACTTGAAGGCGTTGGTATACCAATACCATGGTAACGGTGCATTTTCGGACATGGGTTCATTATAAAAAATTATTCCATTTTGACTCCTTTACAAAACATAAATGTCTGTAATGGGTACTCTGAATCACCCTGTGACACAAATTAGTAGGGCAAACCGTTAACCATAGATTTTTTTAACAAAAATAAATAAAATTTTGTTATATCACTTTATTTTGATGTTTTACACTTACATAATATACAGGATGTAGATGTGGCCTGCGTATAGATACAATGTACTGGGACGGAAATAAACTGGAATATTTTTTAAATGAAAATTTTGCAAGGACGAAAAAATCGAAATAAATAACGAGTTAATATAAAAAACAAAACACATGCATCATAGGCTATTTTAGGGGAACAAACGTGTATGTGATGTCCCACTTTCCCCTTTGTTTTTCAAATTGTTTTGTCCAAATTATATAAAAAATGCGCATAATTGTATTTACACACCACAGCAAAATTTCAATAAAATGTTTCAAAAAAACACCCAAATAGTTAGCAAAAATATTTATTTTTTTTAATTAACTTCAACGCCTTGTATATTTAGTGTAAATCATCAAAATAAAAGGTGGCATAAGAAAAGTTTAATTACTTTCTATTGACCTACTAGTTTGTAACACCCTATAGAACATATGTATATTTCTAGACCTTGTGCAATTTTTTTATGCATATTAAAGTGTTCCAATGTCTATAATTAACGTTCTTTTTAGAGTATTGGAATCGCCAATGATATTTACTCATTAGATTGGTTTCTACATCCAGCTGATACTCAGAAAAAGATTCAAACAATATTAATGCGGTCCCAAAAACCTTTGGTTTTTAGTGCAGCCAGTATGGGCGTAATCTCGTTACCAGAATTTTTAAAGGTACTTTTCGTTTTAACAGTTTCTTATTGAGCACAAAATAAACATTACTTTTTTTGTTAAAAAACTACAATAATTAAATTTTATTTCAGGTTTTTAGTTCTGCCTACTCGTTTTTCACGTTATTGTTGAAATTGAAATAATGGCACTTTCAGTTCAGCTTTCTTTAGACAGTTGAATTAAAATTACAATGTTAACTACTCTCTTTTCACAGTTGCTTTCTACGGTCAAAAACTAACTTTGTGACAATTGACTAATGACTTTCTATACTTTCAATTTTTAGTATAACCAATTAGTCTAAATATTACAATGACCGATAGTTAGTTATTTTGCATTAAAATGAGTAGTGCCAATTCAAACATTTCACCATTACGGATTCAAAGAAAAATTGCTTTTATAACTTTTAAACTGTAGTCAACAACACTTTAAAGTAGGTCCTTTCATTCGATAAATGAATAAATATATTTTTTTTTATGCAATAAATTTAATCTATGACAATAGAATTTTAATTTTATTTTGTAACACAAGAAACAGAATAAATTGATGTCACCTATACATATACTCATGACGTCATTTCAGTTCCATTAACCGTTTCCAGGTTTTTCAATTTCTTAGATCGATTTTCAAACATTTCAGCTTCTTCTACGGTATCAGGTAACTTACAGTCCAAAGTCTCTGGAAGTTTAAAGCAAAGAATCGCTCCGATCAGGGGCGTTAAACCAAAAATGATTGGAGGAATCCACGGTTCTACGTTCACCAGCGAGGCCACAAACGGTGCCGCCATTGAACCTAATTATTAGTTAGGAAAAATCACTAATATTAATTAGAAAATAATAAATAGTTATACCAATTCTCGCGCACATAGACGAAGTTCCTACACCAATATTTCTTAGCATCGTTGGGAATAATTCGCCTGAATAAATATAGACAGTCGGAAATGATAATGCTAATCCAAACATGCCTTAAAAAAAATTGTTTAATGCTAAAATATGTTTGGAAATTCAAAAAAATTACCTGTCATGCTTAATGTTGATTTAATCCAAGTAGGTTCCGCTGGTACGAATCCAATTAAAATCAACGCAACTCCAGACAAAATGTTTGCAGAAATCAAAGTCTTTCTGCGGCCCCATGCTTTTGTCGCCCAACAAGCGAAAATCGTGCTCGGCAATTGAATGACCGCCGACAATGCCACATTTATGAAAATATTTCCTATTAAAACAATCGTTAGTGTTATATTTGATTTCAAAAAACAGTGATAAAAAGATAATGGTTTTGTCGATAAAAATTGTGCAGCATTCTTTTGCCGTTGTGAATTCTTTAAAGGGGAAAATTTATTTTAAGAAAATGTTCTACGCTTCATGTCGCATCCCATAAATAATGTGGTTTTTTGAATGGCATGAATTACCTGCTTCAACTTGTAGGGTTTCTTTTTCAAAGATCTTAGAAAAGTGATAAAAAAGCAAACTGAAGAGCCAATGTCAACCGTTGTATTACAAATTGACATTCGAAAATTACAATCTACAAAACGATTTTCCTTTTGGAACCTGTCTAGGTCAACAAGGATAAGTTGCAAATCCTGAAATGGAAAAATTTAATCAGAACTATTGAGAATGCAACCAAACGATTTGGTTTTAGTCATTCAATGATTTATCAACACCTGCATTCGATCAGAAAATTTATGAAATTGGATCTGATCGAGTATTTGCTATCACATAACAAACAATGAACTTTTTTTGGACCGCAATATCGAGAAATAGATTCCCGACAATAATTTCCAGTGTTACATTTACTTAATAGTGAAATGAGAAACACCGACCACACAGGGTAAAAACCTTATTTGGTGTCACATAACTAAGGTCAAAGTTTAGTGGAATATGCAACATTCAGTCCATTTTAACAATCTTCTTGGGTTTCAAGATAAAAAGTATTGTTTCAGCAGGAAAAATTGAGCCAATAATATATTGTAAAAACATTATTTTAATTTTTAAGAATTCAAAATGAGAAACGATTCAACAATTTAAAATACATCTTTTGAATCGATATCAGAGCTTTCAAAAATTTCTTGAACCGATAAAACTTGAACCTAATAGTAATGGAGCCATATTCTTCGTAATGCGTTCGTAATGAACTATGAGAATTTTAAAAGAGTGGCTTTAACAGGCCACCGAATTGATAAAAATACTGTGGAAAATAAAAATAAGTAACAACATGAAAAAAACACATTATTTATGGGACGACATAATAGATTGGAACCCAGACGTGACCGCATTCCATTGCTATCATACCTTATGATTGTGAGCGAGGTAAGGATTTCAATAATTTTTTAGAAAATTCCATGGTTTTTTAACCAGTTGGTAATGTTTCAAAATTTTGACGTTACTGAACTAAAATAAGATCATCTACATATGTACCTCCAAGATGCCCAATGAACTGGGATACCCCAAAGAAACATAGACCGCACACCAACCAATTAAAGCAAATGGCAATAGTATAAATTCTCATAATGGGTGTTCGGACTAAATCGATAAAGTTCCCTTTTTGTTTTTCAATTTTTTGATTCAAAAGTTCTTTTCCATTTAAATATTCAACTACATCATTGCGAATATTTTTCGTTGGCAGTTTACTGCAGGCCGCTGCTCGTTCTAGGACTTTTATAGCTTCTTCTTGCTTTCCACCTAAAAACATATATTTATTCATATAATATTTTTAATAAATAATACAATCTTACGTACTTGCAAGTAACCATCTAGGACTTTCGGGCATTACCCAATAGTAGAAAATAAGTAAAATTGATGGCAGAGAAATTGCCGCTTGAAAATATCGCCAGTTTCTTAAAAAATACGAAATGGCCGGTAAAAGAAGATGACCGAGATTGAATGGGATCTGGTATAGAATACCAACTACGGTTCTCCATTCCGTACCTAAAACCAATTTCCAGTTTATAGAAATTACATATACAAAATTAGAATTAACAACTAGTTAGAGGTTTTACGTGTGGTTTTGCAATTGAGGTCGAATTAACACATATCCTTGATGCTGATTTAAATTTTTATTGGAATGTATTTTTTTTTCTAATTAATAATTAATTCCGTATCAAATTTCTTTAGTCATTATATGAGGATTGCTCAATAAAAAATCTCGTTAACCGTTTTTAAACGACACAGGCATTTTAAGAATCGTATTGTTTAATAAAGCAACAATAGAACCGTTTGAAAAAAAAAAACGGGTGTGACGTGTAAGCAATTTTATGTAACTGCTGTATGGTTCCGTATGGAAACCAATCCTCTTTCACTGTATATTGAAAAAAGGACATTTTAAATAAAAAACAATTATAATAAGAACCTTCACCTCCATACAACAGTAATTACCGCAACTAATATTATGTAAACTCTTGTATTTAACATATACATCAAATATTAATGCAGTATTAAAAAGTTTTTATTTGGAATATGGCTAGGTCATTGTCAAATTTATCATATTTCAACAAACGTAAGGCAAAAAACAATAGATTTAGACCTTCGGATAGAAATAAAAGAAATAGATCTTACCAATAAGTTCCATGGTTAACACAAAACTTGTAACCATCGTCCCTCCTGTCGCTAGAGCTGCAAGAAATCGCATTAGAAGAAACAGAGGGAACCATGGTGAAAATGCTGCTATGGTTCCGGAAACTGCTTGTAAAATTACAGCACTCACAAGTGGTATTTTTCTTCCATACCTATAAAAAGACATGCAATTCTCAAAAAATTAAACTACTGTTAAATTATATGCATATATTGACTTTATGTCGGTAATTTTTGAACCAGTGAAGCTTGAAAATTATTATGAAAGTAGATAACTAATATTTTCTTTTAGTTTTACTAATTTTTTTATTAATTGGTATTTACCGATAATGATAGGTATTGAGCGAGGCCTAAAAGTATAAATGTCAGCATTGCCAACCTGTGTTTTCGAATTTAACACAAGATATTCTCTTAAGATCTGCACAGTTACAATCCATTCGTTAATCCAATATCCTGTTCGGAAATGGTCAATCAATTAATTTTACGTATATTACGTGGAAGACATGTTGTTTACTTGTCTTATGATACTAAAATTTTGTTTATTTTGTGACAGATTTAAGATCCTTAAAATATTTTTTAAACCTAGCACAGCTACATGCGGCGATACATAAAGTGACTCCTAGATTTTAAGGCTCACTTTCAAGAATTGCAAAGTAAATAGTGATGAGTCCAGATTTTTGTTGCTGAGTAGTGCTCGACGAAAATACAGCGTCGATGATACAGATTGTCATTTGAACGCGTCTGTGGTTGAATAGTTGTTAGTTGAAATATGATTATAGGTAACGCTTATTTTTTCAAAAGAACTGAAAAATAAATTCGTACAAAATATTTCTCATTGATACATAATCAAGTGACTTTTGGATTTTATAATACCGGAATGTTTGTATGTGTAGACAAAAAAATGCTGATGGAAAGTTGTACGATTCTCGGAGTTGCCTCACGTATCGTCACATGTTTCAGTGTGTACTGGATCCTTTAACAAGTAATTGTTCAGGTAGATTTTAATAGAAAAATGATTTATATCCAGTGTAACTCATTTAAAGACTAAAAAATCAGTAAAAACTTTATTTCCTATAAAATTTACAGGATTCCTTTATAACTATGAGATGCTTAAATCTGCATCTTATGACGAATTACTAGTCGAATACCAAAGCATTGTTAAATGTGTTGGACTAAAATTTTTTTAATAAAAATTATAAATGATTGAAAAAAATTAATATAA
>JABRWK010000052.1:91906-116266 GCA_013372445.1 Hypothenemus hampei
AATACGCTCATTTAGTGCGCGTCATCAATGTGACAAACGTCCATGTTGGTGGTAAACAAAGGATTTCTTCATAAGAAGTAACATAGGCACTGGATTAAAAGTGATTTTTTTAAGAAAATAGAATTAATTAACTCAAAGAAACCCTAATAGGTAAACCAGTAACAACTATAAATTCTAAAAATAAAATTTTTGGTAAGCAAAATTCATTAAAATGAATAATAAATTAAAATAAATGAATAGTCAACTTACCTTTTTTATTGTTATTTCGTCACTTCAATAAAATAAAACAAATTTAAATTTTTCCCCATGTAACTTTACATATAAATCGGCTTTGTTTACCACCATTTATCTAATATGGCGTCCGATGACGTTTTCACTAAATGAGCGTATTAGGTAAGATGTTACACAGGAACAGGGTTGCCAGATGATTCGTTAGTCAGTATCGTACAAGCAGGGTCAAATTATCGTACATTTAAACAAATTATCGTACAAATATTAAAAAGAGTTTTTTTAGTTGTTTTTTTTTATAGATTTTATTCATTATCTATTATGTTTTGCACAAAAAATGTGTGTCTATAGTCATCTGTGATCATGTTTTGCCTTTGTAATAATGTAATTAAAGATGCTGTTAAACACAATGGTAATACATAACTATAATAATATATATATTTTAATATGGTGTTTGAAAATAATATAGGTACAAAAACCAAAATGAAAGACTCCATATAATTAATAAGGGAAATAAAATTTTAAATGAACGATTCAAATATTGTCCTCAAAAATAATTTCAATAACCTCTTCATCAGCAGTATTTACAGTTTCTGCTGTCTTTTTTATAAATATTAGATGCAGTCATATAATTTAACATTTTTATACTAGGTTAGAAACGAACACAATTACCTTCTATTTGTATTAACTTAGAGGTTGAAATTAAACCATTTATGCTATTCGTTATTAACCGATTACGTGACTTTGTTTTTATTAAATTTATCTTCGAAAAGATCCTTTCACAACTCGCACTGGAGTGTGAAAGTGCTAAAATTTGGAAGACAAAGTTACACAAATCTGGAAATACCAATTCGTCATTAAATTTTTTGTTTCTAAGTTGAAAGTAAAATTCGTCAATATTATTCGACATCTCTGGAAGAAACTCAAAACCTGATAATCTGCGCCATTGATCATCAATTTTTGCATAAGTTCTACATTTTTTGAATCCAGAATTCTCGGTACAACTTTCATTAAAGGAAGTAATGTTGCATACTTTTTTATGTTCTCTTTCTTTAACATTTTAATGTTGGAATAATAGGGATTTTCAAATTCATAACGCTTCTTAATTTGCATACAAGATATTATTAAAAAATGTCTACACCTCTCAAAGAAGTCACGTTGTTTTAAATGATCTTTGACTGAATCTATATTTTGCATAACTTTTATGCCCAAATAAAGATTTTCATTAGGTACAAAATATTTATTTTCCATAGGATTAACTTCGTGAAGGGGTGTTTTATTCAAGTAATTTGCCATCATGTATACGTCTAGCAGTTCTCTATAAGTATTTACCATTTTGTCATGCAAATTTAGTTTAATAATTTTTTCACTCTGAAAATATTTGTTTAAATCGGCAAATTTTGGTAAAACCCATTTTAAAAACATATAGTAAAGCTTCATTTCTGGCATATTTAAGTGGACATATATTTCTTGTCTTGCGATTAAACGATGCTCCAAATAGCAAGATAAAAAAAAAGTTTTAGTGGTTCCCACTGTTCTAAAATTCTTTTCACAACTTCCGTCAGAGACAACCAACAAGTTTCAGCAGATCAAAGAATTTTGTGGGGTTCCACATCACAAAAATGCTGAAATTCTAGGAGCATTGCTTGCCGCTTAGAACTGTGCTTGAAAAATGTGTAAATATTTCGCGCTAAAGTTTCACACATTCGAGGCAGAACTTTACAAGCTTCACTAGCACAAAGATGCAACGAGTGACATGCATTTTTGTATAATTAAATTTGGAGCTACACTTTGTAACTTTGATGCCACTGAATTGTTCTTTCCAACATTTTGTTGCAGACATCAGAAGCAAAACCTATGAAGTTTTCTATGGGTACGTCATTTTCAGAAAACAATTTCAGTAATTCTTCAAATATTTTTTGATTTGTAGCCCCTTCATTGGCCTGATCAGCATTATTTGCAGAGAAAATTTGAATAAGCTGCCAAAAAGAGGTAACAACTCTACCTGATTTGGGAAGGAAAAGGCGTACACATATACATAAAGTTTTCACAAAGGAGATATCTGTAGATTCGTCGATGATTAGACTAAACTTATACTTTTTCAAATAAGTAACTATGTCTTCGAATACACATTTTCCCAACACTTGAGTGGTAAGTTGACGAGCTTTAGTTCTTCCAAGTGAAAGGTTTTGTTATTGTTTTTGTTTGTTATTGCCGAATCTGGAAAGCACGCCTTGAGAAGACTGGATAAGTTATCAATACTGTTGAAAGAAATATTATGTTATGCCAGACATCCTGTCAATTTCATTTCCGCGATCGTTATTTGATGTTCCAGAGTTGTGTCTGTTTTTTTAAACATGTCAGTTATTGAACACTGAGTTGGCAGTGATTTGGTTTTTGACATATGTTTTGCAGAGTTTGAGTGATTTTTTAATACCGTTACTTCTGCCGTCATTTCTATATTGCACGCAAGACATTTTGCTTTAGAGTTATCTGAAATGAAACCATATTCATGCAATGCCACACTATTTATGTGAAAAGAATGTAATCAGGTAAGTTGCGAAAGTTTCAGCAAAAGTAAAAATACTTTTAAAAACAGCACATAGACATTAAAAAATGCTAATTGTGTAATATCTTAGCAGAACAAATTCTATCACAAAATACCTGCCGTAATATTTTTCCCTTTATTGGAAGAAGTAATCCAACCTTTAAAACGAACATCCTGTTCCCATTCTTTCCGATAATTTCGTTTTCTATGACATAGTTGCACTTTCTTGATAGGCCTTTTTTGTTCTAGATCTGACATGATACTGTTGTGAATTGATGTTATGGGTTGAAAAATGTTAAAACTGAATATATTTTCCAGAAAAGTAAATAAATAAAATACACTACATTAAAGTATTGAAGAAAATATGTAATATTGAGTATATGCATTCATACATATCATAAGACAAAAGAGTAAATTTGAAAACATACACTTCTGAACCAGAAAACAAAATGAATGTCGTTAACTAATGAGCTTTTTTAAACCGTCTCACAAACCCGCCTAAAACTCTTCTTTTTTTAACTTCTTTGAACTTCTTTAAACCGTCTCTTAATCCTGCTAAAGCTCATTTTTTTAATCCTTAAATGAAGGGCAACTATGGATGTCATACTTCTAATGTCTAACTAGATTAGATCTTTAATAAAATTTTAAAATTACAATAATTGCTCAAAATGCATTCCATTCGCTTCAATACGCCGTAGGAATTTAAAGCAAAACAGTTATGGTGACAACTTTTAAATTATCGTACATTTCTTCATTATGGTACAGTCAGTATCGTACATCATACAATGTATAGAATTATCGTACATCTGGCATGAAAATCTGCATACAAAAATGAAAATCCTCCAACATTTATAGTAAATCTTCCCATTTATCTCATAGTTTTAACAGGATTATAAGATTCTTTCCTTTTCACGAAGCCAGGCATACATGACATAATTTGGAATGTGAATCATTTCAATAATTAATTAAGGTATCATCTGTAATTGGGATACGTCTACCATAGCTCGATCCATTCTCTTTATATTCTCTACCTAAAAAAATTCACGGATACGATTGTCTGTCTTCTATAAAATTAAAGACAATCGAGCATCTTCTTACCTGTCGACGCAAAAGTCTCGCTTGACGATGTATAAGGAGAATTGTTTTAATAAATAATTTAATTTATTATTATTTATTTAATTTTAATAAATTTTGTTGTTTTACTACTACATACTGTTATAAACAATTAAATTTCATTTTTTTTATTCGTCAGAGGATGATTAGAGAGATGATGAGGGAGATGACGAGCTTGGATCAGTTGCGAATTCTACTCTTTCTCTGAACTAAGATATCGTAATTAATACAACACATTTTTGATGATTTTTTTACTCTGCGAATTCTTCGATAGCAGCATAAGCGGCTTCAAACATATCATGGTTGTGTTAAAGAGCAGAGTAATAGCTGCTATGTTCCCAATATCTTCATTTAGAGTTAAAAATATGTTTTGTTGATCGTCTTTATCATAGCCCCTAAAGGCCAATGACGGAATCCTCCAATTAATGGCTGGGGCATCCCACAGCATGTGTTGACTTGTAATCTATATATAACTTGTGTTACTTTCCCGTTTTATTTCTATATAAGCGTTTGAAAGGCTGTTGGGGACTGCAGGATCTCTAATAACACAATTGAATTTTCGTTCGATCTCTATTTTTCTTCGTTTTTTTAAATTTTGATACTTGCGCAACTCGTTTTGTGGTACCCTATCACACTCTTCCTTATTAACCCCCTGTCACTTATATATTTCATTATTCTTGGCCCTTTTACTTTTTTATCCCTTTTTTCTGTTTCTTTGTAATCCCGCAACGTTCAGAAAATCTTTTTCCTTTTTCTTCTTTTAACCCTTGCGCGCCCTCTCTTGGTTTCTATTCCACTCAACTCGTGGATAGTTTTATAAACAATATAATCATTTAATAAACATGTATTTTAATGAACAAAATAACATTAATTAATATTTGCTGCTTTCCACACGTTTAATATTTGATCTGAAACCAGAAAAATATTGGCTTATAATTTTTTTTGTTTTATAGTATACATAGTATGTATACTAGAGCCCCTTATTTCACGTGTACACGGGTACACGAAATACACGTGTAATTAACTTTTACATATTACATACCTAACATTTTTTATTTTAACTAGCTTAAAATATTAAAAAAAAAAGTGTAAATTTACTCTAACTTTTAAAAAACCGATTTTTTGACACTTAAACGTCATAAACGTCGTAAACAGCATTGCCAGATGATTTGTTAGTCAGTATCGTATAAGTAAGGTTAAATTATTGTACATTATCGTACAAAACATATTATGTACAGTTGTATTCAAAAAAAACTCATACACCGATTAGAGAGAGAAGTTTGACAATCATATTTGGGTAAAACTGGCTTATTTAGCAGCAGATGTTATAGGTTATCAAAAATGACAAAGCATTGTCATTGGTCGCTTTCATAGCCGGATTTACCCAAATATGATTGTCAAACTTCTCTCTCTAATCGGTGTATGAGTTTTTTTTGAATACAACTGTACATATTATTTTTATGAAGAAATGTACATTTCTTCATTATGGTACCAAATACGATAATTATCGTACATCTGGCAACGATGCACAGGAACAAAGAAAAGAAATTAATTTAGGAACGCAATTCTAATTTGACATATGTCAATTGGACATTTAAATCACGTGACCGCCAGATTTTCCAGCCATTACATGTCGGTCTTCCTACAAATAACGGATAACCGTAATAGCGTCGAGTATATTTTGAAAATTTCTAAATAATCATTCTGCTTTAGCAGATTTTTGCCATTAAAAATTGCTTCAATGTGTCAAGTATGTGAAAGTGTAATTATCGAAATTTGAAGTTCTATAAAAAGTTCCGAAATCGTGAAGGAAAAATTTGAAAATTGATTGAACTCCTACATACATTATCACCACCATGTCAAAACAAATAATTTATTCTGGAGATCAGGCAATAATAATTAAAGACGAGGATCTAGTTTGGAATGAAAACTCTCACGACCAATCTTCGTTACAATACTTTGAGGCCAATACAACTATCATTAATGAATCCACAATCAATGAAAGTTATGCCTCAGCAGTCGATTCAAATGAAACGCAATATTTATCTATTCTGGATAACACAGAAGTCAATGAAATTTCTTTAGACGAATTAAATAATTTGACAATCGGTAAGTTATTTAATGGACTATAAACTGGCTGTTCAGTATATATAATTCAAACTTTTATAAAGAAAACAATGATAGCCTAAACCTGAAACAGAAAGCCGACAATGTCGAAGAACTTAATAATAAAAATGGTGAAATCGTTGTATTTACCATGGATGGTTCGAACGACTTGTATGGAATTCAATTGTCGGTGGATGATGAAGGGCGAGTTCAAAAATATCAATTTAAATTTAGGTTTGTTCCATTTTAATGGTCTACACTAATATTTAATGTCAAATTTACTTTTAGAACAACTGACGATGGCCAATTGGAACCGATTCCAGAAACAGTAACGCTTTTACCTAATGATGACATTGAACCGAATCAACAACTTTGTCCGGCAAATGAGGAACGAAGTGTGGACGACAAGGAACAGAACTTTCATTTTGTACCTGAAAATTCCGAGTCAGAACTAAATGTTAATGAATTTATAACTGATCCTGAAGAACTAATAGATGATGTCCATGAAAAAGGTTAGAAGAAATATTTGGTAATGGTGATTTGCATGGGGTCTTCTCCTCCTTTTTTAGGGGAGATTTTGATAATTTTTTCTTTCACCAAATTGATATCTCTACATCGATTCAAGACGATCATTTCCATAAGAGCAAGTTTTAGCTTTCTTCACTATTCGTATGTTGGCACGTATCTGGTTTTTCCAGAGCTTTCATCATCTGTTAAAGATATACAACTTTGTTGAAATATCGCGCGATCACTTATAAATTATAGTTTTACCAGGAGAATTACCTCCGTAAACAATTCAATCTATTTAAATGATACATATGCTTTTCTCCTGTTATGTATAGTATAAGAAAAATTATGATCCAACGAGTTAACAAGACGAAACAAAAAGTTGTTTGATTTGGATTTACCTAGAGATTTTGTACAATTATTGGGTTTCAATGGGTCGTGTGAACAAAACCAAGTAAATGCGTCTACTTGAAGAATTCGAGAGAAATGTTTCAAAATCAACGCAATATATAGTCATCGACATATAAGGATTGTAATATTTCTCTCGAAAACCTGAAATAGAAGCATTTACCTCGTTTTATTCGCACGACCCAATATTTCATTCTCAGCAAATTCAAGAAACGCTCCTCATACGTTAACATGACGCTATTTCCTGTGGCTTTTCTTTTAAAATAGCCTTTTTCTGCATACGAAAAAAAAAATTTAGTGGAACTAATATTTCTTAAGCTAACATGTTTGATATATTTTGATATTTCCATTTTAGAGGTTGCCCCTGAAGATAGTCAGTCTGAGAATTTTAGAAAGTTACTAAGCGAAGCACATTATTTAAAAGAAGAAACAATTCTTGAAAGCCAAATTTTGAATCAGACGTTGAAAAACGATTCAATATGTGAAGAAGTTCTAAAACTAAATCAGGTTTACAATAATAAATACAAGAATAAAATGTTTTGTTGTTACATTTTGTTGAAATTTTAGTTTAATAATGACGAATTACCTAATGATGAGCCAAATGAACAAATCGAACCAAACCATAAAGATTTAGTGGAACAATATTTAATACAAAGTAATCAAATTGAAGTTCAATTTGAAACTGAAGAAAGGGCCATAGTAAGACAGCCAAGTCCAGATGTAATACTAGGTGGAAATAATACTAATGATTTTTTAAGACATGTGCCTGTTATTAATGGTAATATTAGATTTACAAAATGTAATTTTTTAAATATTTTGATTATTTTATTAGAAAAAGCCATGCAAATTACAAAAATAATAGAAACTGAATCAAAGGCGCACGAAGCAGATGTACTTCATCCAAAAGAAGACAAATATAAAAGGCTGTCATCTCCGAATGTTAACTGCCTTGTTATTTATCCAGAAAAAGAAAATGTCAACTTCTGCAAAGGTGAAAGCGAAAACATTACTTTTTCAAATTTGCTTAAATTTTTAATGTCCTAGAGCGTAATGTAAACCTGTTGCAAGTGCCTAAGTTTCCGAAATTTCATCCCAAAAGCATTTTGAAGACTTCCTTCAATAAACAAGATGAAAATTGTGATTTGTATCGCAAACGATTTGCACGAAATAAAGAAGCTATGAGGGCAAGACACTTTCACAACGTGTTAAATAGGTATTATTAGTGACTAATAAGGGCGTTATTTTCTTAGTTCAATTTGTTTAGAACAACAATACCACATGCTCCAATCAGACAACAAAGACAGCCTAGAAAGCAAGAAATTAAACCAATAGTGGACAGGAGTTCTGAAGAAATTATTGTTCAAGAAGTAATTGTTTCTTCTAATGGTTATATAGAAAACCCCACAGAAAATGCCAAAAGCGATAAAGTGCAGGTAAGTAACCAAATAAACGACAACGTGTTAGTCTGGTTGCATATTCTTCAAAGCTATGGTTTGATGTACAACTGTCAAATTTTCAAATGCTTGTCACTTTTACTGGTTTTTTGTCAATGTCCATGTTTATCAAATTTTTATCGTGTTTCTTGTCTTATTTTATATAAAACTTGGTGTAAAGTATCAAAATTTTAAATAAATAGAATATTTTATATATTGTTTTAGGTCACCGCTATTGTGGAATTGTCGGATTCTGAAGACGATTCCATTACTATTGGAAATAGACGTAATCGAAAAGCCTCATTCAACTCAGAATCAGATCAAAGTGTTATAGAAATTCCTTCAGACAAAGAAGAGACTAATACTGTTACTGGTGCAAATGGTCAGTTAAAACGAAAACGTGGAAGACCCCCAAAATTAACCACGCTTGAACCAATTTCTGAAGAAATATCTAGCAAAGAAAAAGTTAAGTCGTACCAAACTAGAAAGATTGAATTTAAGTGTTGCTTTTGCCCAAAAACCTTTCCAAGTCAAAACAGTTTAAATACTCACATTATTCATCATAACTTGGAGAAGAATTTGAAAAATAGAACCAGAATGAGTACAGACAAAGTTCCAAAAATCAATCAATTACAATTCCCAAAATTCGAATATAACCATAAATGCGAATCATGTTTGGAGACATTTAAAAATAGGATTTTATTGGAAAAACATCAGTGTACCAAAAAGCAAGGACAGTTTAATTGCTCCTTGTGTCGTAAGGAGTTCAAGACTTCAGATGATTTAAAGATTCATAAGAAAACTCATATGAAATCAAATTTAATTAAAAACACTAGTATCTTGACAGTTACACCAAAGAGATCTACAGTTAGAAATGGTAATGTTTATAAAGAAAAGAACGAATTTAAATGTGCTGAATGTCCAAAAATATGTATTTCTCAAGACCAATTGAATAATCATATAAAAAGTCATAAAAAGTTCACATGTAACTCTTGCTTTTTAAGTTTTTCTTCAAAAATCCTATTGGATTCACACGTAAGAAGTAATTGCGTAAAGAAACGACCAAGTACTAGTACGCGAGCGTCTTTAGCTCTAGGGAAACCTGTAAATACATCGTTCAAACGTTTATCTATAGGAAAAATGTCTTTAAACAAATCTCTATTAGGAACTCAATTGGAATGTGAAAAGTGTTCAACAAAATTTGCAACATTTCGCAGTTTGTATATGCATAAAGTACAAAAACATGGAATGAGTACTCCCGATAAAAATCTGGTGAATAAACCGAAAAAGGGGTTGCGAAGATCGATTTCAGCACATGGTGGAATTCCAGCTAACGATCGTTTGCGAAAAGCTTACGACACAATTCGACAACAGATTGCTGAATCTGGATACTTACACATTGAAGAAAATACATAAGTAATACCCATTTTATTTTAATATTTTTAGCAGAGTAGTACGAAATTTTGTTATTTTTTATTTGTAATCACACTGTATACCTAGGTTTTACATATAAGTTAATATCAGGTTTGTGCAAGATTTATTAATATATATATATTTTTTACTGATATTAATAATAATGTTTATTTAATTTCATTCTTTATTTGTCCTTTGGATTCCTCTTCTATTTAATTCTTACATCATTCGTATGTTTGCATAAATTTCTGTTAAACTTACGTTAGAAATAACGAACAACTGAGAAAAATTAAATGTTTGGCCCTCTTTTCAACGATCCTTCAAAAGAACTGTTCCTTCTCTGGAAATTCAATCTGGTTTTAGATCTGTTTGTCTCATTGCACTTTTAACTGATTCAAATATCTTTGAACGTTATATCAAAAATATAATCCGTGAAAAATTCTTCAAGTTTAATAATATTTCTTAGTTCACATTTACTGATAACAATTAACATGCAAGTGCACCTGGAAGAAATTACATAAATCGTATTCCTATTTGAAACGTCGTCCAAGAATCCGTCCTCAAATTGTTCTTCGTCCAGAACCATTATCACAACCTTAAATTCTAACCCTTTGACTAACAGAGACCATGCAACGAGAAATTCGTTGGGATTTTTATCGGTCAAATATCGTTCAACATTGTTGGTACCTTCTGGCTGAAAAGTATTCTCTACAAATTTTTCTGCAATTTGTTCATTAATTTTATCAATGCAGTTCTCGTTGTTACGTAAAAATGGAATAACACAAATATCATTAGGTTTTACGCCTTTTGATGAACATAAATCAATGATAACTTCAGCTACAGTTTCAGATACTGCCGATTTCTGTTCAACCCAAAATATTGGTGGTTCTTTAGAGTATTTGGGGAACTTTAAATATTTAATTGGTATTGGTTGATACATAATTTTACCGAAAAAGTTACATATCTGGTTGGTACTCCTAATCAATCTATTTAACACAATATGGGGTGTTTTCAAGATTTCTGGGGAGTGTCTGGGAAGTGGCACTAATGCTTGATTGGTATCAACCATAAACCATAATTCACCCCACAATAATGTGTCTGGATGCATTTTCACGAGTTCGACCAAGGAATATTTCAAAAACATTTTCATCGTTACCAACTCGCATTTGTCCATTTTGTTACAATTGCCGTTATGGTAAGTTTGGTAAATTCTATAAAAAGTTTTTCGAATATATTCCACATTGAAACTCAGTATTGTAGCTTCAGATTCATCCACAAAAAACGTGTTTATAATTTACAGTGTTATTTTTTAAAAAGTCGTCGCTTGCTATGTACAATCTTTGTGTATCCACATAAGATGACAGGCCCATAGAATTAATTTTATTGAGAACTTCACATCTGAAAACAAAAAAAAATTTAGCAATTTCCTTAAAATAAGACAATACTAACCGAAGTCCGGGCCAATAACAAATGTACAAAGCCTTATATTTATCGTTTAGCTGTCCGTTTTCATATAACCATTGTAATTTTTTTAATATTAGTAGAGTTTTACCGGTTCCAGCTATTCCATGTACCACCTAAGAAAATTATCACCTTATTAAACTGTATGATGAGCTTCTACGAAAATGAATTGAGAATTTCCGACCAAATCCCAAATAAAATATACAAATATTCACTAAATTGTCTTGATTTCGTGATTTTCTGTAGATTAGTTTCATTTTGAGTGATACACTCAGAAAGTGAATAGTTTGAAAATTTTAAACAATTTACAGTAAATTGACATCTTCCTGTTAATGTTTTAAAGGATTTTTCCAAAATCTGAGAAGAGGCCTTAAATAAGAACAAAATACTACCTTTTGACCATCTTGTTTCACCATAAATGTTTACTATTTTGCCATTAGGCCAAAAGGCTCACTTTTTTAAATAAAACATCCTATATAGTATACAGGGTGTTTCGTTTTGTTTCCGTCAAATTAAAATGGGTGATAGAATTCATCATTTTAAGCAAAAAAGTTCATATGAACATGGGTCCGGAAATGCTTCGTTTCCGAGATACAGAGTGTTAAAGTTTAAAAAAAGGACATTTCTTTATTTTTTTAATTCCAAACGGCTTAAGATTTTTTAACCAAATTTCGTATACGAGTTTAGCATATCGGTAGGCTTAATCCAAAAAATTACCAGTTTTAACCATTCACCAGTGGCGGAGATATAAGTGTCCTTTTTTTTCCTTTTTTTCCATACAAATTGAATAATACATGATATCCACATCTCCGCCACTGGGGAATGGTTAAAGCCGGTAATTTTTTGGATTAAGCCTACCGATATGCTAAACTCATATACGAAATTTGGTTAAAAAATCTTAAGCCATTTGGAATTTAAAAAATAAAGAAATGTCCTTTTTTTAAACTTTAACACGCTGTATCTCGGAAACGAAGCATATCCGGACCCATGTTCATATGAACTTTTTTGCTTAAAATGATGAATTCTATCACCCATTTTAATTTGACGGAAACGAAACACCCTGTATATTTGTCAATGTTTTGATTCCCTGTTGAATTCTAAACAAATTTTATACGGAACATTTTTCTAACTTTAACCATTTTCAAAATACAGTGTAGCGACCGTATTTATGTGGATGGAGTTGACAAGAGGAAGAACTTTTTTATCTTCGGTTTTTCGAAAAAATCCCTCCTCACAAATACAATTGACACATTATATTTATTTTAAAAACTGTTAAAATTAGAAAAAAGTGTTCGGTATAAAATTTGTTTAAAATTCAATAGGGAATCAAAATATTGAAAAATATATAGAGTTTTCCGTTTAAAAAAATGACCTTTTTAAAAACCAGTATTCTTTGTCTTATGGCCTCTTTTAAGATTTTAGAAAAATCCGTTAAAAAGTTAACTGGGGAGGTGGGACAATTTACGTTGTCACTGTTATTACTGAACTAGTTCCTATGATTAGATATCCAATTCTTTTTTTTAAGAGTTTCCCAACGGAAAATAAGGAAGACCGTAACTCTACAGTGGATATTTATTAATATGCGTTAAATATTTTAAATGTGTTTGTACCACGTTTCAACAGACTAGAATCGACAAAAATGAACAAAAAGAACAAGTGAAAAAGTTCCGTGCTACGATTCACTTCGTTTCAAAGCAGTGTTTTTCATAGTTTTGGTGGTGTAATCTTTTTGTGTCGACTACTCACTGTAAACGAGACTTGATTCCACTACCATGCCCTCGAAACAGATCATAGTTCAATTTGTAAACGGGAGACCAATTACAAAAAAGAAAAATGCAAAACATTCTTCTACAAGAATCATGCACCATATCATTAGAAAATTTGACTGTGCCTAGCGTATTTTTCTAATTTGATTTGTCATCTTATGCTTATAGCTTGTTTTTAAAAATGAATAAATTCCCTAATGCTAGAAAATGTATGTGAAATTTTGAAACTTTGGAGAAATCGGCTTTTAAGGACGACATCAAGACTTCGGAATATCGTTAGAATTTGGAAGGTTTATATTGAAAAAAAATTACAATAGGCCGGAAACTGTTCATCTCATTATCGTGTTTTGAAAATTTACCAGTGGTCTTTGGCCGTGAATATTTTGTAAAACCTTCATTTGTTCTTGAGTGAGCAGGGCGAGAAGATTTTTGTCAATTTCGTCCATGAATACACCACAACTCAATATTACAAACCTAAAATTATAATATTTATTAACCCTCTGTACATACATTGGGGTATGAGACACCCCAAGACTTATTTGAGAATAAACCAAATTCCAAGACTTACAGCGGCGATCTTAGGACTCCATTTAAATTCAACCTAAGCTCCGCACTCCCTAAACCCTAAACGACAGAATCATACATTGATTAGAATATGAGCGGCATGCAGATTAGGAAGTTCCCGGTTTCATATATCCCAGTGTGTTTGAAACATAATGTTCAAAAAAATACCATTCAAAAAAAAAAATTAATGTTTAAAAAGTCACACTTTACTGTGTATAACTAACATAGAAGTTCAATTTATTCCCAGTCTATTGAATAATTTTGTTAAAACTTCTGTTTTTCGTAGTGTGACTAGTTGTTGTGAACTATATATTTTGATGTTAAACATTCACAAAAATTTAAAACACATGTACTTATTCAACTTATTTTAAGTAAAATCGAAATAACGGTTGGGATATAATACATATAGTATGTATATACTCCAGTGTGTATTTGGTGCAACTACTCATAAATGTGTACCGAGGGTTAAGAGTCCCATTACAAATATACATTTGATTTTAATTTAGATTGTTATACTTGAAATTCCAAAAATGAATATTTTTTCAGATTGTTGCCACTCCATATTCAAGGGTCCAATTTGTTTAACGAGTGAANGGATTAAGCCTACCGATATGCTAAACTCATATACGAAATTTGGTTAAAAATCTTAAGCCATTTGGAATTTAAAAAATAAAGAAATGTCCTTTTTTTAAACTTTAACACGCTGTATCTCGGAAACGAAGCATATCCGGACCCATGTTCATATGAACTTTTTTGCTTAAAATGATGAATTCTATCACCCATTTTAATTTGACGGAAACGAAACACCCTGTATATTTGTCAATGTTTTGATTCCCTGTTGAATTCTAAACAAATTTTATACGGAACATTTTTCTAACTTTAACCATTTTCAAAATACAGTGTAGCGACCGTATTTATGTGGATGGAGTTGACAAGAGGAAGAACTTTTTTATCTTCGGTTTTTCGAAAAAATCCCTCCTCACAAATACAATTGACACATTATATTTATTTTAAAAACTGTTAAAATTAGAAAAAAGTGTTCGGTATAAAATTTGTTTAAAATTCAATAGGGAATCAAAATATTGAAAAATATATAGAGTTTTCCGTTTAAAAAAATGACCTTTTTAAAAACCAGTATTCTTTGTCTTATGGCCTCTTTTAAGATTTTAGAAAAATCCGTTAAAAAGTTAACTGGGGAGGTGGGACAATTTACGTTGTCACTGTTATTACTGAACTAGTTCCTATGATTAGATATCCAATTCTTTTTTTTAAGAGTTTCCCAACGGAAAATAAGGAAGACCGTAACTCTACAGTGGATATTTATTAATATGCGTTAAATATTTTAAATGTGTTTGTACCACGTTTCAACAGACTAGAATCGACAAAAATGAACAAAAAGAACAAGTGAAAAAGTTCCGTGCTACGATTCACTTCGTTTCAAAGCAGTGTTTTTCATAGTTTTGGTGGTGTAATCTTTTTGTGTCGACTACTCACTGTAAACGAGACTTGATTCCACTACCATGCCCTCGAAACAGATCATAGTTCAATTTGTAAACGGGAGACCAATTACAAAAAAGAAAAATGCAAAACATTCTTCTACAAGAATCATGCACCATATCATTAGAAAATTTGACTGTGCCTAGCGTATTTTTCTAATTTGATTTGTCATCTTATGCTTATAGCTTGTTTTTAAAAATGAATAAATTCCCTAATGCTAGAAAATGTATGTGAAATTTTGAAACTTTGGAGAAATCGGCTTTTAAGGACGACATCAAGACTTCGGAATATCGTTAGAATTTGGAAGGTTTATATTGAAAAAAAATTACAATAGGCCGGAAACTGTTCATCTCATTATCGTGTTTTGAAAATTTACCAGTGGTCTTTGGCCGTGAATATTTTGTAAAACCTTCATTTGTTCTTGAGTGAGCAGGGCGAGAAGATTTTTGTCAATTTCGTCCATGAATACACCACAACTCAATATTACAAACCTAAAATTATAATATTTATTAACCCTCTGTACATACATTGGGGTATGAGACACCCCAAGACTTATTTGAGAATAAACCAAATTCCAAGACTTACAGCGGCGATCTTAGGACTCCATTTAAATTCAACCTAAGCTCCGCACTCCCTAAACCCTAAACGACAGAATCATACATTGATTAGAATATGAGCGGCATGCAGATTAGGAAGTTCCCGGTTTCATATATCCCAGTGTGTTTGAAACATAATGTTCAAAAAAATACCATTCAAAAAAAAATTAATGTTTAAAAAGTCACACTTTACTGTGTATAACTAACATAGAAGTTCAATTTATTCCCAGTCTATTGAATAATTTTGTTAAAACTTCTGTTTTTCGTAGTGTGACTAGTTGTTGTGAACTATATATTTTGATGTTAAACATTCACAAAAATTTAAAACACATGTACTTATTCAACTTATTTTAAGTAAAATCGAAATAACGGTTGGGATATAATACATATAGTATGTATACTCCAGTGTGTATTTGGTGCAACTACTCATAAATGTGTACCGAGGGTTAAGAGTCCCATTACAAATATACATTTGATTTTAATTTAGATTGTTATACTTGAAATTCCAAAAATGAATATTTTTTCAGATTGTTGCCACTCCATATTCAAGGGTCCAATTTGTTTAACGAGTGAACAATAAAACGCAAACTTCTATTAATATATTTTTTGATAAGCCCTTGTATTCTAATGGTTTCTTAAAAATTTTAATGTGCAAGATAGAGGTTGATATGGTGAAGTTGAGATACGTGCGAAAATAAAAAAAAATGTAAATGTAACTACAGGACATAACATGATCTTATCTCATTGTCAGACCCAGTAAGGTTCTTAACAATATTTATATACCTATGTGTGGTATTTCATATTTACAGGATTCATGGCATAGTCAGAACCCAGAGGATATGATCAGTTAATAGTTTATATTAAAAAAAAAAACTTGGAATACCTGAGCTAAAAACGTTGTCTTTCCTAGTACTAGGTACTACTTATCATACAACCTTCGTATATTGTTTTATTCGAAGTGAAAAACTTGTAATTATCAGTATTACCTTTGAAAGTTGTTAAGCTGTTGTTATTTTCCGTATTGTATTGTTTGATTTGAAAAACTTACAATTGCGGCTGTACGGATAATGGTTCACCCCAATTATATACTCCTATTGTTACTTTACGATTGTGGTTACAGTCAACTTTTTCTAATCGTTCAAGATAAGAAGATCTTTTTATATCGCTTCTATTAATTTATCTCTACATCTGGCTTTAATATATACCATATGTATAAGATTTAGAAAAAAATCTTAAACTGTTCGATAATGGAAGTGGTCGTTGGTCGTCCTCTAGAATGCGCAACGTTTTTCTTCTTGGTTCTTCCTCGAACCTCTTAAAACGTTTTAAAACTCGTTGCTAACGATTATAGGTACCTAATAGTAATTTATTTTTACTGATGGCAATTAGAGGAATCGTACGGTGCAAGGAATTCTTTTCTACGGCCTTTCATGGCAACATTAAACTGCCATCTTAGAATGAGCTATTTACCTTTTGTATTTAGCGCTTTGTATTTTCTTGTCTCCTGGTTTATGTCTTACCGTTTTAACAATAGCATAAACGTATTTGTATTGCAGGAATGCCCAGAAATAATCTCGTTCTGGAACCAGATATTGAATATATCCTGTTCCGCAATTGTATCTTGGAATACGTGAAGATTTCCATCTTGAACCCATCTTTTAACTTTCTAAATTTGATTTTTTTAAGCATTGACGTATTTTATTAATTTAAAGTATACCTGCTGTTTAGGATCGGTAGTATTTTGTCCAAGGAATGGCCACATAATATAACATTGAATTTTTTCAGAAATATTATCAATTTTCATAGAATTTTTTAGAATTTCGCAATGGTCTCGTAACTGATGTTCGGCAGATCTTTTATTATTTTTAATACTTTTCGAGTCCGCAATCACTTCCACATTGTCTATAATTGTTGCTCTGTCATTGGTCGATTTTACTTCCATCAGAATCACATAATGTTTATCTGTAAACTGATCTTTTTTCAAAAATGTTCCTTTTAATTTTCGTTAAAATTACCCATGAACTTGACGAAAACAACAAAATCGTGCTCCCTAATTATCAGTTTCCATAATTCCAAATTTTTCTTTGAATAACCTCCATAAGATGCATTATGGAAAAACATGATCCATAAATTTGGAAGTTGTAAAGTGTGTAGACCCATTAAACGATCAAAAACTAGTTTTTCGGCTTTGCATGCTTGTTCTTGTCCCGTGCGTGAAAACTCTTTTGGAATGCTGTGAACAATCGTTTGAGATTCAACGGTAGGAAATTCACTTTCCAAATATCTGAAAAATATACACAAGATTAATAAAGACATTTTTATTAGAATTCTACTCAGATATACAGGGTGTTTCAAAATTGTTTTGCCACCAGCATACTGCAGATTCCTGTAGCCGAAATAAGAAACAAAGTTTATTGTATAAACATGTATGTCCAAATACGCTTTAATTTCGAGATACGAAATGTTTAAATTGGCGGCACTCTTACCTCCGCCACTGATTAATTTGCAAAGGCTTTTTATATTATGTCCTTCGATGTATTAAAATTACATACAAAATTTGTTTTAAATATACAGGATGTTAAGGAAAAAAACTACATTACATAGTACCACGCGATGGAGTACCATAAAATAATAAAAAAAGTTCCTATGAACTTAGGTTCGACGCCTCTGTTTAAGAGATACTGGGTGTTGAAATTTCATTTTTTATTTGGTTTTTTTTAAATATTTTTGAACGAAGATGTAACCGGACGAAATTTCACATACAAGAGTTTTTTATGCCGCAAAACTCAAATATGGTCTTAGTTTTTTTTGTTAGTATTAGATGATGCCACATACAGGGATCCGTCACATTTGAATTGGACCTCACTTTTTTGTCCTACACTGTATGTCACTTTCGATTGGAAAAATCTTTTTTCCCACCTTTTCTACTTAAGAAAGGTATATGTACTTTATTGACATCGCTAGAGGCAACGGTTTTCAGTAAAAACGCATTTAAAGCTGATAACATATGCAAATTATGTATTAGAGTGAATGGAAACACTATATGTCTTAAACGAAGACGTTTTGGACCTACTTTCAAAGGAACTTTTTTTATTATTTTATGGTCCTCCATCGCGTGGTACTATGTTATGTAGTTTTTTCCTTAACACCCTGTATATATCTCAAGAAATATTGAAATGAAAAATTAAAAACTTCTTTTTTACGTTTAAATTGTAAAAATGCAATTGACCAAGCGCCATAACCACCAACGACAAACCCTCGTCGATGTGTATAATCATCTGGACCTGAAGTTTATATCTTTTTAAGATGGTACGAGTAAAGTTGTTCTTGCAAAACACACCAAATTATGGATGATGCAGCACTCATATCATGTTCAATAGGTCAGACACTGGTAAACGACTCAGCTTCTACTTGTTGAAGCAAAGCTTTTTCATACTCAACATTACGTTCTGAAAGTGCATAAACTGAACCTTCAAGACGTTGTAAGCTGCCAGTTTCGCTAACATAAGATGGTTGTGAATCATATCAAAGATACTTTGATATGGAACGAGCCATATTGGAAGAAAAAAAGGATTTTTTATGTCTAAACTACTTGAAATACAATAAACTAAGTAGAGACAATAAATTTGGAGAACATATTAGTACATTTAATGGACCATTTTAAATGAAATATTATATTAAGGGTTCCAATTTTTTATTACTAAGGCGAGCATATGACATCCATATCTCCATCATTGGTCAATAGTTAAAACTGGTAATTTTTTGGATTGAACCTGCCAATATGCTGTACATATTTACGAAATTTTGTTAAAAAATCTTAAGACATTTAAAAATTAACAAAAAATTGTTATTTTTTTATTGTTTTAACACCCTGTATTACGAAAATAAAGAGTATTTGGACACGTATTTATACAAACTTTATTTATTATTTCGGTCCCAGAAACTTAGAGTAAGTGGTGGGCAGAATAATTCCGAAATACCCTGTATAAAACAATAACAAGAAGAGGTTAAATTACTGCATCACCGTTCAATTTTTGAATATAATAGCTTGCACCTTGTTATTTTCAAACATCAAGGGCTCCCATATTTTCAAAACTTCCCATATTTCGGTGACGATTGAAGAAATTGAATGTCACTAATTTCAGTAGTGTTCCAATAAAATTCGAATTCTTCCTTGGAATAGGCTAATTATATTAAATCAAAATGAATAAAATATGAAGAGTGTAGGCATTTTACGAATATTCTCTTTCTCAATCAAATTTGCATAATTAAGCACTCCTGCAATAAACAACAGAAAAGTATGGCATATTGGTAGTCAGAGCAGGACGCAATTATTTTAATACTCAAAAACAAGAATTCAAGCAAAATTGAGCAAATGCTTTAGTACGGATCTGTAAAATATGTATCGGCCATCAGCACAGACCCAAGAAGAAGAAGAAGTCGAAGTGTTTTTTACGCGCGGCACTCGGCCAACAGACAAATTCCATCTCTTGGCCATTTCCTTTTCTTTTGGATTTTCGTTACGTACAACAGTGTTGCTAACCGCCCGAAGTTAAGTACATAACAACACATGCAAGCTAGACAATCAAGTAGTGTTTGCATTGAAATTCTGGAAGTATTTTTCCAGTTTTATTAAAGAAAAAAAGAAGGGCATCGAGAAAATTGAGATGGGAATCCCGTAAAATGTCGATGCGAAGCAACCAGTTTTACCAACAGTTGGTAATTAATTACTCAAGTTCGAACTCATTATGAGAGGGACAGAAATAAATAAATAAAAAAGTGGTTTCGTGATGATGGCCGATCAGGCTATTGCCGTTTGCTGCCATTTTTGATATCGGTTTACGACGCCAGTCCGGTTAAAAGAAGAAAAAGAAGACAAAAGCGCAAGTCTATATAAGGTTTTAATACGAAATAAATGCGGGAAAATGGCAAAGGAATTTTAAGTAAGTCGTCAGTGGTGGAAAGAAGGCAGAGATGCGTTGTGCTTTAAGAAAACTTATATTTCAGTTTTATTATGAAAATAATTTTAATGAAGCCACGAAGAATGTAGAGATTTGATGCTGCATTTTAATGAGGGAGCAAAATTTATTAATTAAGCCGGGTACCGGCAGGAAAGATGCAGCCTTTAGGGCACGCTTATTCAGGCTCGAATTTGATGAACAACCAATCTGTCGACTACGTGGGAAAAAAAAGGAAGAACAGAAACAACATCGTCTGTTACTATGCAAAACTAAAAATTAATACGTGCTCCATACTAAAGCTTTATTTCCACCGTGTTTGACAATCTTATGAAAATTCTGAAGTTCTCTTTATCGTTTAGTTCACTTACAAACTATCAGAGTGAAAGATGTTGTCATTGGCTTCAATAGAAATTAACACGTACCAGACATTGTCAAAATCAATATTTTCTTTGGTTAATTTAATGACTGTCTCCTTTCAGCACTTGTTCATGTTAAACTGTTGAGTTTCACGAGGTACCTACCTACATATTGTAATGAAACATATAGGAGACACTGATTTAATATTAAAACATCATTGTGTGCCAAAACTGTTGTAACTCACTGTAGTACATACATAAATAATAGAAGAACCTTCGGCCGAATTAAAATATTATATTAAGTAGTGATAAGGAACAACAAATTTAATTATTTATTTATTATATACAGGGTATCTCATAATGATATGCCGATCCCTGTTTTATTCCAAGAAAAGTTCCTATAAACATGAGATCCAAAATGTTCAGTGAATAAGATAAAGAGTTTATAATTTTTGGAATCATTAGTAGTTTTAAGCACCAGACCTTAAAAGGTGAAAACAATTGAAATTGAAGGATCCATTGATGCCAGATATCAAAAAAATATCAGAAAAAATGTCAAAAAATATTCGAAAACGCACGGATTAAAAAATAATATTACTGAATGTCAGCGGCACAGTAGAAAAAAGTTTAAGTAGGTAAATTATAATATTAGTAGCCCCAAAAATTATAATACCCTTAAGAGTGTGTTATATTATTATAAGCTCTGAGGCAAAGATTATTCGTATAGTAACGCATGCGAACTTTACATCATTTACTTTACAAAATTTAGAAATTAAATAGAAAAAATGAAACGATTATTAAAATTATAACACCCTGTATCCCGTTAACTATTCATTTTTTGCAACCTACGTTTATAGGAACTTTTCTTCCTAAAACAAAAGAGACACTCATCCTGCGAAATATCGGCTAGTCACTATGAAACATCTTGTATACCTAAATTGATATGTAAATATCATAGACATATGTATGTACCCGTAGGTACATAAGTATACATATATCAGATACGTCCATAAATTTTACACACAGTCGATTAAAAATCGGAGATGTACATACTGGAAAAACGCTTCTACACATTAAGGACGCAGACAAAAAAACGCATTTTCGAACATATCTTCGATGTCTACAGATCGGCTCAAAAAAGTAAAGGTCTCAAAATCGATTTTTTAAATAGAAATTCTCAATTTCCGTATTGTTATTGTATTCTACCTATAAATCTGTAGTTTAAATGGTGAGACATAACCCGTACGTTATAACTTTCCAGTTATAGTCAAAAAGTGCCGTATGTTATCTTTTCATTATTTTATACTTGTGAGAAAAATAGGCAGTATTAAAGTCATGTCTTCTAAGTTAAGTAATACGTTGAAATTTAAAAAAAAATTAATTTACAATATTTTCGATTTGATTCATATGAAATTGATGAGGCACGGGTCATATCTTGCCGTTTCAACTGTACATACATACCGAGTGGGCCATAAAAAACGATACCAATTTTGCACGCCCATATCTTCGTAAGTTATTAATATTTTTAAATAACGGGTATACCATTGAAAAGCCCAATGTTTATAGATAAGGTGAAGGTGGTTTTGCTCTTAGACAGATAGTACCAACTTAAAAGTTCAGCGTCATAAAATCAAGGCGTGCAAGAATTGTCGTTTTTAAGGAATTTATTTTCTCGAAATGTACGAAGAAAAATAAAATTATCTCCATTAGAAGGCTAGATATGCTTCAATACGCCGTCCATTTTGATTAAATAACATTTTCTCCAATGGTCAATTGCAGCTGCTATTTGCCTCTGAGGCAACTGATTTCAGCACTGAGTTATGCGTTGTTTCAGGTGATTTAAATCGTGAATTTTTGTTCTATTATATATTGCTTTTTCTAATTGATTTCAAATGAAACAGTCCATTGGGTCCAAATCTGGACTATGGGCTTTTCATTGGTATATTTGTCATTTTACATTTAACATACATATACGGCTCACTCCAAAATGTCAAAATGACATTACTTTCATACGCTAATCACACTGGATGTCACCAGTGCGACTATCGAAATATTTAAGCTTGGCCCAAAGAAAGAACAATTTTCGGGAATTTGGAAACCGTGCGCTTAAAGACAGACACGTAACATAAACTGGCTTTAAAATTCGACGAAGAATCCAAAAATGCAAAAAAATTGGGAGTTCTATTTAAAATAAGAAATTTGACAGCTACTTCCGGTATAACCGAAAGTGCCACAAGGTTAAAAATATTTACCAGAGGTAGATCAAATCGATCAAGATTTATATGAATTTTTTTAGATTTTCGTAGTGTATGGTTTAGTCACCACACAGGACCGCGACATAAAATGGACACCCCATGTTCTATATCTTGGAAAATAACGTGTTAAGTTACAAACAATTTTTTTCCATAATCCTTTAATTTGTATTTTCAATTTATTTTAATGACGTTTTATATTTTCTACTCATAACCAAGAAACCCAAATATCTTTTGTTTAATTACAAATTCCTTGTAGAGACGTAGGCTTGCAGACTAATGCCTTTAATTCCTTAAATTCACTCGTCGCATATTTTCTGAAATAGTTAAAATAGGTATAAGATATATTAAAGAAGAAATAAGTTGGATTACAAGCCAAATATAATAAAAACATAAATATTTTTTGGGACTTCCCTGTATACATTGAATATATGTAACTATATCAGAAAATGTGTGTAGCAACTTTTCAATTCAAAATTATACTACGTAAAGTTAACATAATCGAACTGATAATGTCACTTAATTTTCTGAACTTAGTGACTGGACGACAGATGTTTGAGTGATGAATGGCTTCGTATTAACGTATTAACGAGTTTTCATTGATAAAAAAAGGGGATTGGAGAAACAAATAGAGTTGCAGTAATTGATCGGTTCTTATTGCAATACCATCGGCAATTACAGCAACAGATCCAAATTCTGAGCAGTTATAGAATAATGGATTAAAGAACGATTCAACAGTTGAAACGGCCTACTTTCAATATACGAACAAACAAGTTGTAAACTATAAAAGAATGATTACAATTTTTTGTAAAAATGAAAATATTTTTAACAATGATGAATAATAGGTAAAAATTGTTAAACAAAAAGCATTTCTAAGGCGATAATAAAAGCGATAACAAATTAAATAAAAACCATATATTTTCTGAATTATTTCTTAATAAATTCGCTTTTTATTTGTGTTGTTGATGTGTGTAACAGTAAACGCACATTTGATTTTTGAACAAATTTTTTGAAGATTCGAAGGGCGGGATGTACTTAGACTAAGACATTCATTGCTGAAAAATTATGAATTGGTTTGGAATCACAGGTATTTTTTAAATTTTTTAGTTGTTTTCAAAGAAAGATAGAGGTAAAAAAAATATAGATATTAC
>JABRWK010000052.1:118549-137388 GCA_013372445.1 Hypothenemus hampei
TAGAGAGCGGACAAATTTATAGATAAGAAACCTAAGGTGTAAAAAAAGGAACGAAACAGTAGCGCGTCATGATTTTTATTTCCCACGGTTTGAAATTCAAAATAATAAAATATACTCTTCTTATTATTATTATATATCTGTTTCAATAATTATTTTTTATTTCATGAATATTTCGAGGCGTGTCTTTTTATTCCTATAGCAGAGTGTTTTCATGAATAAAATTTTTTTCCGGATAAAAATGTAGTTTCTTTAAAGAAATTACAAGAATTTGTTTATACACACTTCTTTCATACATTCTCTGTTTTTAATTTTTGTCAAAATTTTATTCATAATACCTTATTTCTGTTGAAATTATTCAGTTGATTTGGCTTCTTGCGTGCAAAAAAAATTTTGGTAAAATGAGTTCTTCCCAGGAAAAATTAATAATTACTTGGTTACAAGAATTCAATAATTTTCGATTAGTGAAAGATAATAAAGTGATATGTGATCTATGTGAAAAAATGTTTTGGTGTCATCAAAAACCGACTTTAACGCAACATATAAATTCAAAAACCCATCAAAAAAAATTAAAAGAGGATTTAAATTTTGATGAAGATTTGTGCGAAGCGTTTCTGGCAGCTAATATTCCCTTAGCCAAATTAAAAAATCCTGTTTTAAAAAAATTTTTAGAAAAGTACACAAACAAAACAGTTCCCTCTGAATCCAATTTACGGAAAAAGCATATTGACAATATTTACAATAAGACTTTAACAAAAGTACAAAGTGTTGTTGCTGATAATTATGTGTGGGTGAGTGCCGATGAAACCACTGACAGAAAAGGGCGTTGTATCGTAAATGTCGTTATGGGCATTTTGAAATCAGATGTCAATTTTACTGGTGGTCCTACATACCTTATTTCTACCAAGGTCCGCAAAAATGTCAACGCCGAAATTATAGCAACAATAATTGATAATGCTTTACAAAATATTTTTCAAGAAAATCGTTCACATCATAACTTATTAATCTATGTGTCTGATGCAGCGGCATATATGATCAAATCGGGAAAAATTTTAAAAGAAAAATACCCAAATGTAATGCACATCACTTGTCTTGCTCATAGTTTACACCGAGTGGCTGAATTTATTCGGGAACGTTTCGAAAATGTAAATCAAATCATTAATTTGGTTAAAAAAATTTTTTTAAAAGCTCCTACCAGAGTTGCCTTATATAAGGAAATGTTTCCGGGTCTTCCTTTACCACCGGAGCCCATAATAACAAGATGGGGTACATGGCTAGAAGCAGCACTATTTTACGCCGAAAATTTGAACTCTGTTGGTACTGTTATTACGGCTTTGAAAGAAGATGCTCAAAGTATCACAAAGTGTCGTGATCTCTTAAATAACAAAACTTTAGAGGATGACTTACAATTTATAAAGACCTTCTTTTCAATAATTCCACCGGCGATTAAATCATTAGAAACTCAAAATTCACATGTGGCTGATTCTTTAGAAAAATTTAATAAATTAGAAGAAACACTAAAATTAATTCCCGGTGAAATAGGAGTGGAAGTGAATAAGAAATTAGAACGTATTTTAAAAAAGAATCCGGACTTGCATATTTTGAAATCGTTGATTACCGGAAACGCTAATAATAACCAATTTTATTCAAAATACAAAATTTTTATTCAAGATCTTGCTTATGCACCATTAACAAGTTGCGATGTAGAACGCAGTTTCTCTGAATTCAAAGATATTTTTACTGCTCACAGAACCAATTTTACTGATGAAAAATTAGAAAAAGTACTTTTTTGTAAATTTAATCTTAAAAATATGAACTGTTAAATTTATTCTTTGTCTTTTCACGTAATCTGTGTTCTCTTACACACATTGTTCTTATATACTATATACATATAGTACATATAATTCAACATAATACATTCTAGTTGAATTATCTTTATTTTCTATTATTTTCCTCTTTATATCATACTTATATAATATATGTATAAGTATAAATAAAAATATATTATATTTTATTTGTTATTAGTGATATTACTGAATCATGTTTAATTTGGGAAAAAAATAATTTTTATTAAATTTAAAACGAATTTATAATTTGAAAAATTTACTTCAATCTACCCAAAAGCCCGTCTATGGATGCAGGCAGCATTTTAACTTGAAGAAAATAAAAATCGATTCCAGCGGACCAGTTTAGTTTCTTTCTTTATTCAAAGGTACAAATCGACGATAAATACACTCGGCGATTGTAGTATTTTTAATCTTTGTAGGGTTGTCCATTTTTACTTCGATCACCTATCTTGTTCTATAAATTAGTAGCAAATAAAGCGAATTTTATGCTTGTCAACCCTGACCACTATTTTTTTTAAATTCCTTATCTATAAATTTGTCCGCTCTCTAGATATTACTTTGAAAAATCGAAAAAAACACTGCTACACTTGAGAAGTGGTATAGGCACAGCGCTAAGATTCAGTCCTGAGTACTATTGACTAAACGCCTGTCGGACTGTTTAGGCAGTGAATATGCTAAGCATGCCTTATAAGGCCAATATCGAAAAAAGAGTTCCACACCGTGCACAAACAAACGTACTACCTTTCATTGAAATATGATCACATTGGAGGAAAAGTACTGGCTTAATGAAATTTGGTGAGCATGCATATTTTCAATAGTGGATTAAACTAGGATTACTTGATAATGATGATCAATATTTTTATATATGTTCTCGTTTAATCTATTATTGAAAATATGCATGTTCACCAAATTGCATAATGCTAGAAGCTTTTCTTCAGTATAATTATATTTCAATGGAAAGCAGTACGTATAATTAGTATACTTCGTTTTTCCATTAGGATAGAATTAGTTATTTTTAATGGAGCATATTATCATATATATGATAGATAAATTTTGAAATTTACGACTAAAAGTGACAGGTTCTTTTCTAGGGGAAAAACGAAACATACAAACTATTCATTGAAATTTAGTGGGACTTTTTTCAGATATAAAAGCTGATTTAGTTATTTTTATATATCTATGTTAGGTATGCACATAATACATTGCTCATTAGAAGTCAAAGGTACTGTCTGTTTTCAAATAAAATTTATATCAAAATCGTGTTTGTTGAAACGAACAATTTTTTTTTCAAATATATTGAGCGTACTTAGCAAATAGTAAATTTAATGTATATGAATCCAAAAACTCTTCAACAATTAAAAGAACTACTATCTTCATGCGGAATTAGGTCTAGAATTATCCGGATATTTGATCCTAAAGTACCGTGAGGTTTAAAAAAATTCCGGTCAAGTTGGCTTTGGAATTATTTGACAGTGGGTACGTATGTCTTTGATATGTTCTTCTACGTAATCTGGAACATTAACAAATAAACTTCTAGCGTTTTCCTTTGGTTGCCCTTTTTGGCACTCAGTGCATTTCTATCCTTTATTACTGAAGGTATTAGAAAAGGATGGGAAATACACTGAGTGCCGAAAAGTGCAATCAAAGGAAAAAGCTATTAACCTCACTTAAATACGACTCTGTTAATAAATCTAAGACATACGAACTTGCTGTCAAATAATTCCAAAGCTTGACTGGAAATTTTTTAAACTTCACGGTATTTCACACGCTTAGTGAATATCCGAATAATTTCATTCCTATTCTGGATTGGCTAAGATGCGTGTAATAATTTTGTAGAAAGCAGGCAGTTATGTTACCAACAAACACATAGACTGTTTCCCTTAACACTACGATAAAAGTTAAAAACATTTAATTACATCCGTCATTAAAACTATTATCGTAGAGTACTGGCTTTCTAATAAAAACTCACTTCAACTTGAAATCATCAAGAAAGAAGAAAAAAAAAAAGAAGACAAGAGCCTGAATCCGCTACTGTTTAGCGTCAGAAACAAAATGAGTCTTGTAAAGTTATAGAACCAGTTATTTTAGAAAACCAGCAGTGTCCGATGAGTGGCGAGTTTTTGTTTTCTTTAGCCGCGAGAAAAGAGAAGATATAATGTGATACTCGTTGGATAATTGCTTCTGACCAGGAAAGCAACAACATATGCTTCTATACAAGTAACTGCTCTTCTTCACACGACACTGACTCTCTCATTTTAAATTATATTAAAAACCAGAGTATTAGGTAACACTCCAGATAGAAATTTAACCATATTGTTATTGTTATTTGGATAACATTATTTAAATAAAAATTTATCTGTGTTATTAAAAAAAACGTGAATTTCACGTTGCAAATGATAAAATTATGAGCGAACGAACGATAATACAACAGTTAGCCTTCAAAAAAGTACTTACACGAAAATACTTATGAGATGAAAAGATATAACTTGTTAATATCCGATGTATTAATTATTATTCAATAAGCTTAACCGATTATTATAATAAAAACTAATTAATTAATACGAAAACTACATAAAGTAGATAGGGCTGCGTAAAAGTGATCTCATACAAGTAGGTATCAGTAACATAAATTGCCAAGTCAACTAGTTGCAATAATCTATATTGATTACTGATTGCCATTTTGCATACATCACAGAATGAACGATTGCATTTGCACATACCTGTCCAAAATACTTTGAAGATAAGGTATTTCTTGTACGATATTCGATGGTAAATACAACTTCACATCTTCTAAATTGGAAGATTCAAAATCTGATCGAGATGTTCCCGGAGCCATTACAGATAGGTACGCCCCAAAAACAATTAGTAAAACAGATTTTCACATAAACAGCAAAAAGCGTAGCCAGATAGACAATGAGGCGTACATGAACACAATGCGTTAACAAATATGTATATGTATAAAGATAATCGATAAAAAAATAAGCAAGAGTTCCATTTAAGATAAGTAATTTGTTTGACAACGGATTATTTTATTATTGGTTTAAAATTGTTTTTTGTAAATGAATACAAATTTTTCCTATTGTGTTTGATAATTAATTTTAGAATTAATTAATTTTTGAAAGTAATATATATGAACATCCCTTTATATGGCAATAGTACAAACATGTTGGAAATTGAATCCAGTTACTGTTGGATGATAAAAACAACTGAAGGTGTACCAGTCACACTAACAAAGATTAATTAGTTCTCGGTATTAATTTTACATAAATGAGAATCAAAGTCTGGATTGACTTAGTTTGGCCTTTGGGGAAAAGAAATTTTCAAGAGACATTGTGTATAAATGGCTCAATGCCTTAAAGATTATTTATTGCTTCTGGGTGTGGTGCAAATTCACTTAATAATGAAATTCGAGAAGCAGAACCAAATTCTCAGAAGCTCCGGAAAATGTGGTCCGTCTTCAGAAGTTGCTACAGAAAAATCAGTACTGCACCTACATTATAAAGTGAAATACCATAAAGATGGGTCGGCAGCCGTGAAGACCATTTTGCATTCCAAAAAAGATAAAAAGAGTTATTTGTCTTAAGTTCGTGTTGCTAAGTGCCTTCTGAAGTTGAGCGAATTTCGAAAAGCCGAGCCCGTTCGATTCAGTAAAAAAACACTAAAATTTAAATGGAGGGATTAAATGGATTTTAGGATTATTAGAGTTTAGGATTATTCCCATAATAGTAACTCGTACATTAGCAAATCGATATTTGATTTGATGACTCACATACACATTCGTCATGTATATGGTATATGGTTTGGTAAAGATGACCTTAAGCAACGACACCTAAAAAACTACATTTTTTTTTAGTTATACAGCGATCAAGTTGAAAAAACAATATAATACAGAAGCCAACTGTTTGGACGTCTGGCTTCAACATGTTAGTGTGGATTTTTGACTACTTTTTAATTTAAAGAAGTATTTAAGGGATTAGTAATTTTCTTTTAAAAATTACATTGATTAGACTGTGAAACAGTACTTCTACAGTGTAACAAGAATTATTACCTGTGAACTTTTGTTTTATGAAAACTCGATAAAACATGTTAAATATTAAAACGATTGCTTTGAACATCTTTAAAATTTTCAAAGTAATTCTCGTATGAAAACAAAAGTGAATAATGAATCTTCAGGTAACGTAACCACAAATGGTGTGGGTACAATGAAGAAGCATTTTCGAACTAATTTGGATATTCAGCATGTTATTAAAGACTGAAATGTGTGATTTTAATGGAAAATGTGAAATTTTATCTAACGTAAAATACATCGGTGTTTTAAAAATACATAAGTGTTAGAGGGGTGAAAATCGAATTTGATAGTGCATCAATTGCACCACTTCGTGTGGAAGACAGAAGACCTCTCAAGAATCATTAATCAGTATTGTTCTCAATTGCAAGAGGAAACATGAAGAACGTCAATTTCAATTTTACGTGTGTTGAAATTGTGTATCATCATATAGACTCATAAAGCTTATCTTAAATTCTAACACAATATTATATATTCGAATTTCGCACTAATCGTAAAAAATAAAGAATTTGTAAACTCAAATGATCAACTAATTGCGCCGTCAATTTTTTTAATTTGTGTACACGTATTAATCTACAGGGTGGCGCTAAAATTCCGATGAGATTTTAAATATTTATAATGTTATTATTATTAATCTTTTAATTTTTTTTTGAGATTGTTAAGAACTTTTGAGAGATTAGTTATGACAACTTATAAAATTGCTGAGCGAGTAAAAATCGTATAATTTTATTTTTGATATGAAAAATCCATAATATATAGACTCCGCGAGAATATCGTCATTTTTTTAAATTACATTGCGCCGCAAAATTAACGCATACCTCAAAAATTCAATAAACTTCGTCGTTCTAAATGGAAAAACTCCAGTTTATTAAATTTTACAGGAGAGTAAAATAATATTTTAATAGGTATTTAATAGGTAAGGTAGCTGGTAATTAATACATTAAATGTCATTTTTGTGATGTAACTTTTTGAGCTAAAATAGTTGAATTTCGCTCGTAACAAATTCAGAAAATACGTATCTTGAAAATTTCTTACAGAAAATGCCAAAAAGTAATTTTCTTAAAAATTTGGAGTTGGTGATTTCCTACTGAGAACGACGGCTTTGACAATGTATATTTTCCCAATCAATACTGGAAATAGAATGGCTTTTTAGTCAATCGTCGCTCTACTATGAGTGAATTTCCTGCAGCGACGAAATACCCAAATAATAAAATTAATATACTATACAGGGGGTGTAAATAGTGTAATGTTTTTTTTCTCAAAGTTTCTTCATCAAAGTTTGAAGCCTTCTGTGGGCAATGTCAAGTGGCTGAAGCATATAAAAACTATAAAGTGATATAGCTGAGACAGCAGATTGTGTTAATATTCGTTAGAACTTCTGACAAACCTACTTCCATAAGTACCATAGTACATTATTCAGCCGAAAAATGCACGATACCTTAAAAAATAAGGGGTACAAGGTAAATTGATCATTAAAAAAACAAAATGCTGAGGAAACTCAAGGCTACATCGCCGTATACTTTTATATGCCTCAGCCACCTTGCCCACAAAAGGTTTCAAGCTGTGATGAAAAAAATATTACACTATTTACACGCCCTGTATACTATGTTGATTTTGTTTTTTGGGCATCTGCGCGTTTTAGGAAATATTTTTTGAAACCGTTTGATTTAAAGAAATTTGGCATTTAATTGATCAATTCGATCTCCAGATTTAACGGTTCCTTCTTTGGGGATATCTGAAGGGAAGGGTGAAGGACAAAATACAAGCAGAGATATTGAAATTAAAACCAGAAATTTTAACAAATGTTATACAGAATGCTATTAAAAGAGCTGGAATTTGTGAATTTGACAACTATTTACGTGATATTATTTTTTACACAAAACATTAAATGTTAATTTACAAATTTTATTAATATTTCATAAAAAAAATTAATAAAAAGTTTACCATTTCCAAATTTATGGTTATTTTAAATATTTTCGTGACTTTTGCACTACCCTCTATAATATTTACATCAATTTAAAAGTGTGAAATCAAACTTTGAACAATTTTCTGACATAGAATTGAATTAAAACTAAGAGCTTCTGAACTCTATATAAATTACATTTTGAAGAACCTCTTTTGACTTCCGTTTCACAATACATCATCTAGTATTTGGCATCTGACATCTTTTGTAGAAATATGAATATGAACACCTAGATTTTCGTATCACATTTGGTTGATAGCTGCTGAACGGAACAAAACCTGCTAAATAAGCTTTATACTGTGATTATTTGGCTTTTCTATAAGATACACCATATAAATTTAACAGTTTCATGAGTAAACACTATAAATGGCCAGCAAGTTTGTTGTTGGTTTTTAATGAAAGTCAATTAAAAAAAACTTTAGACAATATTTATATAGAGTGGTTCAACAATAAGGCTGGGTAACGTTTACACTATCAACGGTTCGTTACAGAAGCTCGTGTTTTTATTCCTGACTTCAAATCGTTCAGATGGGTGTGTTTTTTTTTTTGTTGAACCACTCTGTAGACAGTTGTAATATAAAGTCAAGTTTTAGATATGTGTGTTCAATTTTACCGTTCAAAGTACGGGCATAATATTGTTAAGTATTTTAAGATGTCCATACCTACACCAATAATGCGGATACCCTCTTAATGACTAAACGAAGAAAATGAATATTCAAATATTGAATTAGTAATAAGCTAATAGGAAAGAATAAAGAATTATCGTCGCTTCATGAATATCTTCTTCAGGTCTTCGGTTTTATGGAGGGAAGAGATCCGCGAGGTCGAGGAACTCCTCAACCGCTGGCTGTTAAATATACGCCAACGGTGGTGGAGTTACCAATCCTCACTGTATTCAACTACTTGTTTTCTTCATTTTTAGCCTATTTTCCATTAATTTTTTTTTACTCCTATACTCGTATGTAGTACAGAAAACATGACACGCAATCTTTAAAATAATTTAAAAAAGTATTTCTTACGGAAACTTGATGACAGATGGCAATTAAATTAAAAATTAAAAAAAAAATACATCCGTCAAAGTGATTTCAAGAATTCTATCTAAATGTAATTAAAGTGAATGGACGCCTCATCTCTCAAGGCTATTGTTTCCTATACGGACAGTGTTGAGTGTTATCATATCTACTGATTGTTTTATAGATTTACGGAAAATTCATGCGATTTTTGAGAAATACGCAAAGTCATCTAAATTCTTATTCAAAATGAGCGTTTTGCTGGAAATAGAAATTGCATTTGCATCGTATTGTTGTCAAATTGTAAAAAATATCCTGATTCTTAACGACATATGTACGTATATTTTCATGATGAATAACCTGAAAGAACTCTATGCTGGGAAGAAAATTTAAAGCCAATACTTTACGGTATATTTAAACTGACTGTCCAATGGAAAAATGACATGGCAACAGCGTTCCCATGAATTTACTTTAGACCCCCTTGAAGTATTGTTATTATTATAATTATCCACGCCCAAAACGGACACACACACACACACACACACACACACACACACACACACACACACACACACACACACACACACACACACACACACACACACACACACACACACACACACACACACACACACACACACACACACACACACACACACACACACACACACACACACACNGGGGTAAAAAAAAAGAAAAAAAAAAGATTCCCATTGCCTTTTACTATCGATGACAAACAACTACTGTACTCTTATTCGAAAAGTAAATAATATTTTCGTTGAATGATGAAAAATATATTTTGTTTCTCTACTTTTGCTTGGTACTGTATTTTAGATATCATTATGTTTAACGTTGCTAATTCTAATCTAAATGGAAAGCCCCTATTGGACAACACTTAGGCTAACGTTACTATTTCTATTAATATTCAAGCTAGATTGTCGTAAATTTCAATCAGACAAAATTAACCGTTGCCGCACACATATATCAGCCTAAAAGAAGGAGAAGAAGAAAAGCCGCGAAGTTCTTCACTCTCTCTCTCTTTCTCTTTCCCTCTCTATCTTCCTCTCTTGCGGCGACGGCCCTTGACGACTCGCATATCGTGGCCTTGAAAGGTTACCCCACCTGATATGAAGCAAACCAACGACGACTACGATGACCGTCAACCTGCACTTCTGTCTGTCTGTCTACCTTAACAACGAAAAAAAAGACGACCAGAGACTTTTAGCACATACAAACTTTTACGATTCCTTGATTAAAATAAACAAAGCAATTGTTTGAGCCACATAACAATAATTGTAAGAGATCACTTTACCAATCCATGAGTTATGTTGTTTAATGATTAAAGAAACATGCTGAAACAGGTTTTCAATTTTATGTTCAAAAGAACTTCTGACTATATGTATACAACACTTAAGGATCAATCGCTACTGAAAGTATAAAATCATGGTCGGATGGTAAAATCAATTAGGACTTTATGTAAGACGGTACTCTTTAAAAACAACCATAAAGATATTGAGAACTTCACCAACCATAACCTACGTAACTGAATGAAAGAAACAAGTTTAGCTTCGTCTGGTTTGCAATGCCCTTTTAGCCTTGATGAAGTGCAGGCAGTGCTTCTCGTTACCAGACTAGGTGCTCATACTCGATTATTCATCACTCGTTTTGGCGAGGCCTTTGCCTTGACACGTCACCCATTTTCTTGGTTTTCTTTATTTTTTATATAAATTTCGAGTCGCCAACCATCAAATACATAAATATTGACATTTGAAAGTCATGGCCGATAGTCCTTTCATTTTTTTCGGGTTTTCTCTTTTTTTTTTAATTGCGAGCAGCGTCAATGGCAACCAGAATTTACGATTATTTAATCGGTTAACCAACCAGAAAGAAGAATTCTAATAAAATTTTGAATAAACAATTTTTTGATAGTATATCGAATAGGCCGTTAATACCTCATTTATACAGAACTAAATTAAATTGATGAATAAAAAAATAATAAAATGGTAACTTACTATAGTCTTCTTCAAATGCATCTGGTATTATTCATGAAACGAAAAATGTAATCGAATGTTTCTTTAAAGCACTAAAAGCCGGCAGACCGAAAGTGAAAAAAAAATTGTTGAAAAATGGATCGCGACTTATTTTCCACGAGTCACGCTGTATAAAAATCGTAATGATTACATAGACTGGCCGCAGACAAGCTGTGGTCGATTCACATACACCGGTATTAGTGGCGGGCAAAGCGAGGTACCAACAGGTGGGGGTACCAACCAGATAGAGTTTTAGCATTTGGAGTTGAACAGTACCATCCAAAGAGCAATCGTTTTTTACCAAATAAGTCACTAATGGTATTAGGAAATTAATGGTTTTTGAAATAGCAATCCCAAATGCATGACTTTGTGGAAGTTGAAAGCAGTATCACTAAATTCAGAAATATACAAAGACATGTACAAGGCGAAAATTCCTTTCTTTTGGTAGAGTAGTTGAGTAGCGTCGTAGTCGCACGGACAAGAAAAGAAGAAGAAGAAGAAGAAGAAGAAGAAGTAAAGAATGAAATAAAAGAAGCTCACTCTACGATGGTAAAAAGTCACGCGGGCTGAAAGGGGCTGCTGCGAAGCCGCGAGACCGGTTCTTTCTCATCTTCTTGAGACGTTGTTGCTAAAGGGGCACTAACGCAGAGTTACCATTTTAGGAATGCATAGTGAAGGGCCCGAATAGTCGGAAATTCTTTCCATTAAAATATCAATTCCAGTCTTTTTCTTGTTTCAAACTATTTCGAATTAAAAATGTAATACGTATCCTTGAAAAATCCAATTCTAATCCAAGAATGTAATACTAATAATGTCCAGCTATGGATGCCAAATAAAGTGTGTTTATACCTCACTGGATTCTATAATGTATAATTTATTCATACATTTTCACATTGAGAAAGTTACAGTATAATATGCTAGTACTTCCTGGGATACCAGGTCACCCATCAATTTCACATAACTACCCAGAACTAGAAGGACTTTTCTAATATGTGTACAGTTTTCTCTTTGTGAACACAATGGGCACCTCAAGATATTGATTGGATTCATATAAGATAACGTCAAAACTTACGACAGATTGCAAAAAAGCTCTAGAAAAACTCATAGATAAGAACAATATTAACCCTGCAATGGGTTCCAAAATAATCAAATGATAACGATCATACTGTGCTTATATCGAACCGGAACCCGCATTTGGACTTGCCACATTTGCAGTGAAACCATAATCTTCAGACAGGTGAAGGTCTTTAAAACAGAACCCATGTCCTGTATGACAACAATAAGACTTTTTAAATTAAACAGAATGGAGGCGTCTTAATTGGTCCTTCGTCGGTGAATCATCTTCTGTACAAGTCGGTTATCGCTGATGATTTAAAGTGCAGAATTTTCGGAGACAATAAGGAAAGTTAGTTTGATATTCCTGAGAATTTCAAATAGAATGGTTGCTAAAGCTCGTAGCAGTACTGGATTATCCATTGAGCGCTTCGGGTATGTACTGGTTGATTTTAGGTACCCAAAACAATTTAGCCATATAAATAGAATAATTTGAGCGATGAACAAACTACCGTTTGAAGATGAGAATGAAAAATTAGTTGGTTGGTAAGAATATTATACGTAGTCAAATACCACGAGGGACTTATAGATTACTCGTGGCATTAGTCTACTAGCTCTTTATATTGCAGCATTCTTAACTTTTTTCTAGAAGTTTTCTTTAAAAAAATGCTTAAAATCTTCAAATTCTCATTTATTTTAAATTTTTAATAGTTACTTTTTTATATCTCAATCGAGATACCTATCTCAACACCACCAATAATATGTACATATCAATCAATGACATTAAATTGACATTTTATAATAATAGATTTGTAAAAATAGAAAATTTTGAACAAAATCACTTAATCGAGATGTTTTTTTTGATAATTGCCTAGAAAAAACAAGCCAAATCCAATAGATTTTCAAAATGAAACACAAATTCCGAATGTACAAATCTAATTCATGGAACTGATAAGTAACAGTTATTATCTCATTTTATAATGTAGACCTCTTAAAGGAAACTTTATATTTTTAGGTGTAAACGAAATTTTTTTATCACTATCAACATTAATATTTTCAAGTGTCCTCAAAATAAGCTACTATTGCCTGATGGTATGTTCCTACGGTTTCCAACTATTCAGTCCCGTAGCTCTACTACTATTTTACGTAATTTTAATACCATTCCAAATTCTCATTACGCCTTTTCGAATGATTATGTTGATTGTAACATTTCCAACTAGATTTTGTCTATTTCTAGTTAAAGCTTTGGTTGTATTTTTAATTGTTTATATTTCACCTCAACGACTGTACAATACCATGTCCAATTGGTATGAGAACACTAGGACTTTTCGAAGGCGAGAATTCTCATTTGCAATATAAAATAAATATATTTTTAAATATACAATACATTTCTCCATTATTGCGTTTTTTCCTGTTCCCTTTTCAATTCAATTAGAAATTTCAATTGCATAGATGTCGAACATTTATCTGCACCATTCGATGCGAATAGTATTGTTGCCACATCCAAAAATTTCAATTTAGCGTTATCCTTGTATATGAGATTAGGGTCATGTGAGTTTGCAGGCACCGGTATACTTGTCATATAATGTTATTCAAACTAGTTTCTGGTTATGATACTTGTTACATGACGTAGAGCACAAATAAAAAATCTTCAATAACAGTATCTCTCTGCTCACGTAGCACTTTAACACTTTGCCTAATGTTAATGACCCAACACTTAATAATAATAATACTATTATTAGGTAACAATATTTAGATAATAAACAGTAATGCCATAAAAAAGCAGTTTACAAGACCAAATAAAAGAAACTAAAAATACAACCGATTAATAGTTGAATCTTTGTCAACTTCCTGTCTGTCCAGATCCTTGGATCTCTTTATGACATCCTGTTCGATTTTGCTCTTATTTAGTGCATCAACACCAAAGTTTCTGATCAGTATTTAGAATTGTCTTGCATTAATCTCCTTTACATTTTCTGGATTTATTAAGTCAATAATACTAATGTGAGAAATAGTAGTGGCATCCCCTGTAAATCAACATATTGCCACCTACAGTCACTGTTATGATAACAAATTTTTCTTAATCGTCCTGTATCTAAAAAGCAAAATGTGCTAAGAAAAAAATCTTCATGAGTTTCTAGTTTCCTTCTTTTTAGTTTTACAAAAAATAGTACAGTGTCGTGAAAAGCACATCGTTTTATCTTTAATAATAAGGGAGAAGCCTCGTAAATTCAAGAAACTTGAAACACCTTGTACAGTGAAAATTGATGCGCCCACTATTGCTGATAAAGGTAAGTATGACTAGATTATATACAGTCTGACAATTCAGTTCTTAACTAAATCGATTGTTTCGTGGCAATTTTAACAGATGGCGACACAAATTTTATACATAATCATGTAAAATCTGTATAAATAAACAATTTTGTAAAGCGAACATAATATATGATTTTCTATTAGTAAATAAAAATATTATTGAAAATTCTAAATTTATTACTTCACAGGCTCCATCTATCGAGAAATTCAGTTTTGCCAAGAATCAAGTGACAATAGATGAAAAAAAATAAAATTTGACAGATTTTTATTATATGTATTTTCAGAAGATTGACAGGTCGTGATGACATAAGATTAAGAATATTCTCATGTGCCCCTAAATTTGTATAAAAATATCGACAATTTAACAGGTTTGTTAATAACATTTTTGTATATTATAACATTTTTATAAGGTTTTATGTGAAACTAATATAACAAATATTACATTCATAACCGTTTTTTTAGTTTGTACATAAATATAAATCAGCTGTTTATTGACAGTTTATTTTCATTTCATGTAAATATTTTATATTTGATTTTACTTTTTCCAGTAAATTTCATATCTGTCAACTAATTTTAATATATATTAATAAGAAATAGGGTTTCTAGGTCATATCCTTTGTTCTCAATGACCTTTTTAATAACACGGTCAATCACATAAAGAATTAATGCATTTTTCAGGTTTTCAGAAACCATTTTTTTTATATAATTATGTGTAATTCCATAATATTTCTTTGAAATGGATGGCCTGCATTGTTCCCAATTTATTTTCTACAATGACTTTGATTCAGCCAATTTATTACGAGTTGAATTTGTTTTACCAAGCGAAACAGGTATGTATAACGATAATATCTATGTCACAAGTTTATATTGATTTGTTCGAAATAGCTCTTAGCAAACAAAACAAAATTGAAATGTTTGATGCCGAATTCAACATTTGGACCAAACCAGACTGTCATGGAACAGAATATGAGAATGGTAATCGTACCTGGTTTCATTTTGGAATTAAAGGTATATTTGTATAGTTTACTTTGCTTGTAATGTTAATTGTTTATTTAGCTCCCAGTCCTGGACTACTTGTTAAGCTCAATTTAGTTGATCTAAATAGGCAAGGCAAAATGTACAGTCAAGGAATGGCACCTGTTTACCGAATTGTACCTGGAAAGCCAAAATGGGACAGGATTCAAGACAAACCCTCATACAGTGTATGATTTTCTACTAAATTCTGTTAAAACCATATTATTTGGATTTATCACTTTTAGCTGAGTGATGATATATTTACTTTATCCTTCAAATATCGGACACCAGAAAACCTCGACAGTTGCACCTATTTTGCATTTACTTACCCATTTTCATATAGTGACTTGCAAAAGATGCTCGTCAATATAGATACTAAATTCTTATCGATACAACCGATTTCTGAAGATGACATTTATTATGTTAGAGAAACAGTTTGCCAGAGTTTGGAAGGAAGGAATATTGACTTGATTACGGTGTCATCATTTCATGGCATCAAAATGGAACGAGAAGATAGATTGGCAAATCTCTTTCCACATAAAGACGTTGCCAGGCCTCACAAATTTGTTGGAAAAAAAGTTCATATTATGTTCACTTGAAAGATTTTACCGAAAATATAAACTGATTGCTTTTAGGTTATATTCATCTCAGCAAGAGTACATCCAGGCGAAACTCCATCGTCTTTTGTATTTAATGGAATTCTAAATTTTTTGTTGAATCGTGACGATTTGCAAGCCCAAATATTACGCAAAAATTACGTGTTTAAACTCATACCATTTTTGAATCCAGATGGGGTGGCCAAGGGTCACTACAGAACTGATACGAGAGGCGTCAATTTAAATAGAGTCTACTTAAATCCAGGTTTAAATGAACATCCTTCTATTTATGCAGCCAGAGCTTTGATTAGGTAATTAAACTAGTGTATTCTGGATGCAATATAGTAAAAATATGTTTCTAGGTATTATCATTTTGGATTTGAAAAAGAAGATAAAATTCCAAAATGCGAAAGTTGTCAAAAAAATCCAGATACGAGCAATCGTTTGACGCATGCTAGCGAAAATGATAATGTGAACAAACTTTCAAACATGTCACTGAACGAAGCATCAGAACAAGGCACGGTATCGTCCTGGTGTACGAAATGTAATAACCTACATACTTATAAAAACAGGGCTGCCAGTTAAAATGAAATTAGGGTCAAAAAGGAGAAAACCTTTTTTAGATCAGGCCATTAGAAAACTCTATTTGCGAACATTAGAAATAATAGGCCATTATTTTTCCCACCTTAGTTAACATGGAAATTTTTTAGGGCATAACTTTTGTCGACAATGTGGTTGTAAATTGATCCATACGGAGAGTAAGGAGGAGGTGAAATTTGAAACAATCACATTACCTGCTCATGGAGATGTCAATTCGAATGAATCTGGATTGTTTATGTATTTGGATTTACATGGGCACGCGTCCAAAAAGGGAATTTTCATGTATGGAAACCATTTTGACGATTTGGAGCGCAGAGTGGAGTGCATGCTTTTACCGAAATTATTAGGACTAAACAATCATCATTTCCATTTTCAAGGATGCAATTTTACCGAACGGAATATGTATTTAAAGTATGATTTTTGGTGAATTTCATTTTGGATTCAAATACAATATTTTATTTTTTGATCAATAGGGATAAGCGTGACGGCATGAGCAGGGCAGGATCCGGACGAGTAGCCGTTCTCTCTATTACGGGTATTATTAAAAGTTACACACTCGAATGCAATTACAATACTGGTAGATTAGTCAATGTGTTACCTCCAACGGTTAAAGAATCACCTGGTAAAGTTCATACTTTACCAGTACCTCCGAAATATACTCCTCAAATATTTGAAGAAGTAAAATGCAATAAATTGTTCAAGAATTGTTTTATCTGTGGATTGCCTAGGTGGGACGATCAATTGGAGCTTCAATTCTGGATCTAATAGGCCAAAATCCGTTCTCCCGTCTTCCAAGTTCAGAATTTCACAATTTAAATGGTTTAAGGGACTGGTTAAGGAGCAGCTGTTGTTCAAATAACTTTGGCGAGGCTAGACCAAAATTATCACGAATGAATATACCGTCAGCTGTCCAAACACAGGTAGGAATCAACAACGACAATAACGATACGGACATTCCCATCCATATCACCACGTGCTCGGTGTGCTAACATTGATTTTATTAAGTGCCTGTCTACTAACCTTCATTTTTGGATCATTTTTTTCGATCCGAATAAATTTTTTTGTGATACAAGAACAATAAGTCTTGAAATGAAAAATGTTAAATGTGTAGTATACAGGGTACAACGAAAGTTATAACGTTTCCTCTTCTTTCTGAATAATATTTAGATAACAATGTCTGAAACTTCTTTTTGAGTCCTAAGCATGTTTTTTTTTTGATAAAAATTATCAAATGAAATAGCAATTTTATAGTTTTTTCTTTTTTTGTCTGTAAATTGTTTAGATTGACCCAATTTGACCCCGTTTTTTGTATAATTGTAATTCTAGTTTATGGACTGTGATTAAATAATTGTTTGTGTGTATGGTGTCTGTATTGGTATGTATATGCGGTGCGTGTATGTGTGCGTTTATAACTTTCATTATATTTCTCTATAATGAGTCCGATTCTCTAACATGTATTTTATACAATTTTTTTTTCGCAATTAAACAATATTAAATCTTTATTTCAGTTGTTATTTTATCATTTTATGTTGTTTATTTAGCTTATTGTAGATGTTCTTGAAGCAAAAAATGTCCCTAAAGTAGTTGAAATGGACCAATTTATTAAGGATGGTAATATTAAAGGACAATTATCTTTGTCATCAATAATTTGTTCATTTTTGGGACTATTTACTTGTAAAACAGGTTAATACCAATTAATATTGAAATTTTTTCCTTTTGACAGCTAGAGGTGTTAAACACTCCTTGTAATGTTGTTGTAAAATAGAAGAATCTAAATTAAGTTTTGTTGGTAAGTTTGTGTGTTATTGCTTTAGGGAAAACGAAGCGGCGGCGCTGTCGCTGGTGGAAATATGATGCAACGTAGCCGACCAACCGTTCGGAAATGTACCGCTCGACAATTCCAACAGGCGAAGTCCCGAACAGCTACAGTTCCAGTTGAGCGCAAAGAAAATCTGGTTATTTGTCATCCGATTCTGAACCAACCAAGTTGTTCGAGAGCAGCAGTGAAACTCAATAAGACTTTTAAGGCGAAAAGCAGAAAAGAGTTGTCGTTAAAAGCAAAAAATGTTTCTGCTGAAAAACTAAAGCGCAGCAATAATGTTTCGACGAGAACGAAAAAAATGCCTTTGCCCCTTTCAACGCAAAAATTGAAACTTGATTTAAACACCCAAACTGAACAGCAGCAAGAGAAAATTCAAAACGACGACGAGTTGCACTTGAGGGAAATTTGTTTTATTAAAAATACGGAAGGTAAAACTATGATTGCAAAGTACAAGAGTAAAGAATGCGAAGAATTTGATGATAACTTAGTCGTGTCCTGGGACGCTCCAACTGCAAAAGCAACTGTTTT
>JABRWK010000052.1:144059-166181 GCA_013372445.1 Hypothenemus hampei
CCTTGTGTATTTCTTGTAACTATAGTAATGATTATTTAATATTGTTAGAGAGATAGATGTTATTAATTTGAATTTGAATCTTGCCGCGATTATTCCTATTCCCTTGGTCTTTAATTTGTTTCGAGAGATTGAATAAATAATTTTATTCATAAGAAACGTTTCTTTTGAGTGAATAATCACGAAATTTAAAGAAGAATCTATATTTTGGGGGCTCAATCGGGATTCGTGATTAGTTTTATGCCGTATCAATTTTGTAAAGAAATAACGAAATATACAAGACAATTAAAAAGATTAACAATGTCTAATAATAACGAAAATATAGACATTAAAGGGATGAAGAAATGTGATCTTATTGCCCGACTAAATGAATTAAATTTGGATACAAAAGGAACAAAATTAGTATTAATGGCAAGATTAGAAGAAGCTTTAGCGTTACCTGAAGTTGAATCTGATGATGAAGACGTTAATGAAACAAAGAGAAGATAAAAGCGACAACGAATACGAAGCACAAAAAGGCTTATCAGTATGAAATTGGTCAATTAGTAGCTATCAAACGTACGCAATTTGGAACAGGATTAAAATTATACCCGAAGTTTCTTGGACCAAACAAAATTATATCTGCTTTAAAAAATGATCGTTATATTGTGGAAAAAATAGGTGAACATGAAGGACCTTTTCGGACAAGTAGTTCGGTTGATCATATCAAACGATGGCCTGAAAAAATGAATCATTATTCGAATGAAGATCTTGAAGATGAAACCGAAGACATCGAGGACGATGTCATAGACAGGATAGCCGAATGTAGGAATGGTGGTTCTATTACCTATTATTAACCTTATTATTGTTGTACCTTGTGATTTGTTATAACTATAGTAATGATTATTTAATATTGTTAGAGAGATAGATGTCATTAATTTGAATTTGAATCTTGCTGCGATTATTCCTATTCCCTTGGTCTTTAATTTGTTTCGAGAGATTGAATAAATAATTTTATTCATAAGAAACGTTTCTTTTGAGTGAATAATCACGAAATTTAAAGAAGAACCTATATTTATTAGCTAACTAGATCGCATTAATAATTTTAATTGGTCCTTGTAACTGTCAACTTCAATTTGTTTCTTTTCCAATTTCGATTTATACCTTTCAGCTTCAATTTGTTTTTTTCGTAATTTTGATTTGTACGCTTCAATGGTTTTAATTGCTTCCGTTAATTCAGCTTTGAGTTGTTCAAGCTCGTTCTTTGGTTTTGAAACACATTGTACCTAAAATTACTCCAGTTCAAATTTGTGTTCACATGTTAAAGGTTAATTTTTACCTTAATTGCATTGCCTAATGGAGTCGGACGAGGTCTTTTCATTATAACTCGTTTAACATTTTGTTGCGTTGCGGTATTGTTATTGTAAACAAAATTACCTTTTGTTAATGAAAGAAACTGTTCCGGAGTCACTGTAATAACTCGTTTCATTTTACAGTTCTCTCTATTTTGCTTTTCTTCTTCTTTTTTAACAGTGTTTAAGACTTCTTTTCCTATATCTAATAAAATAAAATAAAACTACTTTCAACCTAAACAAACCAATTATTTAACCTGTTAAAACCACTGAATGTCCATTTTCCATTACAGTGTTTAATATATTGTTATCGTCATTGTCATTTGGTAGCATAGTAATGCCATGTTCTTGCAAAAGTTCTATTGCCGAAAAACTATTGTCAGCATCATCTGATTGCGACAAAATTTTTTCCTCTATTTTAGTACCAGCATTTAGTATATCACCTAAAAAAAAGGAAAATATCTTTAAACTGCTACTCTAACATGTAATATAATATCCGCTAGAAATGCTAGAAATCGATTTATAATATATATCCTAAAATCCATAAAAGGGAATACTGACATACTCTAGTTGTTTTTACTATTTAAAAAAAACAAATTGTACTTCAAAAATACCATATTCCAAATGTTATTGCATATATCTCAAATTGTGACGAGGAGAAATAAAGATAACGATGACAGGTTATGAGAGAAACTGTCTTGGCAGGCTAAAAAGCATTGTAATTTTGCTGTACAAAGTGCTCTTGAGTTAAGTCCATCAGCGTCCGGCGTACTCATTTGAGTAGATAGCTGTATTCAAATGAATATGCTGAGTGCTAATGGATTAAGGGAAGACTATGTATACTAATCGTATGTATGGGTGTACATATCAACTACCTTCTAGTAACAGGCAATTGCAATTATTTATCAATAGTAACATGCGATATCCTAGACCATCTACATAAAATGGCAATAATGTGGACCTTCGCAGTTCTGATATGTAATCAAATTACTCTAATCCCGAGCCTAGTTATCGTAGTTTTATTGTTTTATGGGAATTACGAACCGTCCACTAAACCTACCCTTTTTATGTTCAAATTCAAAGTCCTCTATAGAAACTTCCTCGGTTGAATTAACAATAAGAGGGTCTTGTGTTTTCTTTGCTTGTGATACATATCTTGCACTGATGTCATTATTTTCCAAGTTGAATATTAATGTCTCTAAAAATGTGGAATCAAAATATTTCTAATCAAGATAAAACAATGAATTAAACCTGAATCTGGCTTTTCCAATGGACATTTAAACTGATTCTCATCAACGATAATAATAGGCTCTAATTAAAAAAAATAAATAATTTTCTTGGGAGAAAAATGAATACAAAAATTACTTAAATTAGTTTCCACATTTTCCTCATGTACTTCTATTAAATGACTTGAATCATCCTCGCCTTTAAGTTGCATTACCATACTGGGGGACTCTGGTTCTGGTTCCGTTTCATAAGCTACTAAGCAATTTTTGTTTCTTATAATATTGCAAAGAAAAATGTATAAAATCGCGAGTTACCTAACAATAATTCAATGATTTCCAAGTTTTTAATTTGCTGTGCAATATCATGAGGGGTCAAATTGAATTTATTTTTCACTTCTGTATGAGCACCATTTCTAACAAGTAATTCCACCACTGCAGTATGACCATTTTGAACAGCCCAATGTAGCGGTGTCATTAATAACTAAAACAATATAGTGTTTAATGCAAAAACTTAAACGTGGTTTGAATCAGTACCATATCCGGACAGTTCAAATCGGCTCCATGTTTAATAAGTATTTCTGCTGACTGATAGTGTCCATGATAAGCAGCTAAATGTAATGGTGTTCTATCAACTTTGTTTCGTGCATCTCTTGCTATGCCAGCTTTCAGTAGAATATCGCATATATCTATTCGATTAAATTGAGCGGCAACATGCAAAGGACTTGTGCCCAACTACGATTTGAATCATTTATTACAGAGAACGACAAAAGTATGCACCAATTACCCAATCAGATGTAAAAGGTGATCCTTGATTTAAGAATGACTTTACATCTTCAACACTTCCTTCGCAAACTGCCCGCAACAAGTGTTTACCCAATTCATTTATTGATTGCAATGTTTGGTTTAGAGGTCGTTGATTAACTGCCTAAAATTTTTAAAAATCAGTTTGTAATATAATTCGAACATTTTTATTTCAAATACAGACCACAATAGGTTTGAGTTTATTATCCTGTGTCAGGATGTATTTTACATGTTTTGAGCTGTCCAGGAACTTTATCATGTCCTAAAATAATCAATAAAGCCATTTTATTCATTAAATTTTTAAAATTCTAGTTTTATTTATCAAAAGTGATATTTGAAAGATCAACAGGAAAAGGAAAACGTTTCAATCTCCATCTTTGACTAGTGAGAAGTTTCCTTTTCCTGTCCAGGACGGAAGTCTCTTTTTGCAATTTTAAAATTTGAATATTTAAATATTTCATTTCAAGTATATTTTTATTCGTTTCAATAGATACTTACAACAAAATATTAATAAAATAAAACAATAAATTTAATAGAAACTGCATAAACACATGACAAATATAACCTAGAACATTGAAATGTCAACGTTCTGTCAAATAGTTTCAAACTCCAGCCATGGCGGGTTATTTGAAGTGAATTAGTAGGATACTTCAAAAATCACCGGTTGTTTATTGATGAGTGGTGGTGTCATTATCATATTGAGTAATTTTGAAAAGAATTACAAAAATTACTAAATGCTGAGCTTTGAAAAGTGTCCTTAGAGATCTGTTCAACTGAAATCAAATTTTTTAGCACAATTGTAATATTTCAATATAGTTCACATTTAGAAACATGTCAATGCATGTTTGGAACACTAAAAGCCACGAGCCACACTTATAATTTTCCATGAATACATATCATCGGCTTTCGAGAAGAGTGACACAAGTCGAAAAACGCCATATTTGCGATTTCTATATAATTATAATTTAAATTAACTCTCCTTTTATCTGGAAAAATCTCTTTTCTTAATTACCTATAGTTCTTGGTAAATGGTTCAAGTATCGTTGACATTTTTCATTACAAGCAATAAATAAAAATTGGGTTCTTATGGGTTTTCGGGCCACCAAAAAAAAACAATTTTTTTGTGTTTTTTTAAGTATTTTGCCAAAATAATACTAAAATTCAACAAATTGAACATCAAACCATACTTTAAATCGACTATATATTTCATACATTTATGGCTTACACTCCTTTTTTCTTCTGTTTCTTTTAATCGTAAAAAATACGCGGGCATTTTAAATTAGGTTAAGCTTTTTAAAAGTTCTTTTTATTTGATACTAATAATGAATTTTAAACAATTAACACATCGAGTCAGCAGTGAAGAAGAAGCAGTACGGTTTTTCCAGGAATGACACATTCTACCAAATGAAATGTTATGTTCAAACGGACATAAAAAGAAGAAGAAAGGAGTGTAAGCCATATATTTATGAAATATGTAGTCCGACTAAATACTATATGAAATGTATAGTCAATTTAAAGTATGGTTTGATGTTCAATTTGTTGAATTTTAGTATTATTTTGGCAAAACACTTAAAAAAACACAAAAAAATTGTTTTTTTTTTGGTGGCCCAATAACCCATAAGAACCAAAAATTGTCAAATAAAAACTTCAAATCTATTTTTCTAAAAATCCCTTTTTTTGACTTGTGTCACTCTTCTCGAAAGCCGACGATATAAACTAAATTTTGAAAATCAATTTGTAATAAAACTCCAGCATTTTTCTTTCAAATACATATCACAATAGGTTTAGGTTTATTAGCCTATGTTTATGTATTTTGTATGGTTTGAGCTGTCCAAAAACTTTATTGTCTTAAAATGCCATTTTATTTATGAAAATTTTAAAAATTCAGTTTCGCTTGTCAAAAATGATTATTAAAAGATCAACAGGAAAAAGAATTTCCATCTTTAACTAATAATGAGAAGTTTCCTTTTCCTGTCCAAAGCAGAGTGCTTTTTCCTATTTTAAAAATTTTAATATTTAAATTTCTGATTTTAAGTTTGTTTTTTAGTTTATCCTTCTCAGTAGATACTTACGACAAAATATTAATAGAATAAAATGGTAAATTTAATAGAAACTGCATAAACACATGACAAATATCACCTAGAATATTAAAATGTCAACGATCTGTCAGAGTTTTAAATTCTAACCAAGGGGATTATTAAAATTGAATTAGAGACTTTCTAAAATTCACCGATTGGTTATTAGTATTGGAGTCATTGTCATAGTGAATAATTAAAAAAAAGAGGATTGGAAAAATGACTAAATGATGAGTTTTGAAAAATACCCTTAAAGATATGTTCAATTAAAAAAACATTTTTTTGCTTAGCTTTGGAAACAACTGTAATCATATACATATGTATATAAAACCTCTATATGGAGCATTTTCCATTTACACAATTAGTGACAAATGAAGCAAAGAGAGAGTGAGAGTGAGAGTGAGAGAAACACAAGTTTAAACTTCTGATGAAAGCGTATGTCTGCCTTTATAATTAACTTGTCATTTCAATTATAGAGACAGACTTATGTAAAATCAATATAACGTTTTCTATATCTATCTCACAGTCTTGGTTTCACGATATCGCCCTAATATTCCATCATATGCGTAAAGGTTATACTAGATATACATGTACAGCTTCTTTTCGGCTGCTATGCACATGGAGTTTTAGTGAGTGCAAACGAAATGGAATTAGGCAATTGATAACTGCGAAACTCTCTCGCACTTATCAATCGCCTAATTTCATTTCGTTTGCACTCACTAAAACTCCATGTGCATAGCAGCCGAAAACGAGCTATATAATTGTAATCGTTCATCATGCTATACGTTTAGAAACATGTTTATGCATGTTTGTAACATTAAGGGCTGCATCCACAGTTATAAAAATTGTTATGAATACAAGATACAACGTGAATTTAATAATCCTAAACTGAATTTATCGCGTTCAAATCTGCACATTTTTACGTACGCGTACAAAATATTGCAAAATATTATGCCGCGTGCCGTATCTATGTGGCACAAATTTTTAAAAACATGTACGTGATTAAAGTTGAGTGAAAACCAAATTTGATTAAAAGCGAAATAAACAATCATTTCCATTTTAGTGCATACAAACAGGATTTCATATGGTCTTATGGTAACAAGAAAATTCCATTTTGAGGGAACGTTTAGTCTTGCCTGGCTTCACCCAAAGAATATAGAGATCTCCACACATATTCTTTGGCCTCACTTTTAAAGTTAAAGAGAAATTCTTATTATGACAGTGACAGTAAATTGACATTTGCTAATTGCCAAACAGAAAATTTAAAAAATATGACCAATAAACACGATAAAGAAGAACATGTAATAACAGTAAAGTCTAAAAGAAAGAAACGTAAGTATAATTAAATTAAAACGAATTTAAAACTAAAAAGAAGAAATTTCTAGCGTTATGGGTAACAGCTACTATAGCAACAACTCTTGGAAGAGAGGAACTTTTAGCAGCAACTTTTAGAGAAATTATTTTTCATTTAATTTTCTTAGTTTTTCTTACAATATGCAAGTCATATTTAGAGACAACTCTGCCTAGTTTAATTACCATTTTGTCTAGATATCTTCAGTCAAACAAATAGGTCGGAATATTATCTAACAGACTCTTTGAAAAAGGCTTTTGATGTTGATAATGATCTAATGGATGTAATTACTGTTGATCACTTTTGGGAGGTACAATGTATTTTTGAAAATTTGTATTTTGTAAACGTCTTTTGTAGTATGTAAGTGGAAAAATGATTAAAGAATTCTACGGATCTGAAAAAATAGATTCTCTTCAGTCGCAATCAAATAAACCCTTGGTTATATTAAACGAAAACTATATATTAGGAGTGCCCAGAATTAGACAGGTGCACGGTTGCCGAACAAGTATTTCTTTTTAAACTAGGTATTTCCTTTCCTATTGTTACAGGTGAAAGTTACTGAAAATTCATGTGAAATTCATGGATATTTTAGACGACTTTTTTTGCATTGCTACAGTATATTTGGAACCCAAAATGAAGATAGATCTTCATTCGGTCTGAATCAACCCACTGCGTATGCAATTTTTCAAATTTTAATAGCTTACTTAAGATCATTTCCAAATCTTTAACACGTTCACTATCACTATAAATTGAAAAACTAAAGATGGGTTTGATCAAAGCTGTTATCCTTCTTAATACATCAAGATTTCACTAATTAAAGGCCTATTCAAACCAATCGAGCGAGCAAGAATAAACATTTGTCTAACATCGCTTTTGCTTGGTAGCATAAAAACTTGTTTGCATGCATTTAAATAGAATTGATTTGATGATAAATATGTTATCTATTGTTTGTTTGATCTGAATGCTTTTCAATATGACTTTGAGAACCACATGTTACTTGGGTTTTTTGCAAGTCTTCGTAAGATTTGCTAAAAACGGAGACAAGCTGTTGTTATATTACATGAAAGTGGTGATGTCTCGGAAATTCAATGCAATTCTGAGGTATAAGAATATCAAACAAATAGGTAGCTTGCACTTTTTGTCTATGACGCGATTTTGTATGATACACATACGTTTACCTATTGTGATAACATTCTGTTTTTGTCTTCTTAATTTCTACTGATGATTGATGAACATTGAAATAAGTTCGTTCTACTATTATATACATAGGTGGACGTATACTGATGCAACAAAAACTCGTAGTATCCGGTATTTTGGCACTTTAACTTCGTATTCTGGAGGTGGATATTATGCAGATTATTCTCTGGATGCTAATAAGACTATTGAACTTCTCCAAAAATTAAAAGACAATTTATGGATCACAAGGGGAACCAGGGCCGTATTTATAGATTTCAGTGTTTATAATATAAACACTAATTTATATTGCATTTGCAAGTAAGTGTATGTTTTACTTCTTTTAACGTCGGTAAATAATAACATTTTTTTAGGATAATTTTTGAATTTCTTCCCCCTGGAGGAGTGACTCCAAATTATCAATTCACTCCAGCTACTTTAACACCTCTTCCAAATAGATGGCACTGGACGATGAGAATTTTACTTTACTGTTTTTGCATATACGCTTTATTTTGTCTTTTTGAAGAAATGCGGGAAATGATTCATTTTGGAACTACTTATTTCACTTTATTTTGGAATTATATCGATATGATTGTTATATGTGTAATTTTAAAAAATCTAGGAAGATTTTACGTGATTAAATTGATACTTTTGCAGCTCACATGTTTACTGTTTTTTGGAACTGAATATATGAGATTCACCATGGGTTCCTACGTGGAAAGCATTATCGAGAAACCAAGTAGTTATGGCAACTTGGAATTTCCAAGAGTGATTTATGAAGGAGTAAAGATTAGTGGGGCCGTATTGTTATTTTTCATCTACTTGAGGACCTTTAAATATTTGAATTTTAATCGAAGAATGGCACAACTTAACAATACAATACGAAAGGTAAGGTCTCCTTAAGTTACAAAGGGAGGATGTGGCCTGGAAAATTGACTATAATGGGATAAAGCCTACTTGAACTAAAAGTTTTCCATGAACTCATTGAAATTTCCCAAGTTACGTTCTCTCGTAAGTTTTGCAACTTCTTATTAATACACTGTTTTTAGTGTGCAAAAGATATTTTAGGATTTTCAGTTATGTTTTTTGTAGCATATCTCGCCTATGCCGAATTGGGATATCTAGTTTTTGGCAGTGAGGTAACTAAAAGTGTAAATTTAAAAACAAAATGGGAATATTAATTCGAATTTTCATTTAGACTGACGATTTTCGCAGTTTCGGCCAATCAATGTTCACTCTTTTGCGTACAATATTGGGCGATTTCGACTATCACAAAATTCATAAAGCCAACTATATTGTGGCTCCAATTTACTTTCTCACATACATTATTTTAGTCATTTTTGTACTACTCGTAAGTATATATTTTTCCAAATTTACACTGTGTTCCCAGATTGGCGAAACTAAATCTATAAATTTTTTTATTTTTCATTTTTCAGTAAATAGTAATTTTTTATGTCTTGAAATATGGAAAAACGTAGTTTTAATTTCAGAAATATGTACAGAGTGATTAAGATTATGAAAAACGTAAAATTACATAAACTAAATAAAGACAAAAGTGTAGGTAAGGAGAATTCGAATATCAAATATCAATAAATTTTTATTAAATTTTACAGAATGCTTATCGTTGGTGAGATAACAAAACCTGTTATCTGATTTTTTTTGGAAAGTGTTTTTTGCATTATTGAGTTCAGCATTTAATACTGACTCCAATAATTTAAAAAATGCTGTTTCCATACAAATGTCAGATAACGGATTTTGTTATCCTACTGATGTTATATTTCATGTTTAATTCAAGAAAATCCTAAAGAAAACTTGTTTTTAGTGATATTTGGTATTCGAGCTCTCCTTGCTTTATTCTTTAAGTAAAGTCAGCTTTTCTGGGATCTTGAACACCTTGTACATATTTTTGAAGTTACAATAACATTTCTGAGTACTTGAGGACAAATTTACAGATATAGTTAAGTACCTCAAACCGAGGACACATCTTATATTTTTTTATAATTCTTGTTGAAAATTATTAGCAGGACTATGTGGCAAAATTCCACAATTGGCGAATCAATTTACAATTATACTATACAGCGAAGTGAATTTCGCCACATTGTTTGAAAAAAGTCAATAAATGCCAAACATTAAATTTACATGAGAAATCTAAAATTGAACGGAGATCTTAATTTTAAAGTGTTACTAATTTCCTTATCAACTATTACTCTATTGCATTTAAGCAATTTTTCAACCGACAATATCAAATATCCCAACAAAATCCATATATAATTTTCCTTATGTAATCCTATATATCTTACTGAAAACAATTATACTCATTTTTTATTATTAATAGAATATGTTCTTGGCAATAATTAACGATACATACGCTGAAGTTAAGATTGATATCGCAATAGCACCAAAGGAAATTCAAATGACGGAGTTTATTATGCGAAAATATCGTAATCTTCTTAAAAAGTTGGGCTGCAAGGTGAAACAGGACGACGAAAAACAGATTTTAATTAACACGAATATTAATACGATCAGAGATGCCTTAATCAAGTAATTGCTTTGAATGTTTTATATGTAATTTAATGTTTTTATTGAAATTCAATGTCAGATGCAATTTTGATGATAGAGAAATTGAAATGTACTTCACTAGATACGATATAGATCCTTTGAAAGATTTGAAAAAACAAGACATTGAGAAATTCTACGATGTGTTTAGTAAATGACTATTTTATAGATTTTTATATTATTTATGCATGTACATATTTAATTTTTAGTAAAAGAAGATTTGGCTACACATAAAACTGAAGATCATCCAGTAACAATGAAAGACTTTCGGAGACAAGATGATAAATTGGTAGAATTAGAAAATATCCTGGTGATGGTTAGTCAGAAAGTTCATGATCTCATGCGGGCCATTGAAAATACTCAAAACAAATCGTTACAACTTTAATAAATTAAACTGGTAATATTATTTTCTGATATGTATTATGTATATTACTTTATATTGTTTAACAAAAAGAGATATATTTACACTAATTTACACAGCATAAAGATAGTAGATAATAATCAGTCAATAATCGAAAAGAAGAAAAATTCTTCTCGATTACACTGTTTATGAATATTTGCCACAGTCTATAATATTTTTAACATAAACAGTAGTTCTATTAAATATTTCATTAAATACATGCTTATATAGAATACATAATGATAAAACAACGTAACTAAAAATTACATTAGTTACACCTGTGATGAGCATTTTTAAAATATCACAAAATGGTGTGTTACTATTATTATCAAAAAGAAAAACACAGGAAAAAATTAAATAAATGCACAATTTCTTAAAAAACTTTCATTTAAAACAAATTCTCTATTGCATATAGAAAAATATATGATTTAAAATAATGAATACAAACCACTATCTTCTTCCTTTTTGTTAATATCCTATCACAGTTCTAAGCATTTAATAGCAACAACAATTTCTTAAATGCATAATAATAAAATAAATACATATCATTAAATGCCTTAGGAGAGAAATAAACAGATTGTAATGTATAAAATAATGAATACATATAAAGTACATATAATACAATCTTAAACAACAAAGTAATATAAAAGTGGTGCCAAAGCCAAAAGATTGCAAAAATTCATTTCGGAATGTTTTCAAGTCGACTTTACAATTTGTCATCAATGAATATCATTTCTTTAAATGTATAAAACTTTTTTATGCATCCAAAGGAATGATTTGTTGATTATACAATGAATAGATCCAAATAATATCATTTTTTGTGTTGAATGAGTATCCAGAATTGATCTTCAATACTTGCTATGGTTAATACATAGTTTCAATCTCTAAATGAAATATTATTCAACAATTGATGTTCTAAAGAATCGCATTCAGCGAGATCCTCGCCATTAGAACGACAATAATAATTAGAAGAAGCCATGTTGCTATCAATACTATCGTAAAAGTCGTTCCTTGTGTTCCAGAGAAATGTCTTGGTTGTTGCTGTTGTTTTTGTTTGGTGAAATCTGTTCAGTTCCGAAGACTCGATGTCTGGATTGAAACTTTTACCATTCATTAGAGAATCGGGATAATCCATCGGTTCATGTTTATATGAAGAGAGAATCCATGGAGATGGAGATTTTTCGTTTGAACTTATCGAGTTTTGGGTCTGTAATGGAGTATTTTTTAGTTTTTCTGAATTCGTTTTTTTTTGTCATATTAATATAACATATACTCATTTTACCTTCTTATATATGTGCGACTTAAGTGGCATGACTTCTTGAAACTCTTTGTCATATACAAGGTGAGTCATTACTAAATTATTTTTCCCATTTAAAATAAATATTGTATTCATGCTGCTAAGTTAGCATTACGCTGTATAATTGTATATTTTTTAATTCTGACACTAGATTTGATTTCATTAAATGAAAGCACAGTTTTACTAAATAGTTCACCCTGCTTAAGTAATATAGCGTCCAACAAACATATGGAAACAAGTTTTTACTGCTGGATAAAAAAATGTCGTTTTTAGGATTGAACGAAATACTCTTCATGTCAGCTAAAATAAATGATTCGAGATTTATAAATATTTGTGAAACTGTCAAATCGGATAATCGGACGTGTTATGTTTCATCGCTTTTATTATAGAAATATTATCAATTTTTTTGGCAAAGTCTCACAAGATTGAAATTTGCTATGGAAGATAAGGATTAGTCTGAAAGTCAGTGGTTCCGAAAAGGGATTCACAGCAAATGATGAACTCCATGGTTAGACTAAAGATATTTTTAAAACAGACCGTTTTACTAAAGTTGCTTATTAGAAATGATCTGGAAAATGAACATCACTGCTACAGAACTACGACCCCAGATAAATACTAAACCGATAAAGACCTGGACCTTTCCAACGGAACAATGACCTCATTTTTGATTTTAAACTGCACTACGTAAGGAAATACCAAGTAATTTGATTAATTACGTAAAACTCATTGACCTTAACAGCTATATATTAATATTATTGACTTTCGGTCAGCTTTTTCAAAAGGAATCCTATTAGATTTTTGAAATGTTTCCATATTTTTGTTTGTCGCTACATGTTTCAAAGTGGCTAATATAACAACAAAACGGTATTAATCAAATTAACAAAGTTTGTATTAAAATTTCTAAGACATGCAACACGCCATTCGGTTTAATGAAACTAATATTTAGCTATTAGTTCGAGCTTAAATTGATCTGAACGCGTTAATAATTGAATATTCTTGGACCAGGTTCATCGATCGTTTAACTAATTGAATGTGAATACTATTTCAAAGCAACAATTTATGAAAATTGTATTTTAATTCTTAGTTATTGAAACTTCGTGAGCCGTTTAAGGTGACTTCAATATTCGTAAAAGCAGCGTATAATCCTTAATAATTGCTGCTGCCATCACGCCTTGACAGTATTACCGTTTTAATGAGGATATTTTTACGCAATTACAACAACAACAAAAAAAACAATAAAATTAGAAAGCATTATTAGTATTATTACATACTGTGATGGCTAATTGTAACGTAATCTTCAATAAGAAATCTAAAGAACAATAAAACTGTTGCGAGTAAATATTTCCAATTATGATACAAAAATCTAAGTAACCCAACCATTAAGATGCTTATCGTCGTTATAATTGTTACGCTTCTGTACGCTGCTTTGTATATACATATCTATAATTTATTGTGTTAATTAATCTTTAATACTAGCGTAAATAAATTAAATATCAGGTATGTATTTTGATAGGAGTACCAAATTAAATGGAAATTCAAATATTGGTGATTTATGATTATTTTTCTGGTTTCACACTCGGTTTGTGGAATTTTTAATTTGCATGTGTAAAATGATGTTTCAAATATGTAGTTTTATTTTTTGGAAATTAACCATTAATTGGAAAACATAACTTTTTAATGACCTTCTTTTTAGCTAGAATATGATTTTACAAATTACGAGTGGACTTGCTTGCCAGACTAAATCTTGTAAACCTATAATACATAAAATGGACAGTAATGGAAAAATCTATAAGTGAACTGCGAAGATTTTTATGTCACATTTTTAATGTTAAATAACATATAAATAAGGATAGTAGTTAAACTCGTGATCGATTAAATACGATATGTACATACATATATAGGGCACTTGAATTGCATTCTATATAAAGTGTCTCTTGTCTAATACCAAAGATCGAAAGATGTCTAGAATAAAGCCATTATTTTTTTTCCCAATACAACGTTATTACGAATTTTTTAGTATATGTAACGCCGGTCCTTAAAAACACAAAAGAATTTTTTTTTCGAAAAACTGTGGACAAGCCTATTCCTACAGAAATATTAGCAGAGAGCAGTCAAGAAACACCTATAAAATAATTAATAGTTGGTTATAAAGTTTACCCCAAATTACTATTACTTAATAGATAGTGAAACTACGAATTAACCTACAAAAGTTTTTTTTTTGGAAAACATATAATTTTCTTCAAAATAAAAATGTTGCTTAGAAAGCAGTCATCGTTATTCAATTGTCGTAATCACTTTACTACCGTAAATTTATGTGCACCCAAGAATCGGAGCGAAACAAGATTTACACAATAGTAATTGCATATATCAGTAGCGTACGACTTTTTTTATATTAAAACACATTAAATATAGAGAAAAGGAGTACCTAATAATCCAGTGAGTACACTATGAAAAAAAAATCGTAAACAAAAAAAGGAAATACGGTTGACCAGGATTGTTTCCAAACAATTTTGAATTTGGTTGTTAAATTATAAATATCATCGTGTGGAATATTTTCAATTTTTACGGTCCGGTTGCGAAACGGAAGAGAATTAAGGCGGTCTAGTGGTAAAACGACACAACGAGAATTTTAATATTTCATTATTAAACTTTTTAACTCGGCTAAGGACTCGAACCGTTAAAAATTCGATTTGTTTGTTAGTGATTGCGTGTTAGTCGGTTGCCTAACTTGAAACGTGAAAAAGAATTATTTAATTGAAGCCATTCAAATTCGTGATGCTGTTATATTAATCCAAGATTCCAATGAAAACTAACAAAGCTGATAAGGCTCAAATATCTATTTAATGCTCATCGAAATGATGTTAATGCTATAGAGGGAGTAACGTAATTTTCGCTATTCGACAACAAAGTTAATCAGCTACTTCCTGTTTTGCGATAAAATATTTTCTAACCGTACTGGCAATTGTATGTTAAAATGTTAGGAAGCAATCGAGTGTATCATCGCATAGCCAAAGTCAAATAGCAATCAAGTTTTAACAAAATTTTTCAAAAAGAAAACTACACGATGGATAAAACTTATTTGGGATCTAGGAACACTGATTGGTACCGCTTCAAAAAAGATTGTTTTCTTCATTTTTCCAATTAATTAAAAACTAAAAACGAAATCTGACGTGCTGAGATGAATTTTGCACTTTACCATATTCCAATTACAACTAATACTAACAACTACTTTACCATACCCACCAATATGACCACTACATCCCACATTATAATCATTCATCATCCACCCCAAGCTGGAAGCAGCAGCAGCATAAGCCGAGACCACAAGAGCAAAATAAAATTATAAAGCCTGACTTACTCCACTTGAATGTAACGAAACAAAAAAACTCCTTTTGCGCCTTACTGATTGCCGGCGTCCCGTCTGAAGAAACTCCATATTGAAGAACTTGTTTTGGATCGTACCTTTTCATCTTTTACGTAGCCGCCGCCATTGGCGTTCCACTTCTTCAATGTCCCTTGTTGTCCCGGTCCGGGTGAACCGCTACTTGAATTCTTTGAATCTGTTCGCTTTAAGGAATCACGCGCAGACACGAGGGAACTGTTCCTCGACTTTGGCAGACTATGGTCATTTCCTCCAGGTCCACTACTGCTTCGATTCCTCCAGGAGTAATGGTGATGGGATGAAGAGTTGTGCGAACGGTGCGGTGACTCGCCACTGCGACTGCGCGGTGCCGGACTATGTTTACCTGCAGGTGCGCATTATGATGATGAAAAGTGTATATTTTATGTTGCTTCTAAGTGTTTTGTTTTTGGTATGTGAAAGTGTGTATAACTGCTTAAGAAAACTAAAATATTCCAAATACTATAACCAAAAGCTTTATGAGATAGAACTAAAACTACGTATAACATAATACAATTTCTTTCATAAATGATTGGAAGCTCTGTGACTTTGACTATCTATTTTGATAATTTTCTTGTTGAACAAATTGAATCCTAGTGATTTTTTCAATCAGCTGATTCTAAATATGATGTTATTTAGACGTATTTTTCTGAATTTAAATGCAAAGTAAGCGCCGATTGGCTAGACGATTATTATTTCTGATAGTGCTTGACTGTGGAGCCTTTTTATAAATCCGTTCGCAGAAGCTGTTCATAGGCGTTCCTTGCGATTTTTTCTATTTGAGCTTTATACAATTTTGCTTTATTTTATACTTTTTTTCCCATTCAAATCTTAACAATTTATTCAATAAATTTCTATAGTTTAATTTTTTGCTTGTGAAAAATTCACTTAAATTTACTTCTAGCTATATGTGACGCTTATGAACACTTTAATCAGCTGACTTCTATTAAAGACTTTGTTTTCGTATAAGTAATACCATCCGGTGTACGGATGGTAGCCAATGTTTTTAGCCACGTGACCTTCAATCATTTACGAAGAAACTGTCTAAGGTAGAGTCAAATGAGAACTTCCTTGAAGTGGACTAAACTGTAAAATATAAGTTTCCTATCATTCTTTTTTATTTTCAAAGACAAGAACTGCTATCCTCTGAAAATTTACGTTAGAATATAAATTTCGTGCAATCGGAACTTTTAATTGATTCATATTTTAAAAATAAAACCCGTACCAAACTACACTGTCACATCATTATTATTCCCAATATTTGGCTTTAATTGACTTGTCCAGTTTGAGTTATTGAATTATGTAAAACATTTCACAACAGTGTTTGAAATATTTTCATCTGACATTAATCTGTATGTTTACCTCCAGGTGGCTTAGGAGCTGTGTAACTTTTCAAAGGTATTTTACTGGGTCGTCGTTTTGAAATACTCTCTTTGTTGCGATTGCTTTCGGCATGATCGTGTGCAGATTCCGTGCTACTGCTATGATCTATTTGGAGGGTCATCGTAATTGGACTCATGGCTTTCATACTTGCTGTACTATAATAAAAATTCATTTCTTTACACAATTTTTTCTATTAAAATTTGTATTTTACCAGATTTCCGTTCTCGATAAAGGTCGCCGGTGCTCCTGACCGATATCACCATTCGGAATTATATCCGGCGATGTACTGCTCTTTGTTGCATATGGTTTATGCAAGTCTTCGAGCACTCTCACTCGTGCTTTGGTGCCTTCCAATTCAATTGTTGTATTCGCCAACTAATAGAATATTGCAAAAAATTGAACTACTCCAACTGATTTGAACTACTCACCTCAAACCGTAGATCTTCATTTTCTTCCACAGCCTTTTCGAGTTGCGATCTTAGTCCCAATTCCACACCGCCTACACTATCCAATTGTTGTTTTAACACCTAAAACAATTATAATTCAACTTTAAAATTTAGCCTTCAAGAAATCATCACTAAAAAGAGAGATTTCTTATTCTCTCTATATGTGCAATCCATCACAACCGATTTAACAAGGCCAAGACGGATTTCCTTGCCAAGGTCGATCGTTAATTAAAATTTGCCACAAGACAAAAAATAATTAATTTCAGGGTATAGGAGCTTTAATTTTTATTCAAATTTACCTTCAAGTAAAGCATTTTTTTTCTTTGTCGTGTAACTGATAATTGTTGTTTCATTTTTAACTGTAATGAGTGTAATTTGATAAAAATAATAGAAACCGTTGTGACATAGTTATTTGATCGAAATCGCTTCAATGATTCCTTATATCAAATGGTAGTAAACCTATTAAGAGGATTTGTCGACTAGTCACGTTTACTGCCAGCCAAGTGTCAGGTCGATTCTTTCTTTCTCTCTTTGCTTCTCAGACTTTTTATTGAATTAGCGATCAAGCCTTTTGAATAAATTACAAATTAAACTTCTTGTTAGATTGAATATGTGGAGGCCAAGGTTGGATAGGTGGCATAAGTGCCAAATTTGGCACATCAAATTTAAAAACAAGTTAAAGCATTCTTTGTGTTTTCCCCTATAATAAGGAAAATCACCACCATTTTTATTTGTCGAGAAAATTGAGATAAACAGTATATCTTTGGGATATTTTTTGATATTCAGAGAGAACAATGTGAAAAGTCTTAGCAACATATTATTTGTTAAAATATTCATAAGAGAACTTTGAGAATGTTAAAAAAATACATACACATGAACGGCCTTTTGCCATAAAAAGTGAAGAAAAACGAGATCAACAATCCAAAAAAAAAACACGTTTTCGATGCGACCAGACAACCTGCACGTAAAGATTAAAAGCTGTCATGAAACATTATTTTTATTAATACACGTACAAGGTTTTCAATTTGAGAAATGGGTTGTCGGGTTTAATTACTGGGTGGGTTTTTCCGATGGTGGCCTTAAATTCTAATTACAGGTAAAGTTTTAATATAGATAATGAAGAAGAGAAAAAGTCTACTTTGTAAAAATATTTTCTACAAAATCATGCCTTTTGTCTGAATTACTTAGATATATGTATATGGCACATTGTTCACAGTAATGCAACAAGAGACCCATTATTGTGTATATCCCGAAATTAAAACAAATCAAAGTGTCATTGTGGAGTACACAGCAGCTTTAATTAAAAAAATACTAAAACGAATCTTTTGAAATTTTCATTCTAAATCCCCGATCTGTATTGCTCCGGTGTTGTATATGAAGTATTCACTTGATTTGAATTTGTGCGTGAGTACCGATATTTCACAGGATGGTTCCTTAGTTTATTTCTTGTTCTTATAAACATAAAGTCAAAAACGGTTCCCGTTTGCGATAGAATGTGTTAAAATTTAAATATTTATTTCTTTTTTTAATTTATTTCCTACATTTTTCACGAGAGAGAAGTTAAGTTTGTCATGCGCTATGATAATACCAATCTTTACGTGTAGACCTAATAATTTACAACAATCTACAAGATGTTACAATTCTTTATATCAACATCAATAGTGTGACTCACCTGAAAGCACAATGTGAAAAAAAAAAATTGAAATGTGTTTTGATGGTTATTTCTGAATTTAATTTGTAAATAGTCCTAGATATCCAAAAAATATAAGAAATGGAATGTTTTCTAAAAAGTACAAATAATTAAAAAATACTACCAATTGAATGTCAGTGGCTTCAGTAGAAAAAGGTTGGGGTGAATTTATTAGAAAATAGTTTTATTTGTTGAGAGTTTTGTTCGATGAAGTCACAGATACAGCTTCGTATAAATTATATTCATCAGAATTTGAAAATAATAAATTACATTTCACCTGATCCGAAGTGATGTAACCATAATTATATTTGTTGGGTTCATGGAAACTTTTTCGAATGAGAAAAAACTTAATTACCAGGTGGAGTTCCTTATAAATCCTTCTGAAAGGTGATTCAACCAGCATAGATGGTAAATTAGGAGGGATATAAAGATTAAAAACATTGAAGGTCAGCGTAAATACATAAATAGTTTTAAACAATTGTTTTGTAAATAATTTTCTCTACAAACTATCTAACAGGTTGCGTGTTAGCTGAGCTGATAATCGCAAATGCAATATATCAATGATTCATTACATTAAAACGCAAAATTACGTATCCACTGTAATCCATTACGGTCACGATAACAAGAAAGCTCAATCTCTTCTCGTAGAAATTTGGATTATATTGTGCGTGAAAAGAATAATAATACAATGTTAAAATTCATTGGAGAGCATCGACCGTTAGTAGTAGGTTTACTGAATTGTGAATTTCTCACTCACCTGATTTTGAACAGTAGAAACCAAAAGATGTTTTTGCAACACTATTGGATTGTTTTCCTTTAAAATTGCAGCAATTTTCTTTTTGTCAACGGGCAAAGCGACTTTCGGTATTCGATCGCCGAGAACTGCGTCCAAATCACTACAAGAAACTCGTCTACAACTATTATTATTAGTCCAGACCGCTTGACTAGAATCTTTGTTGTTGACACTTAACAATTTCAGTTTCTCATCACTAGCACTTTTAGCGACAAATTGCAAATGGAGATCGTGAATTCGGGAATTCACTTCGCCGCGTTGTGAAACTATAGCTTTCAATTGTTCCTCGAGATCTTGTTTGGCGGTGAGCAGATCCTCCAAGTCTTCTTGGAGTCGTGAGGTATGGAGACGGCCCGCCAATACTTCCGCTTCCATTTCGGCCAACCTATGAGTATAATAAATTTAAACATTAGTTTTAAGAGGCTTCTTTACTTTTAATTGATCAGTGATTGATTTAATTATCGCAGAATTTTTATTTAAAAACTATCAATTATAGCATAACGTATGAATTGCGACCAAATGAGGCGACATTCATCGAGTTTCTTCTTCCGTAGAAACTATGACAAATTTGGTCGTTAAAGAGCCATTTACAAACCGCTTTACAGGTATGTAAGATACGATACAGGTACATATCATTAAATTTAATTATAAATCTGAGTAGATATCGTAACTAAATAGGCATAAAAGGTTTTTTTTCCAATTATTAGTTTTTCGTTTTTCTTAATTACTGAGTGAGAAGCGTATTAATGTCAGGACATATATCGGCTTGGTCATATGACGAAATGGGTCAGTTCGCTGATAGGACTTTGGAAGCATGAAATCTGAATATCCCAAATGTTTAACAGGTAATGGATGGAAAAGAAATAGAAAAAAAACTACACGTACATAGTTGCACCAGAATTCGAACCGTTGTAGACTCGAATTTAACACGAGGTTAAATACGGGTCAGGCAATGACATATGCATAATATTGTTGTTATTGGACTTCTAGGAGCGGAGTGCAACGACTTTAAAATGTTTTTATCTATTTTTATTTACTTTTACATCATCACAATAACGTTTCTCGGAAATATAACTAATTCACACAGCTCCCCACGTTTTGAGACAATAATAGGAACGTTACATTTATCCATTCCACACTGTGACGAAGATTTTCCGTGCCCATAATGATGTACTAAATATGGTTCCGAAATTGTACTAGATTTAACTAACATCAAAACAATTATTATACAATTTCAATGAAGTCTAGTTAATTGTTTGCGGTGCCTGGTAGCGCTTTAGGAAGTCGTAGAATTATTTTCTAATTTGACCTACGAACCGTAATTATAAATTTATAAGGCAGCCTACATAAAATTGTTTCAAATCAATCTCAACTACAAAAATAATAAAAGTACCTAGTTAGTAGGTAATTGGTAATGTAGATTAGCGTAAAGTTATTTCATAAAAGAGAATCTTTTATTATAAGGATTGGATGTTATTTAATACTGTGTTGTTTTATGCCCATTTTTACAAGTATGGCTATATGAAACGATTGTTGCCGACTAATATTATTCGATACATTGAGACTTGATTCTTGGTGCTGTATGGTAATTTCACTCACAGTATCTCTTATAAATTTAATAAAATTTCTTTTTGCTCTCGTTATTGTTTTTAGTACTTAGTCTGAATTTTTTTTTTGAACATTTGAAGACCTTAGAGCAACAACGGTACAAGCCACAATCTTGTTAAAAATGAGTTATATGCATTTTTCACATCAGTAGGCACGTATCTAGGTGTGAATTGAAAATCATTAGAATTGTAACACATATAACGCCATAAACTCTGCAAAACCTTTTTGCTTTTATAACAAAGTTAGCCATTTTAAAAACTTTAAAGTCGATTTACTTAAAAAGTCAGTTTTGTGGCATGCACCGTTGTTGCTCTAAGGACTTCATTTATTCTCATCAGTTTCTCGACATGTTTTACAAATTTCAATTTTTAAAATATTTAATTTATCACATATTTATTTCATCTATTTTCCCTCTAATGTATATAATTTGTTTATTGTTTTATGTATTTTTTTCCTATTATTACATATAGGACGATATAGTTTTGTTAAATATTATTGCGAAAACATAAATATACGTCAGGATCACAAACATGGATATTTGAGCATGGTTCATTTGTTATTTTCATCGCTTATTCGATATATTTTCTGTTATATT
>JABRWK010000052.1:169316-194500 GCA_013372445.1 Hypothenemus hampei
AAAAATTCAATTCAATTTTGACAAACAATATTTTCCCAACCACTGGTCGGATTTGAATGTTTTTTTTTCAATCAATTCACCAAAAACAGGACTACCATTCAAAAAAAAAACATTCAAATCCGACCAGTGGTTGGGAAAATATTGTCTGTCAAAATTGAATTGAATTTTTAAGTGTAACACTTCTAATGTCACTGAGTGTATTTCATGAATCTAGAGTTTCACGTTTCATGAAATCGGTTTCAAAAAATGAGTTATCTTGGTGTGCATCCTGCCTTAGTTTACATCTAGTATAGTTGTAATTATTTAGAAAAATATTAAAATTATTATTGCCAGAATGCAAACAAATTCGCAGTTAACAATGTTTGATGCTGTCGTTAAGCAATAGTAGGCAAGAGTGAAGAAAAGTCGTAAGAAAACTGATCTATTCTCTTTTTCTAACAAACATTGAATCGTGTAGCTGTGCCACGAATGTTCGCAAACGGTGGTTCCTACATTGGACTCATCCTTTTATATGCTATAAAAATATCGACTACAGTTCGAATAGGGCAAGTAACAAACTTTGGATACATCAAGTTTGCATTGGAGCCTTTGAAAATCAGCCAGACGATGCGACGAACCATGAAGCGTTTAACGTTTAAAGGTAGGACGACAGATCGTGTGGCTCCGGCTTAAGTTTAAGATATTTTTTTAATACTATAATAACCAATTGTAAAAGGATAATCACAAGTAATATAATGTATCACAAAAACGATACTTAACTCATTCTAGACGATAAGATTATTTATTTTCTGATATGCCAACCAATAATAGATTTATTTCTTTGAAAGGTTTCGATGGCATGTACTTCCTCCCATAAAATACATTAGGTACAAAGACATTTTCACATATACAATGGTCAAGCAGACATTCCAGGTAAAAAGAAAATGTCAATTGCTAAAAATTGATACCTTCATATTTTATGGATGTCTAATAACATTGAAAACATTTTCTTAAAAAAGCAGAAAAAACATGGATGCGTTTCTAAAGGAAGTGTTTGAACTGAAACTTAACGAGGAATGCATAACAAGACTAATATAAATCAAGACTAGAGAAAATAAGGTAAAGCCCAAATCTAATCAGCAGAGCAACACAGTTACAAGTTTGTTGCAGATGGAAGTAAAGATAATATTCTCCGCTTTGTGGGCTATTTTCAGTTAGAATAGAAAATACATGGCATTAATCTTTGTGTGCTTTTTGTCTTGATCTTGTTGCATTTTTTGATGCAAAATGTTAACGATTAATTATGTAGCTTTTGGGTAACAGTACTTATTATAAGCGCACCTGTTGATTCCAAGGTTAAGCATACACAATTTTAATATTAATATAGACATTTTTGTCTCAACACTGTTTAAAATTTAACCATCCATAATAATATGGACTATATTGGAATCGCGTACAATATTTTCCATATACAAAAACACCATTAATTCTCATTCATGTGCGTCTAGGTATAGAAACGGTGGTTAGACTTTTTGATGTTAAATATAAAAAAAGAGTAATCAAACAGAAAAGTAATATCTAATCTGTTGCGGTTTCCGTGATTTGCACTATTCTTTCTCTTTATCTAAAGTCTCAATTTACTGTGAAAATTTCAGCTAGAAAAAAGAAATCGAAAAAAATTACACCGTGAACAACTTCAAGGTCCACTAGAGGAATAGTTTCATGATCTAAAGCGCATATGAAGAAACACCAATTTATAATCGATTATTTTCTGTTTCAATAGTAAGGCCCGTTATTTTTCAATCGATTCCACCTTTCAGATTCGGAGGTCCAGAAGAAATTTAGATTTTTAGCCGAAGGATATTAATATTGTTATTCAACATCGTTTACTAACCTCATTCCACATTCACACCAATAATAACGTGCTCGACGTATATGTAATCCAAAACGTACCACTTTCCATCACCGTTTGTCACTTGACAAAAAAATACTAATTATAGAGTAGTCAGCTGCACAACTGGATGAAAACTTATTGGGAGCCCACGCCGCGAAAAGCAACGGCATCGAGAGGCCCTATTTTAAAAATAAATCCAGAACGGGAAGAAAAAGAGCAGCTGGAGAAAACGAATGCTAATAAAGTTCGGCATCTGTTATAAACAGACGTACATGAAACAAATATACTCCCGAAGAAGGTTGTTGATCTCCTTGGAGAGAATACGAATAACGAATTTGATAGTCACGAACGAAATAGACAAGCACGTCTCCTACGACGGTAACGAACTGACTGAACTCGTCGTACTGGAAGCGGCGATTTTCGAGGAGTCCGTGCCTCGACCCACGGCGCCGTGGTGTTCGAGCGCTAGCGTAATCATCGAGGTTTTTACCACCAGGTGATTTTTGCCATCAGTCTCTTGAGATACTTGTATGGGCTGCTATCAGTAGTGACCGTTACAGGAAAAATGTTTGTATTTCCAGTGTTTCAAAAGAAAATGTTTAAAATAATTTTCGCTTCAGAAAAATTACTCTTTTATATCATTTATCGATAAATTACGTCAAACAATCAACAATAGACTCCTGAGGTCATCTTTTTGAAAGGATTCATATACAGACCAAGTGATAAGTCCCGGTGTTTGCCAACAAATAGCGTCAATGATTCAAAATATGTACGGGTACAAATACACATATTATTCTCACCAATTCTATTCTCTAAATTTGCCATTTTGCGCCTTATATTTATTTTAAATAAGAAAATATGGCTTGGCAAATGGTAGATGCATCATATCGAAACAGAAAGTTCTAACTTTTGGATGGTAAAAAATCTTAGAATATCATTGGATTATATGATGTATCCAACTAAAAAGAAACCATATAGGGTGTTAAATAAACATATGACCAAACTTCAGGGTATTGCTTTTTAGTTCCCAATTTTAAGACAATATATTCATAAAAACATAGCTCCGCAACAAATTTGTATCTGAACCACAGAATATTCAAACGTAAAATAAAAGTTTTTTTTTTCTAAATAACTAAAATATGTAAATTACTATCCAGCTAAAATTTAATTAATATTTTTAATGCATAAGATGGAGTTTTTTAAACGAAAACACAGTTTTCCTCATTTTACCAATAGCGCGGACAGGGGTAAAGTCATAGGTTCAATTTAAAAAAAAAAAAACACTGTACACAATTGGTATTCACAATCCATTTTATGCTTTACTAATAATTAATTCAATTATTGAAACTAAAAAAATACAAAATTCATCTTTTGGGTTTTTTCGTTTCGATTAGCAATTTTCGATAAAAACGAAAACATAGATAGAGACGTAATATTATCTATTATACTGATTGTTCAACAAAACATATAACAAATTGATTTGGCTTTGGTACTTGTGATTCTGGAGATGCAAGGTTATTTAGAAAATTAACAATTTGAAGAGATTTTTTGTATCTATAAGATTTCCTTTAACTCGTTGAAAAGAGAAAAATTGCTTCTTTCAACTTTTTTAAAGATGGAAATTAGTTAAACACAATAATTTTTTTTATAATAAATTATTTTTAATATAGAGATAAAACTTTCATTATTCTAAACGCAAAACATTGTGTATTTTCTAGTTCTTGAATTAATTTCATACCCAGTGTTAAAATACGTAACAACTTTTTATATTAAACTCGAAAAGTATAGTTTTTATTGCAATAAATGATCATTAGAAGCTTACATTAAACGAGTAACGCTGAAAAATACATAAAAATTGAGACACTAATTATTTCTCTGAAAGTCCTTGTTAGAAATTTTCTGGGTGTGATGAAAAACAATAGTTTCTAAAAAGAAAATACATTAACAGGTCCGCTGCCATTTGGTACAGAGAGCTTTAACAGAAGTCGTGCATAACTTTGGTGTTATCAACTCCTAAAGTAATTAAATCTTGGGCAACGTTTACGTCTATTATTTTAAGCAATAACAGTTACTTATGGTACAATCCACACCCACTCCATCCCGGTATTTGATTGTTCGTTCATATTCAATTGTCATTAAACGCAAGATCTGCGGCACGACGACAAATCGGCCAATGGGCGTACCTAACATACAGCAAAAATTAATAATTCTATTCAATTACACCCGCACGATTCTTCTCCTTAAAGATAGAAAGTGATTATTACGTATTTTCAGGCCTTAAATTACACAGATAAAAATTAAAACATTGCAATTTGTTGTATCAAAGGCATCTTGTAGTTCCTACGAACACATATACATATATAAAACGATTAAATATCTTTTATTATATCTAAATACTTTCACTAGATTTTACCATTTATGGTAATAATATTATCATTATTAATCGGTACCACTTTTTAATAGGACGTGCATGCAAAAAAAGAAAGGAAAAGCATGTACATATGTAGAATGTACAAGAAACTAAAATTGAGGACAATTTTTCTACCACTTGAACTCCTTACCAGAAATTTAGTACAAATAAAACAACAATGACATCGCTTTTTCCTGTTAACTGGAACTAGTACAATTTTAACCCGATTCCTATAGCGTTGAACGCTACATCGCTTCTTATTGCCACCGCACATTTGTTTAACAGTAAACACTATTATACTCTACCGATCTAGTTATTCAGATATTTTAGAATAAGTCTTCTACTTCTTCGCCACTTAACTTCACAATGAGACTGAGATAATACGGGGCAATTGACTGTTTTGCAAGAAATGTAAACCAGCTGAAGAAGATTAGAACCGAGGACATGAAGAAGTTATTTGTCTTGTTAATAGTTAAATAATTTATCAAATATCTTACGATTAGAGATAAGTCATGAGCATTTTTATTACAGAATTGATAATTTTTCAAGGGCGTAACCACGTGTTGTACTCAATTCAAACAGACAGACCCGGATGTTAATAAATCATTTCCGTTGCTGATGACGTGATAATAAGGACTACATTAATTTTTGGTGAAGTGAAGTCACTACTGACATCAATTCTAACGCTTCAGAACCGCATTTCAAGAATTGATATTTTTATTTTAATAAACGACAGTAACGGATTTGGTTAAGTAACTACGAATAATTTGGAAAAAAATCACGATTCGCTCAATTTCAATTTATTAAAACTGAAGCGTGACACATTAAATAACCATCTAAAAAACGAAGGTGTAAAAAATCGAATTGCATAACACGATTTGATATAGACAATCCTTAAATATCCGTAGTAACACAAACTAATCTTAATATGAACATAGAAATTTCTTGATGGCAGCTGAGTATATTTATGGAAATATCTCGTGAAATATACCTATAAAGGATATCCCAGAATGATTGCACCAGCTCATAACTGTAGTAATTTAGAGCATATGTCCAGGTCTTTTAAAAGATAAGAGGTAAGTTTTTGCGACATTGTCAATTGTTCAATATTTGAATTTCACTCAAATATTGTTTAATGAAATNCAATGGTCAAGCAGACATTCCAGGTAAAAAGAAAATGTCAATTGCTAAAAATTGATACCTTCATATTTTATGGATGTCTAATAACATTGAAAACATTTTCTTAAAAAAGCAGAAAAAACATGGATGCGTTTCTAAAGGAAGTGTTTGAACTGAAACTTAACGAGGAATGCATAACAAGACTAATATAAATCAAGACTAGAGAAAATAAGGTAAAGCCCAAATCTAATCAGCAGAGCAACACAGTTACAAGTTTGTTGCAGATGGAAGTAAAGATAATATTCTCCGCTTTGTGGGCTATTTTCAGTTAGAATAGAAAATACATGGCATTAATCTTTGTGTGCTTTTTGTCTTGATCTTGTTGCATTTTTTGATGCAAAATGTTAACGATTAATTATGTAGCTTTTGGGTAACAGTACTTATTATAAGCGCACCTGTTGATTCCAAGGTTAAGCATACACAATTTTAATATTAATATAGACATTTTTGTCTCAACACTGTTTAAAATTTAACCATCCATAATAATATGGACTATATTGGAATCGCGTACAATATTTTCCATATACAAAAACACCATTAATTCTCATTCATGTGCGTCTAGGTATAGAAACGGTGGTTAGACTTTTTGATGTTAAATATAAAAAAAGAGTAATCAAACAGAAAAGTAATATCTAATCTGTTGCGGTTTCCGTGATTTGCACTATTCTTTCTCTTTATCTAAAGTCTCAATTTACTGTGAAAATTTCAGCTAGAAAAAAGAAATCGAAAAAAATTACACCGTGAACAACTTCAAGGTCCACTAGAGGAATAGTTTCATGATCTAAAGCGCATATGAAGAAACACCAATTTATAATCGATTATTTTCTGTTTCAATAGTAAGGCCCGTTATTTTTCAATCGATTCCACCTTTCAGATTCGGAGGTCCAGAAGAAATTTAGATTTTTAGCCGAAGGATATTAATATTGTTATTCAACATCGTTTACTAACCTCATTCCACATTCACACCAATAATAACGTGCTCGACGTATATGTAATCCAAAACGTACCACTTTCCATCACCGTTTGTCACTTGACAAAAAAATACTAATTATAGAGTAGTCAGCTGCACAACTGGATGAAAACTTATTGGGAGCCCACGCCGCGAAAAGCAACGGCATCGAGAGGCCCTATTTTAAAAATAAATCCAGAACGGGAAGAAAAAGAGCAGCTGGAGAAAACGAATGCTAATAAAGTTCGGCATCTGTTATAAACAGACGTACATGAAACAAATATACTCCCGAAGAAGGTTGTTGATCTCCTTGGAGAGAATACGAATAACGAATTTGATAGTCACGAACGAAATAGACAAGCACGTCTCCTACGACGGTAACGAACTGACTGAACTCGTCGTACTGGAAGCGGCGATTTTCGAGGAGTCCGTGCCTCGACCCACGGCGCCGTGGTGTTCGAGCGCTAGCGTAATCATCGAGGTTTTTACCACCAGGTGATTTTTGCCATCAGTCTCTTGAGATACTTGTATGGGCTGCTATCAGTAGTGACCGTTACAGGAAAAATGTTTGTATTTCCAGTGTTTCAAAAGAAAATGTTTAAAATAATTTTCGCTTCAGAAAAATTACTCTTTTATATCATTTATCGATAAATTACGTCAAACAATCAACAATAGACTCCTGAGGTCATCTTTTTGAAAGGATTCATATACAGACCAAGTGATAAGTCCCGGTGTTTGCCAACAAATAGCGTCAATGATTCAAAATATGTACGGGTACAAATACACATATTATTCTCACCAATTCTATTCTCTAAATTTGCCATTTTGCGCCTTATATTTATTTTAAATAAGAAAATATGGCTTGGCAAATGGTAGATGCATCATATCGAAACAGAAAGTTCTAACTTTTGGATGGTAAAAAATCTTAGAATATCATTGGATTATATGATGTATCCAACTAAAAAGAAACCATATAGGGTGTTAAATAAACATATGACCAAACTTCAGGGTATTGCTTTTTAGTTCCCAATTTTAAGACAATATATTCATAAAAACATAGCTCCGCAACAAATTTGTATCTGAACCACAGAATATTCAAACGTAAAATAAAAGTTTTTTTTTTCTAAATAACTAAAATATGTAAATTACTATCCAGCTAAAATTTAATTAATATTTTTAATGCATAAGATGGAGTTTTTTAAACGAAAACACAGTTTTCCTCATTTTACCAATAGCGCGGACAGGGGTAAAGTCATAGGTTCAATTTAAAAAAAAAAAACACTGTACACAATTGGTATTCACAATCCATTTTATGCTTTACTAATAATTAATTCAATTATTGAAACTAAAAAAATACAAAATTCATCTTTTGGGTTTTTTCGTTTCGATTAGCAATTTTCGATAAAAACGAAAACATAGATAGAGACGTAATATTATCTATTATACTGATTGTTCAACAAAACATATAACAAATTGATTTGGCTTTGGTACTTGTGATTCTGGAGATGCAAGGTTATTTAGAAAATTAACAATTTGAAGAGATTTTTTGTATCTATAAGATTTCCTTTAACTCGTTGAAAAGAGAAAAATTGCTTCTTTCAACTTTTTTAAAGATGGAAATTAGTTAAACACAATAATTTTTTTTATAATAAATTATTTTTAATATAGAGATAAAACTTTCATTATTCTAAACGCAAAACATTGTGTATTTTCTAGTTCTTGAATTAATTTCATACCCAGTGTTAAAATACGTAACAACTTTTTATATTAAACTCGAAAAGTATAGTTTTTATTGCAATAAATGATCATTAGAAGCTTACATTAAACGAGTAACGCTGAAAAATACATAAAAATTGAGACACTAATTATTTCTCTGAAAGTCCTTGTTAGAAATTTTCTGGGTGTGATGAAAAACAATAGTTTCTAAAAAGAAAATACATTAACAGGTCCGCTGCCATTTGGTACAGAGAGCTTTAACAGAAGTCGTGCATAACTTTGGTGTTATCAACTCCTAAAGTAATTAAATCTTGGGCAACGTTTACGTCTATTATTTTAAGCAATAACAGTTACTTATGGTACAATCCACACCCACTCCATCCCGGTATTTGATTGTTCGTTCATATTCAATTGTCATTAAACGCAAGATCTGCGGCACGACGACAAATCGGCCAATGGGCGTACCTAACATACAGCAAAAATTAATAATTCTATTCAATTACACCCGCACGATTCTTCTCCTTAAAGATAGAAAGTGATTATTACGTATTTTCAGGCCTTAAATTACACAGATAAAAATTAAAACATTGCAATTTGTTGTATCAAAGGCATCTTGTAGTTCCTACGAACACATATACATATATAAAACGATTAAATATCTTTTATTATATCTAAATACTTTCACTAGATTTTACCATTTATGGTAATAATATTATCATTATTAATCGGTACCACTTTTTAATAGGACGTGCATGCAAAAAAAAAAAGAAGGAAAAAGCATGTACATATGTAGAATGTACAAGAAACTAAAATTGAGGACAATTTTTCTACCACTTGAACTCCTTACCAGAAATTTAGTACAAATAAAACAACAATGACATCGCTTTTTCCTGTTAACTGGAACTAGTACAATTTTAACCCGATTCCTATAGCGTTGAACGCTACATCGCTTCTTATTGCCACCGCACATTTGTTTAACAGTAAACACTATTATACTCTACCGATCTAGTTATTCAGATATTTTAGAATAAGTCTTCTACTTCTTCGCCACTTAACTTCACAATGAGACTGAGATAATACGGGGCAATTGACTGTTTTGCAAGAAATGTAAACCAGCTGAAGAAGATTAGAACCGAGGACATGAAGAAGTTATTTGTCTTGTTAATAGTTAAATAATTTATCAAATATCTTACGATTAGAGATAAGTCATGAGCATTTTTATTACAGAATTGATAATTTTTCAAGGGCGTAACCACGTGTTGTACTCAATTCAAACAGACAGACCCGGATGTTAATAAATCATTTCCGTTGCTGATGACGTGATAATAAGGACTACATTAATTTTTGGTGAAGTGAAGTCACTACTGACATCAATTCTAACGCTTCAGAACCGCATTTCAAGAATTGATATTTTTATTTTAATAAACGACAGTAACGGATTTGGTTAAGTAACTACGAATAATTTGGAAAAAAATCACGATTCGCTCAATTTCAATTTATTAAAACTGAAGCGTGACACATTAAATAACCATCTAAAAAACGAAGGTGTAAAAAATCGAATTGCATAACACGATTTGATATAGACAATCCTTAAATATCCGTAGTAACACAAACTAATCTTAATATGAACATAGAAATTTCTTGATGGCAGCTGAGTATATTTATGGAAATATCTCGTGAAATATACCTATAAAGGATATCCCAGAATGATTGCACCAGCTCATAACTGTAGTAATTTAGAGCATATGTCCAGGTCTTTTAAAAGATAAGAGGTAAGTTTTTGCGACATTGTCAATTGTTCAATATTTGAATTTCACTCAAATATTGTTTAATGAAATCACGTATATTTCTATAAATCGTGTGATGGACTTTATTTAATTAAAAAAATATAAATAAAACCACTTAATAAATAAAAAAAAAGAAATTATTCCAATCTAGCTAACTATGACTGTCAACAAGTTTTATTAATTTTTTATACAATGCATGCTGTTGAAGGAGAAATGAAATTTGAACATTTACTGTACTATTAGTTCTTATTTATTCCTAATTATTTTTTAATTGTTAAGTTCTTCAGTTTCAAGTATTCTGTTTATAGGCAAATGTTTAACCTTCATTTCTGTATTACTCTACCAACAAATTTTAATTTTTAAATAAATGTTAAATATAGAATTAAAAGATCTATCAAACGCCCTATAAAAATGTGTATTAATAAGTCTTTTAATACCATTACATAATAAGGTTTCATTAATAAATGTTTGGCTCAGTCAAAAAAATATTTGATCTACAGAAATTTACACTTTCCTATTTAAAAGCCCTGGACAAATGCTATGTGTTAGCCCTTTGTTTCTTATAGGGACGTTATAGTCGTACAGTTGTAAACTAGTCTTCTTTGAAATTTTAAACTATTTAGATAGTTTATTTTTATTCCGTCTTTAAGATAACCTTAAAAAAATAATCAAGTGGCGTCAAGTCGCATAATCTGAATGGTTAATTAAAAACTCTATTCTTTGAAGTAATTCTTTTTTTAAAATTCATATGCAATAAATCCATTATTTCCCTTATTCTAGGACATGTTGTATGATATCATTGGAACCGTATATTGTTTAAGTTAATATTTATTATTCTATTTCAGAAAATACACCTAGATCAGACAAAATTATTCCTAATGCTCTTTAGTAGACATTCGGATATGATCAACAACTGTCTGACGAAACAACACTTGTGTTTTCAGATTTCTGCACTATGTGTAGTGCAAATAAGTTTTTCTGAAGGACACTGATATTTATTTATCACGAACTGTCATTAGTAGGCACCTTCTTCTTCACTTTATTTATACTTCTAGTCTGTAGATTGCATCAAAACACTGCAATAAGAGTAGTAGTCAACATTGAATTTAAACTGCTTTATGCAGAAACTCAAGAATTCTTTTTTTTTTATTTGACTACTTGACAGTTATTTTCAAGTGTTGTCATTTTAGTTTTATCTTCTTTTGACATACTTTGAGTTTCTTTAACTTAAAACACTTTTAAATTTTTTTTCTTTCCTAGGTGGTTTCGGTAGTTTGTACATTTCAGCATTTGCAAACAATCTTTCTTCATAACACTTAACGATTTCTAATTTCATTATCTAACCCTTTCTCCTTAATTTAATGAAATGCTCCTTTCGGGATTTACTCTTCAATAAAAGAGGCTAGTACTTATACTATGTATATACATAAGTGAGGAACATTCACACAAACCCAGGTATCTCCAATATTAATGAAAAATTAATATTGAGCAGATGCGAGTTTTTTGTAATTACGATTACCTATATCAAAATTACAAATGTCACATAGCAATTTGCAATTTGCATGATTAAGTCAAAATAAGTCATATTCATTATTGAAAATAATTTTAATTAAATATTTAAATTAATATATATTAAATCATTTTTAAAGAAGGAGCTTCCGGAATTTAGTTTTAATAAAAACATTTCCTTTGCTGCCGCAGCTCCAGAAAACTAACAATAAGATGAAAACGAGGGAAAGGAGAAAGAGGCAGAACCAAAATACTGTGACTGTAACGAAAAAGATCAGCAATACATATTTAAATTTTGTACTTTCTTCTTTAAAGAAAAGTACTCTCTTTAATAACTATATTCAAACCAAACTCGACACCTCAATCTAGTATTCATACAAAACTAGCCATGTCCATTTGTTCCTTCCCGTTTTTCTCCTAGACTACTACATATTTTAATGTCAGTGTATGTTTATGGAAAGGGTATTTTGAAATAGGATATTATAACATCATATATTTAGATTCATTTTAATTCACACTTCATTGATTTTGCGAATTGCTTATTTCAAATTTTGTGAATTTTTAAACTGGATTTCGGTGTTTCTTTAATTCTAACATCAAGTGATACGAATTTTTCAATTAAGAAACATGGTTTTTTAAGTTTGTATTCAAAAAGTGATGTAATTCTAAAATCTTTCAGCAAATGACTCTAACAAATAAAATATACATTATACCTAACAATTTCCAAACGATTACAAGAAGCCCAGAAAGGTGGTTCTAATTAATGTACCCACTTTTATCGCAATATGTATACACAAATGACATATTTGTTATAGACGGTTTTAAATAGATGTTTAAAACAAAGACTCTCAATAGGGTAAAACTGGCAGTGAATGATGTTGATTTCGTCGTGCAAAATGGCTATCATTGCGTACTTGTTTCAACCTACGTGCGTATTACTATCATAATTCACTAGAAAACATCTGTGTTCTCTATTGTTATTATTATTTCAACACTCTGACGATTGAATCATAATTTCCTTGAGTTAATTTTTTTTTCTTCTTTCCTGACATGCAATTTAAAAGTGGATTCTTTTATAATAGCGTTGGAGGCCCACGTTCCACCTTCCAGCTTAATTGTCAGTAATTACAAATTTTACGAGTAGGCAATATAATGACGAATTATGCGATCAGTTTTTTTTCTTTCGATTCTCAGTTCAGCCTCTACCTTGTTGAAAACTTTCATTAAAAAAAAAAAAACTTGAAAATGCAGTAGCTGTTTTACCAACAACAATGGAGATTGCAACAATCAAGGTCTGAATTTAGCCAAAGAGAGCGTAATAAATATTGTCAAACCGAACGTCCTGTCTGATTAATTCGCTTAATCCGTTTTTTATTGTTGTTTTGTCAAATTAAAGCTGTTTATTACAATAGCATTAACATTGTAATTGGTTTGTTTTTCCTTTTTTAAATATCACTGACCGGTTTGGAAGCTGAGGGAACTGCACGATTAATAGGAAAACTACATCTAATATATGCACGTCTTATCAGGAGAAACTCTTGCGTGTATTTAAATCGGATTCGATTAGTCGAGAAATAGAGTGACTAAAATAAATAAATAAATAAAATATTTGTTGGAGAACTTTTAATCATCTTAATGCTGGTTCTCGTTCTCCACTCTCACATGTCCGTTTGTAAATCATTAAAAGCTAACTGGTCCGCTCATTACACCTGTAGCAATTCATTTAAATAACGATATTTTAGTCGTGTTTATTAGTTGGAACGGGGAAAATAACGCGCTCACCGATTTGGAATCGGCCACAAGATAAACTATCGTACATCGTTCTAAGTACGAAACCGTATTTTCCAACTTTCTACCCACATCGAGAGGACTATAATATTAATCGAGTCCCATTTATGCTTTACAAATTACCTAAATGGAATTGGTTTTATTTGCATTGCGACGAAAGGCGACGTTGCCACTTGAATTAATAATTTAACTAACAAACAATAACCCTTTACACAAAAGTCCTCAAGTAAAAAATAATTAAACAAAATATGACATTAGATGGTGCACATTTAAATTAAGAAAAAAAAATAAAAAAAGTAATGTAACTAACGCATCATTGTAAATGAGCTACTGTATAATTACCAAACATTAATGGGTTTCTTAGAAAGAAAGGACAAATGTTAGTAGGTATTTATCGTATTAAAAAATTTTTAAGTAATTTTTAGAAAAGAAATAAATTTGTTTATCTCTTATGGTAAATTTATATTTTTGCAAACCAACATGTCGACTATAGTCACAATTTTTAAAGTTTTCTTCAAAACAGCTTTAAAGTTTTTGAACTATGACGAAATTATTTTAGATGCAGATTGTAGTAAGCTACAGGGTATTTATTTAAAATATGTATGTATGTATGTATGTATACATATACGTATACATGGAGACCTTGTTCTGCATTTGCATTTCTTATAATAGGTCGATTCCTAATAATAGTGTTATTTTTTTAAGTTAAATTTTAACACTAACTCATCAAAAAAGAAAATTGGCATCGTTGTAAAAGTAATTACATATTCTCTTTGAAATGGTGTATCATAAACTACCGCTTACGACATAATTAAGATTTTAAAGATTAAAGTTGCCCTTGTTAAGGGGTTGATATTTCGGAAATGATAAAATTAAACAAAAAAAATATTCAAATAATAATACGAAATACGGATCTGATCTTTTGTTTCTAAAATTTTTCATAAATATAAGAACAACTTTGTTTGGAAACCACGTAATGTCCTAATTTAAAAGTTTTCGATAAAAGACAAATAATGTCCATCTTTTTAAGGTAGTTGCATGCACGACATAGTATATGAATAATTATTTTCCGGTTTTTTTTCATGTCGTAGAAATTTTAACTGAATCACGAATATCCTACAAATTTTAAAGCAACTCTAGTTGAAATCTGTAGAGAACGTCGCGGCACTGTGGGTAGTCGTGTCTGTGTTCAGGAGATAATGTAATAGGATCTAGCACCTACTACAGTATGATTCAGAAGATTTTAAAGATTGGTTTCGAATTGGTGAAGACCAGTTTGCAATCCGAACTTAAAATGAAACAAGTTGTTTGTTACTGGTTGTCTTACAAAGTGACCGAATTAAAAAAAGCAGACCGCGTTCGTATCAGCGATTTTGTAATTTCTTGAAATGGTGGTAGTAGTTAGAATCATTTCCAAAATAGTAATTGGCAACGAAAACTACATTCCATTTAATGATCCACTCACTCGTCAAGAACCACATGAATGGTTTCATAACAATGACCGAGCTTTTCAAATTAAGGGCATCTGGCTTGATCACAATAATACCTTTTACAAAGCAATTTAAGGAATTAATTTTAGAAAATTGCTGGTTTTAGAAAAAAGACTCTTACGATGAAAGTAAAAGAACTGGGCCAAATCCATCATCTTACAATCAAATCTGAAAATTTGGCAAATATCGGACTATTACTATGGTTTTTAAATATGTGTAAATAAATGCTTTATTGAGAAAATTAAAATCGTAATAAAAATTTGTTTTAATTCCTTTTAATTGATCACTTGGTCGATAATCGGCAAATTTCCCTATGTGCAGTTGTAAATTCATTTTTAAACTCTTTACACGCATATTCTCTATCTGCCAAATAACCTGAATGTGTGGAACCGGCTTTAGACTATTGAACATTAATTATACCAACTATAAAAAGTTATTTTTTCAATTTTATATTTCAAGAAAAGAATAAGGAAAATAACACACTGAAAACTACAAAAAAATATTTGCTTACTAATAGAATTTATCTACCTACTATTTTGATACCAGGAAAGTAGACAAAAATAATAAATTCTTCTTCTTCAAAAAAATATTTAGTGATAATATTGTATAGTAATTTCTTCATTCATCCATAGAAGACATAATTTCAAGCAGTATAAATGCTTCCCTTTTTAATAGTAGGTGAGAGAAAAATGATTACAAAGACATGGTGCATGTCTTCTTCATCTCAGAAATAAAACGAAATACATATTGATAAATGCAGATCTCCGTACGATTAATTGCAGAGATAAAATCTCAATTAGGATAGAAAGTGGACGAAGCAACGATCCTATATTAAACGAAAAGATTTATCGAAATCTTATCTGTTGCAAATGTTTCATTGTCAATTTTATTCATTTTCTTTTATTCGAATACAGTCTTAAGGAAATGATTTATTTTCTCCTTAAACCGTACCACTACCATTTCAGTTGTTTCGGTTTTACCGTTAAAATACAATTTCAAAAAATTTATCGTTTTCCATTTTCATAATTTTTCGAACCGTTCCGTGTGTATGCGTGTGTGGGAGTGAGTAATTTTATTTTTACTTAACAGCCCACTAATTTTCGTGGGCGATGTTAAAAAACTTCTTGTACGCGTTAGAAACAAAATAACGAAAAAAAAAGCAATAATTACGGCACAGATTTTCGTTTGGCAAACATATCATTTAAAAATCATTTCTAAAGCCTTCAAGCTTTGATCCTGCTTTAATAACTTAATTGCTTGTTTCTTTTTGTTTGGTTTTTTTTTCTTCGTTTAAACAAAGGTCGAAGGAAAACTTACAAATTCATGGAAGAGAAAGTCGAAAAAAGGAAAAACAGATGTTTACGTAATATAAAATAGGAGGCCTATTTCCTTATGTTGCATGCCTCGAAATCGTCTAGGCGATTGTTGTTTCCTGTCCGAACAGTATATTCCGTTTGTTATTCTAATTGGATCTTCCAGGTCTATTAATAAAACTAATAAACTTGGAGACTTTCTATAGTAATCTCGGATGTTCTAGAAGGAAAAAAATTAAATTAACTAAGCCGAATAAGTTCAGTGCAATTACTAATCTATCGTAACAGTTGGACAGTTAGTATTTCAATTTGCGTAATCCGGGATACATATATCATTTAGATTTTAATTAAATTTTCGTAACTTTTTACCTGAATCTTATATAATAAAATTTAAGAGTGATGGCTTAATTATTATGGAGTCACCTGAAAACTGTGTTAAGTGTTTTAAAGACTAGCATATAATTTAATTTTACCTCTATGTAATGTATGTTCACTTTCCATTAATCAGACTTTTAAAAATGAAGAAATCCTATTAAAAAAATAAAGGAAAACTTGTTCTTAAATTAAATCTTAGATTGCCTAATATTAGAAAACTGGCTTTATGATAAAACTGGATATGACTGTTAATAATCATAAATAATTTCAACTCTAACTGTGCATACCATAGACATACCTATAACAATAACTAGATGTGACATAGATTTTGAAAAACTATGCATAAATCAATATTTGATGTATTTCAATCTCTAGAAAAGAAACTGACATTATAAAATTGTTCAGCACATGATCATATGACAAATGAATAGCTAATTTAACGATGAATTTTTTTTAGGCAAACATTGAAATACTCCAACTATTCATTCTCACATGAAAAGACTCTCTTTTTAATTATAGTCTTATGAGTCATGCCTGGTCGATATTTTATATGTCTATGGTACATATACATAATTAATAAAAGGATTCTCAGTCAAATAAACGTATTAAACATGCACTGACAACAGACTAGGGTTTCAGAATTTACCTGCTGCATACAAAATAACCTAACAAAGGTTGTACTCCCATTTGACCCTTCATTGATTTTCAAAAAAAAACACCCGACGTTTTCTAATTGAACCATAAAGCAAGAATTCTAAATCAGAAAAAGATTTAGCATCAAATTTCAAAAATAACACACTATTAGTAACTGCCGAAAAAGGCTAAGGCCGCGTGTACATGAAATTTTTCTATTCTCAGTTTTGCATGATCATGTCAGATTTGTCAATCAAAACGTTACGTATAAATGACAAGTTGAACGTTTTGCATGAACTGAATGATATTTGACAAACGTGCAAGGCACTGCTGGTACGTTTCAACGTAGATTTGAGATTACGTATAGACTAGGTTTAACGGATGATAAAAAGTAAAAATGAAAAGCTCGTAACAAAATGCGTATCTATTTACATTTAGAGGGACATTGTCACAAATACATCTAGTTATCAGAGATAAAGGAGGAAAGAAAGCCAACAAATCCACCCACACACTACAACGGTTAAGCATAATTTATTAAAAAAAAATAAATAAAATAAACGTGGTTGTAGTGAGGCAACCAAAACAACAAAACCCATCGTTGTTTGTCCTTATTTAACGTTACGTTAAATCAATGGTGCAATAATAGATTTTTTTTTTTTCAGTATAGGAATCGGTCGTGGACAATGATCGTTGTGATGATGATGATGATGTTGACGGATTGCGTGGATTCAATGGCGGAACGTACCCACTAATTAACTGCAGTTTTAATAATACTGAGAGATTTAGTATTGGTAAACTTCCGATGGAACGGTTTCGAAAATACCGCAATCCCTATACATATAACTATGTGTAATTGTTCATGACAGAGACAATTTTGATTATGATTGGCAAGTCAGTGGCACTAGAATAACGGTATTTCAATATTGCATATAAGACGACCAGCTTAAGACGATTAGTTTAAAGTAAATAAGCTCCAGAAAAAGGAAAAAAGTCAATTTTATTTTGTTGGTGAAAGGACCTTGTTGCTTTTGTAAAAAAACAAATTCATCAACTTTATCATTCATTTGACAACTAGGTTAACGGTGATTTCAAGTAGAATGTTTTTGATATATGACGTGAAATTCCTTGTTATTTACAAGTATTACACTCAATTGGAAATATTTTTGAGATATACATATGTATCTATGAAGTATATTTCAATTTCAAATAAAACAAAAATTTACTTATATTTTTTGTTATAAAGGGTGATTCAATACTGAATTACCCTTTACTATCCTAACATCTCTAGATTTGGGGAGAACTTCTTAATTCATTCTTTATAGAAAGAAGGTTTTATAAATCAAAATTCATCTTGCCTATACACAAAATTCTATAAAAGCTTAATCATCGGTAAAACTGATGCTTTCCAAAGCTTTTATCAGAGGTGTAAACAAATGAAAATCTTATTGTTAGGGAAAAATGGAATTTACAGGAACGTTTGAAATATTTTTGCCAATACAGTTTTCAACGTGTTTTTACTCAGTTAAGCGTTAGCATGAAGAATGAAAAAGAATACATTTTTGATACTTTGTTTAATTTTTGTGTGAAAAACAGTTACAACTTTTTGAAAGAATACAATAATAGAAATTCTATATAATTTATAGCACGAGCATTTCTTTTCCATAAAATTCATAATTTTCTGTAGTCGTAAAGTATTCTCTAAGTCTACTTCCCCTCTCTTGGTTTGGCCTGGTTCGTGGACGCTGTCTCGTATTTTTATTATTTGCGTTAAAGTTGCGGCCTACCGATCATTAAAATTATGATTTATGTATGTGGTAGTACCGGTCAGGTCGAGACTTGAAAAATTTGCTGTTGTTCCTTTGAAGATGCGAAGGCGAGATCTCTGGAGAGCGTGAGCGGAGAAATATCGTCAAACCGATGGACGATTTATTTTAATCGGTAGACTATTTACAATGATTTTACACCTTAAATATATAATTTATGACAAAAGTGATATCCCTGAACGACCCACTACAGGATCAAAATAGTGCCTTAATTAGTTAAATAGAAAATAAACTTATCCATCGCCTCTATGAACAATCCAACTCCAGAACTAGAAAACTACCCCCATATTATCTCTTAACCAATGCCTTGTTTTAATGTTCGTTTCCACATATGTTGGATAAAAGTATTTTCCAGAAACATGTTGAATTCTGTTTGTGCGATAAGTCGAAATTTATTTGCTTGGCTCTAACATATTTATTTCACTATTGTAGTGTCTAAGAAATATGCTGATATACTGATATGCTGGGACGACTTTTCTGGAACAATGGCAGTTTTTTTTCATTGAGGGAGGTTCGGAAATGCTTCCTAAGATACCGGCTCTTTAAAGATGACGTCAGAACAGAGGCTATTAATTATTTTTCCGGACCCATTTAGGATACATAATATTCAAATGTTGTAATTGAACTACTACTGTTAATTGCTACTTTTAGTAATTTACGATTGGTGAGTATTAGGTTTAGGATCAAACAACGAAGATTTTCATATCTAGGTCACTTTTCTCTAGAAATACGATATCTTCAATATTTTGAATACGAACAGGTACGCTGGTCAAACATTGCCAAAACGTTGACCCAAAAACAGATGATAATAAATAGTGGTAACGTTTATACATAAGGCATTTTAAACTCGGACATTTATGAGATTACCCAGAAACTAATAAATAATTTTCTAAACGCGTTTATCTTTTATCTTAATTTGTGGCCGTCGGTGCAAATCGAAAGGGAAAATTTTATGAAATAAATTAATTACGGGTACAGAACGAAACAATTATTATTATTATGATTATTGAAATGAACGTTTATGCGTAATGGAAATTGCTGAGAAAGTACATAACGCGTCAATTACTTTATTACAAACTTTTGTCTTGAAAGGTGAAAGCTTCTAAGGAGGAACCCGATTTTTTTTTGGCTGTGCTATATCAATTGTAGTCTAAAAGCCATCTTTAATTACGAAAATCGATCAGATCGATCATAGATCATATGAATAGTGGTTGTAATAGAAAATGAAATGTACCTCTTATGATTTCTATGAACCCATTACAATTATGATACAATAAATTATGTGTCAATCAATATATTGAATATTGACATACAAAAAAGTTAATGTTCTTTCCTAAACGTGACTGAATTGTTATTTGCAAAATGCGGAAGTTCCAACCATTGATAACATATTTGTAATGCATCAATGATTAGTTTCGAATAGTCCTAATTTTAGAGTTGTTTATAGGGGCTGGTAAGGTCACATTGTTCGAGGACACGTTAAAATTTTTTTTGGTATTATCACATGTTGGTGGAGAAAACCTAAAATTATTCTGTCAAGAGAAAGAAGGCATCAAAAAACCACAATTTTCGAACGTTTAAAAAAAATGTACGGTGTTAAAACGTGCCGACCTCAAGTTCACGATCGATGATGGGAAAACTGTTTGCCGAGAATAGAAAGAGTCCGGAAACTCTAGTTTTTCGTTTTGCCATTTGAGCACAGTATTTCATACAAACTGCTTTGTAGTTTAAAGGGGAAAGTGATGAAAAACCGTAAAACAATTCGGAATCTAATTACGGAAACTACTTTAACTAATTACCAATTTGATTCTAACTGCGATACAAAGATTTTCAAGTAACAAATTACTGAACCGACACGTTTTTACTACAAAAAAAATCACTTTTTTATATTGCGTCTTGTTAAGTATACATATGTATATATTTATGTTAAATGGAACTTTTTATTCAATAAGGAACCAAGCATCGTTGAAAGTGTATAACTTTGGTTCCTCATTACATAACATACTACTTTAGAAAAAAACCTGCATAAGATTTTTTATAAAGTAGTATTTCAAGTTTTGATTTTTATAATAAAATTATTGACAAAAAATTTTGATATAACACGCTTAACTAACATTACCAATAATACAATAAAGATACGAGGGTCATATGATAAGTAACTGTGTTTGGAAACTTTGAACTCTCTATATTTAATTCAGTTATATTCCAACATTTTTTAAAAACAAATTTACAGAAAAGAGTAAATGAAACAACATTCTATTGCGTAAATTGGCTAATTTGGCTGTAGTTATTACAGGCATTGATTCTTTCGAACTACTGCGTTTTCATGGTGAAAAGATTTTTTTTTCCAAATGAGGCCGTGTTATATAAAATTCAGGGTTGAATCGCTTCAGTAAATTAGCATAAAACTTCCGTATGATTGAAGTTCCGCTTTTCAAACAGTCGGTGAAAATGATGCCTTATGAATTCTAAAAAAATGATAGCCGTAATCTTTCTGAAGATAATACCGATGTTTTCCGTCTTCGAAGTAAATTCGCTGGATGCTATACATTGCTTGGACTCTTTTGTTGTTTCTTGGATGTAATATTATCAAAAGTCACGAAAAGTCCCAAAAAATACCTGTATGTGTTATCAGTGAAATTGTCATATCGTTTAGATCTACTACGAAAAAAAATCCAACATCTACATCGTTAATAAATTTCTTATGGTCAATTTATGGTGTAGATTGTTTTGTATGAGTACAATTGACATGTTGACAATATCGGTAATATCTCGGATCTGGACCTTATCGTTTTCTAACTAGATATCATGAATCATGGACGTTAATTGTTTATAAAAATGAGTACTTATCGTATAGCCCTCGTAAATAAAGCTACAACGAATTACTTGCAAGTTTTAAATTATACGAAATGGAATAAAAATCAAATGGAATGTTAACAATTTTAGAAATCAATTAAATATTTTCTGGTATTTTGGAATTGAAAGTGTCGCCTTCATTCAATGAAGGTATTTAAGAAATCATTTAGTTTCCTGCAATGTTTAAGGAAAACTTTGCTAAACATTTCATTCAAGGAGGAAAAATTTTCTCAAAAGCCCTCATTTCTCTAAAAAAATTTACAGCGGTAATTTTATCGATACGTAGTACAAATTAATTAGTAACGGCCATCGACAATAAAAGAACCCCGTATTGCGCCTGAAATGGTAAGGTATCGCACCTATAATTAATATGTCCATAGGCCGTAAAGTGCACCTTCACTAATTTTACAACGATCTATCTACATGGAACCCTATTTAGAGTTATTATTATAACGAGAATTATTATTTTGCTTCAAGGGCCTCATTAACTAGGTATTATAGATATTGGATATTAATAACGGAATTTAACCATACAATAAAGAAATTTACTGTTTTAGCTCGCATTAAATGCAAATATCTTCATAAAATTCCAATTTACAAAAAAATTAATACATATGTATCTATACAGGTACAAGTCGTTTCGTTTTTTTTTTTAAAATATGTATAGTCTTCATAATTATTCTTTGAAAAAAATCATATTTAAACACAAGAAAGCAGTAATTTATTATTATTATTATTATTGATAAATAAACAAATCAAATAGAAAATTTTTAATGTTTTAATTAATTTCATAGCCCACCTGGTACATGAGCAGAGGTGGTATTTTTAATTATCACCAATGGTGAAAGTCACGACAAATAAATAATTATGGAAACGAAAATATAAATGCAAAGATCCTGTGTAGCGTTTTTATCGAATTTAAAACTCTGAAAGAACGAGAGCGTAACCCATAAAGTCGTAATTTGAAAATTATGTTTTAACGTATAATAACGATGACGGTCAAAGAGAGATAGAGAAGAAAAAAAAATGATAATGAAGCCGTAAAGCTGGACAAACGTAATGCACCAAATACGAATTTTACCAGTTTGTATTTATTCATTGAAATCATCACAATTCAAGTTGATTTTAATTAAAATTCTTTTTCACGCTCTCAGATCAGGAAGTTGAATCCAAATGTAGTAGAACCACTACCTACTACAACTCAAAACATTTTTCAATTGAGGTTTATCGGTTATTCGGACTTGGAGGTACTAGGAAACGTTAAATGTAAAGTAACTGTGGATCAAAATGAAAAATAACAATTTCTTTTTCAAACCCACACTCATCATACATATTTACATGTATGAATATAATATAAAAATCAGATTTATACGAGGATTGTTCAAAAGACATATGTAATGGCTTCGTGTCGCTGTGGCGACAGAATTTGTTCCTTTACCAATAACTCGTCGGTCAAAGAAAAATGTATATGTAGATTGAGAACAGCATGAAGAACATGTTCCAACTTTATAGAAAAATGTTTTCTAGTCAATAAACATTTGATATTTTTACTATTCAACAAGAAAAATAATATGTACATATTATGATAGAAAAATATCAGGTGATGCCATATGAAGGTGAATGTGTGTATTTTTAAGGTTACAAATGTATCAAATTCAAAGGAATTTATTAAGCGGTTGTGCCCTTGAAAGGTGGATTTACTACCTACTGCTTTATCGTTTTCAGTTGGTTAAATCCAATAAAATAATTTATTTGTCGTTTCAGCTAGTTTTGGATATTATGAGGGATTTGAGGGCACGGCCGTGTCATGCGGTGAAAGACACCGCCCTGCCTTGCCCTGCTCAAGGTCCCATCAATAATACTTTAATTTTGACCCGATTCGTACCATCTTGCTCGAAAAACATCAATTTTTCCATGAATTTATATACATATATTCTCTTAACAAAATTATAATACGTGTTAAGTTTCGAAAAAAGAAAGAGTATGTAAAGAAAATAAAGTGGTTCATTCTTTTTTTAATTAAATAAATTTAAAAAATTTTAAAAAGTTAAATAAAATTTAATCTTACACCCTGTATCTTTGTTTGCATCCACTTTGGTACCAAGGTAAATTGGATTCAATCCACTATTTGTAGTACATGCATTATGATATTGGAATATTACTATTGATTTACACGACACCTTGTATATTAATTAAACTGATTAGAATACAAGTATCGATGAGTTACACCTTAAAAACTATACGTAATTCAAACTTCTGATGGCCACTTCCTACACACTATAAATAATAGTGAAGTGTTTTAGACCTTTGTTTTATGGGTACTAATACTATGTCATACAACGTTATTAACAAGCTTACTACACAATACACGTTGTGGACAACCCGAAATCCGCTGTTGACCCAAAAGACCCCCTTTCATAATATCATTCAGGAACCTCTAATCCAAGTATCAAAGGAACTAGTGTCTTTTTAATCAAAAATTTTAACATGTGTACTGTTGGCGTTATTTAAATAAAATTTGTTAATGTTAATTCAAAAACATACATATAATAGGTAACCGATAAAGAACAGATATAGAAATCTGTTGTTACATATTAGAGAACATCACCACTCTTCAATCATCCATCATGAAGGAGATACCAGATTGGTATTCTGTACGAAATAATTACTTGTAATTTAAGAAAACAGTAATTTAAGACAAATTAGAAAAACCATCATATATTATTAAGTATCCACTACATGTTGAAAGTCGACTTACTAATTACAAGCATGCAATAATTATCTACTGTAAATATGTAATTTTTCAATAAATGCTTTTGAAAATATAGCAGACTGTATGCTAAAACAAATCTTTTAAAACTGAAACTGCATCGTTACTAAAGTAAAACACTAACATTTAATTTCAAAGTGAAAAATAGACTTACGCTATAGAGAAATGGGGTTTGGGTATTCTCAAAATAACCTCGACTCATTCTAGTGATACTCCAATGTTTATATTCATCACAGGGCTCTGACACATAGATACACACCCGAGACAGGATACGAAAAAACGCGTTCAATAATTCTTGATAAAAATAAACCCTACAGGGCTTTATTTTTAACCAGTCCAAATCATTTTTCTTAGATACTGTTTTCGTTAGCGTTAATTTTTATAGCAACGTCATTAAGAAAACATTAAATTACTGTTAAATTCATTCTAGTCACAGTCACTCACACCATATACTAATTTAATAAGGGTTTTTTCATGTAATTTACAAAAAAAATAACGTAAATGACTCACTACAACAGAAACCATTTTTTTTAATTTGGTAAGTACCGTACAGTGTTGCTTTAAATGTCATTAAAAACTGTCAATATTTTTTATATTTAAGAAGTGAACCGTAATTGTGTCTGTTGTAACATAAACCATTTTTAGATTTTCAGTTTAAAATAGTTTAAAAGTAAAGCAAGTTTTCTTTCAAATTAAATTAAATTGTTTTCAGT
>JABRWK010000052.1:197485-231342 GCA_013372445.1 Hypothenemus hampei
GATTTAAACGATGAAAACTACCCCCAATTTTTAGATTTCTGATGATATTTTTCCCGGTCTTTCACGGGTCGATGGGAAATAGAAAGACGAACATTTTGCTTTTCTTCTATTATTCTAATTCATCTGGATCAAAAGTTATCGCCAAAAATGGCAAAATTGGCGAAATTTTGGGGGGAAGTTTTCATACCTTAAACCTCGACGAGGGCATCTATAAAAAATATGTGTCCATTATTTTGGCCTAAAATACTTGTACGCAAAATTTCATTAAAATTGGTGGGTTCACCCCGGACCCTTTCCTTGTAATAGAATCAATTTCAAACTTTATGATAAGCGTGTTATTATTGATTAAGTTTTGAATACTTATCAAGTAAAGAAAACTTCCTTAAACCATTTTGTGTGAGGTTGTAAATAGAATAATTTCTAACCCTTTTTGACTCCGATCCTTTCGATTCTGCAATCTTTTTGACTGCACGCTCGTATATAACATATACAATGAATCTCGCCTTTAGGTTTCCTACACAAAAGAAGGTCCATATAATCTTTCCTACCGAGAACTATTTGTAATTTCTTTAAAAAAATACAAAATCTTTCAGCAAAGATTGATACATTTAACTCCAGAACAAGTATCTGAAATTTACGAAAAATACTATGGAACTCCTGCATTTCCACATATGGTGGTAACTGTTAGCATATCCCCAGTTTTGGTATTGTCTCTTCAAGCAATTAATGCTGTAGAAAAATGGAATTCTATGGTGGGTCCCATGGGCACTTTAAGAGAAGAATGGTTTTTTCCATACAGTGTCCGCACGAGGTTTGGATTGCTAGGAGATTTTCCCAATGTTTTACATGCATCCGAAGGTTTGAATGCAGCTCAAAAAGAAAATAGATATTTTTACCCTAGACGTATGCCTTTATTTATGTAAAAACCTGTCAATGTTAAATAATGATTTTCTAGATATTCAAGAACCTTTACCAGTGGAATCAGACAAAGTTAAAGATTACATCTCAACTTTTGTGAGACCAACACTATTGCAAGGTTTAGCAGAAATTGTAAAAACCAAACCTATTGATCCAGTGATCAGTTTAGCTGAATGGTTGCTTTTACACAATCCATACCAACCACATTTACCTAATCTTGTAGCAATGACACCCACATAATAAATTTACAGTTATTTTCTATTAATTACTAGTTTTTATACAATTTGTTTTGTCTTATCACAGAGACCTAAACATATTTAAAAAAAAAATAGTACCTAATAAAATTAAAATAATTTGACATACTAAGTATGTAAAGTAAGTATGTAATAATGTCAGATCTTAGTGTATATTTTTATTAAGATTTCAATAAAAACTAATTAACAGCAACTTGTCCTAATGAGTTGCAATAATTCAAAGCAAAACAAACTGAATCCGGTTTGGAGTTCTCACGTGATAATAAGGCAACGAACTCAATCCCTTTTTCTTTAGTCATCTCCTCGCACTAAAATTTTATACAAAATTAAACTAAAAAAAAAAGATTTCTGATACTTACTGTTTTCTTCATGTTTGGTGGAATGCCGCGACAAGTTTTTTCGAAAATATGTTCAATGCTTTTTCCGATTTTTGGATTTCTTAAAACAGCTTGCATTATGTCAGCTGCAATAGTACAAACTCCACATTTTGACGCTTCGGCTACAATTTCATTTATTTTAGTCAAAGAATATAAATTAGTAAAAAACAATTTACTTTTAACGAATTCAAGAGGGTTTTGCTGTTTACAGAATTTCAAGTATGAACAAATCGAACTAGGATCCATGGCTTCCTGAAGTAAAATTATTATCGCATCTGCATACTGGTTTACGAAATTATCACAAGATTTTTCTACAGATTTTGGCATCACTTTACATATATCATGAACGATATTTTTGATTTCATCCTGTGGATAATAATGTAAAAAAAAGGTTGATGAAAAGCAAAAAAACATATGTTTAGAATATACAATAGGCCCGATTCTGTTATTTTCCTGTACTGTTAGAGATCTAAAGCTTATAGAAATTTGTAAGCAGCAAATTTACAGATTTATGGATTCTGGTATTCTGCTATGTTTCTTACAGATTGGAACAGAATCAGGTCTTAAGACTTCGGTTTAAAAATGGCACTGTTGTATTATTTATAAAGAATCAAAACTTACGTCAGTTTTCTTATTTTTTAAATGATCATCAATTTCTTTCATGATGAATTCGCATAAAACGCATTTCTCATCATGGAAAGCTTCGATTTGATGTCCATTATACGTATCATCAAAGATTACATTCGTTTCTATAAGTATTTTGTACATTAAAAAAATATTGAAGAGTATTTTAAAAAGCATATTTACCTGTGTCACCTCCCCACAGCTCATGTTCCTCTCTTACAATCGTTTGTTTCATTACCGGTGTGTCATCAGTGCACAGTTTCAAGTAAACGCACACTTCTTGGGGCTTAAAATCAGCTACTAGCATTTCAATGAGCTCATTCGTATAAGTGTTAACGAAATCTACACATTCGGGTTTCAAATTGCCTGGTAAATGATCGCATAGTTTTTTCAAGCTTTCTTCAATTTCCTTAAAAAATATATATTTAACGCTTTTCAACTTTAACATATTCACAAATATTTTTCAAGAAATTAGTAGATCAATGTCAAACAAAATTTTATTTCATAGTAGTTTCCAAAATTAGATTTTTTTGAATCTTCATTTTTCCTTTTGTGTTAAAACAACGCACTTTTGACCTTTTCTTATTTACCTATTAACAATATGGTGAAAATGTTAAATTTTAGTAGGCCTCTGAGTTTACTTGCCTTAGTTCTTTTTCCTTTAATCATGGATTCTAATTCAGTAACGGCATATAAACAAAGTGGACATTGTGAAGAAGATTTCGCAGTTTGGAAAATATCCACAGCTTGAATTGAGTCTTCTTGCGAAGGACAAGCTTTTATTAAAGGACAAATTTGAGATGGATCAATTTCTTGAGCTAAAATAGCCACTAAAGCTGGTTCGTAGGTGTTAACAAATTCCACACATGTCGCATTTACGGATCTGGGTAATTTGGAACAAGCTTTATCAATAACTTCCTTGACTTCATCCTAGGTGAACAGTAGAATTTCATTTCAAAATCACTAAAGGTTTGCTGTACTTACTTCAACTGTAGGATCAGTGATTTCGTTTTGAACATAATGAAGGAAATATTGACAAAATACGCAAAACTGTTGATTGTAAACTTGCAAATGTGCAGGCATAAGACGATCAATGGGTAATTGCATACTCATGTTCACTTCTGGTAATTTTTCTTCCTTGGGCTTCATAACCTATAAGTGTTATTCATTAAATTAAATATTTTTACACAAATAGTCAAGGTTAGTTATTATGGCAAAATCCCCCAGATTAATCACATTAAATAAATTATCTATTGTTCCCTGTACTATGAGAAGCTTACCCTAACTTCAAGACCATGTCTTGAACCTTGCCTAAGTGCTTGATTGGAATTCAAAGCCTCAATAGCCTCAGGTGTGAGAAGAGGGGCAACCACTCCAATATCCTAAGAAAATAACATTTCAATTAAAAAATTATATCAATTAATAATATATATTATTAATTATATTAATTAATTAATCAAGAGTGAATCTTAACGGGTGGTGGATATCCTACCAGTGAATAAAGTGAGTTAAATGAACTCAAAAAATACTTAGGAATATGTAAGTGTGTTACCTTTGAATTCCCTGGGCAAATTCCAATCAATTCACAAGTGGAATTGGCATTAAGTCCCTTAACCAAATCATTATAAATGACATCATAATACGTGTTGACAAGACTAAGACACTCAGATCTAAATGTACTTTTGGTTTCTTTACAGAGCCCTTCCAATACTTGTTTAAATTCAGCTTCTGTGGTATTGGCAGTTAAAATATCTCTTAAATGGTTCACCAACTGTTCGCATAATTCACAGGGAAGATCATCCTTTTCACCTCTGAAAAACAAATTGTAAATATTTTGGTTTTTTAACTAATCGTAAGTTGAAGAAACATACTTGACTGGGACATAGCCAATTTTAGACATGGGAGTGATTTGAATGTCGTGCTTATGGAAATTCGCGTAACATTCTCCAGAAAGCAAACAAACATCGCCAGCATTCAAATTTTGTTTTAGGTAATTGTAGATATCTTGTAAATTAGTGATTACCAAGTTGCTGCAGGCATCGGAAAAACTGTTCAACTTTCCACATACCTAAATTTGTAAACATATTTAATGTTGCTTTTGGCGATTTCGCATATTTACTTACTCGTAAAGCTGATTCCAAAAATTCTTCTTGATTCATGTTATTAAATTTCTTGACTACAATATCCATTACAGTATTGCAATCATCACATTTATTTCTTGATGGCGAATCGTCTGCAAACTTTTTAGATACGCCTTGTTCAGCTTCAGCTAACAACTGTGTAATTCTGACACTGTTACACAATCCTAGGAAAAATTTAAATTGATAACAACATAATTTATATTTGGCGAAATTCGATATTCTAAATTAATGTTATACCTGCAACAGCACAAACTGTTTGAGGATCCATTTCTGAAGCCAACGTGTCAACAAGTTCTGGAATGAATTCATCAGCGATTTTATCGCATTCTTTCACGATAGGTTTGATATGTAACAGGGCGCAGGAACCTTCAAAAACTTCTTTAATTTCTTCCTGAAATTCAATTTCAATTCAGAAGACACATTCTGAAAATTCATGTTATTTTTTACCTGAGTTTCATTGCTTAACAACTGGTCTCTGGCTTGTTTCACCATAGTTTTACATGTGTCACAAATGCTGGAAGTGTCTGGGGGATATTTTTATGAATCCACACGGTTTGGATGCAATGCTTCGTTGCACGGCAACCGGCCGCATTTCTAATTAAGATAAATTAATAAAATTCAAATTTCGAAAATTATCGGTTCTTACGTTAAATTTTGACACCAATAAGATGGGCCATAAGTACATTCCTTTTCACCTAGCAAATGTTTTCTTTGAGCCGGTTGAGGCAATAATATTGCCAAAGACACACCTAGAAAAATAATTACAACAAATTAATGAACAGTCTTATCTTGTAAAGTTAAAAATAGATTTTATTTTCTATGAATAAATAAATGGAATCACGAAAAACCGTGGCCGCGTGTTTTCTATAAGTTTTATTATGATTTCTAGAAGGATAAATATTTTGTGATGATCGCGTGAGAATTTGCTTTGTCATCTTTCTCTATTTTGGTTTATGTATAAGGAGACGAAATGCATATATCCAATGTGCTTCATTTTGAATAAAATACGTCAATGTTGTTACAAATGAGCATTATTATCTAATTTTTCGTATATTTAGGTTTCCGCTTTAGTACTATCCAATATTGAAGTATTACATTTTGCAAACGAATATTTATCAAATAATTGAGTCAGGCTGTTTTAAAAATAAAGCAAATTTTTCTGATAAACAAAACAGTTTAATAACAAAGGATTTCTTACAAAGTCTGATTGTAACATTATGGCGACATTAAGAAATCACTCGTATTAGGTTTTGGGTTTCTCACTATCTTTGCTAATTATCTTAAAGTCACAATTCAATGCGTAATTATTCGTGGTATTTATCATTGATAAAAACTACGTTAAATCTTATTGAACATCTTAATCTAACATTACATTCCATTCAAATATGCCAGTTTTCAATATATGTATGTAATTCCATATTTATTGGTTTCTCATATAATGTTTAAGCAATAGAAACAAATTTTATAAAGATTTTAATTTACAATCCGTCATCATCATAGAATGAATCACACTTCCTAACAGACTTAAATATAATATGACAAAGGGTTTTGATCGAATATGGTGATTGGACTATTTGCGTCTTAATAAATTCTCGACGTAAAAATACTTGGCAGTTATCAACTTTTGATAAATCGAGCAATACAGCTAATTAAAACTGCACAACATAACTGTAGCAACAATAAACAATAAATTGCGATTCCAAATGACTAAGTACACGATAACATTTCGTATTCAATTATTTAAATAATCCAATAAAACTTACCAAATAACGTTAGTAAACCGAAGATCACGATCTTCATTTTGCTGTCCAATCTAAAACAAGTTTCAAAGATTCAACAATAGCTCTAACTTCGCTTTTAATCTCTACTATTTGACCGCTCGAAATGAAATGTTTTCAGATCTTCTCCCAATTACAAACAAAAACAGCTGACAGCCGTCAACTGTCAATTATGATGACATGAGAACAAAAAAACTTTGAGATTTTGACACCATCTATTTCAGAATGATAACAGTAAACTTAATTTTAAATAAAATAAAAATTGATAGGGATAATAAAAAAGCCAATCAAAATTGTTGACAATTTTCAAGAAGCTGTATATAACTTTTCAAAATAAATGAGATTTAAAAAATAAATCAAGCAAATTAGGGTAACGACATCTATATGGTAGAGTATGTATAAAAATTAGGTATGTTCGTTTCAAAATTAATAGACGTTTTTATTACTAGATGGCAGCTTCTCATATCAATTTAACTAAATATTTCTTCCATAATTTATTAAAAATTTCATTCGTTATTAATTTATATTTCTTTATATGCGTCTTATTAAAGGGTATAAGGTTAAGTTTTATTTGAGTTCATTAATTTTTAATGCATTTAGAACATTCTGTATCAGTTTTTGTTCTTTTTTTTTTTTCTATAAAACTAAAAACTAACTTCCTAANGACAGATCTTGTTCAGCTTCAGCTAACAGTTGTGTAATTCTAGCACTGTTACACAATCCTAGGAAAAATATAATGAATAACAACTTAATTTATATTTAGCGAAAATTCAATCTTTCAAAATAAAGTTATACCTGAAACAGCACAAACTGTTTGAGGATTCATTTTTGAAACCAATATTTCAACAAATTGTGGAATGCAGTAATTTGCGATTTTATCACATTCTTGCACGATAGGCTTTATATGTAACTGAGTACAGAAATCTTGAAAAACTTCTTTGATTTCTTCCTAAAATTCAATTCAACAATTACATTCTGAAAATTCGTATCATTTTTTACTTGAGATTCATTGCACAACCACTGGTTTTTGGCCTGTTTCACCATAGCTTTACATTTGTCACAAACGCTGGAACTGTCTGGAGGATATTTTTTGCGAATCCATACGGTTTGGATGCAACGTTTCATTGTAGAACAAGTGGACGCATATCTGGTTAAGATAAATTGATGAGATTCAAATTTCCAAAAGGATCAGTTCTTAAATTTAATTGAAATTAAAATTTTTAATTTTCAAATTAAATTAAATTATTTTCTAAATTAATTTCTTTTATGAAATACGTATTCCATTTACGGTTTATATTCATTGCGAATGTGTACTTACATTAAATTTTCACAATAATAAGATGGACCATAAGTACATTCGTCTTCATCATCTCGTAAATTTTTCTTGTAAACTACTTTCCGACACAATGATATTGCTGAAGACACAGCTAGAAAAATCAATTATAATAAATTAATGAATAGCCTAAAAATAGACCTTAATTTCGGAATAAATAAATAAATGAAGTCACCACAAAACGTGGCCACATGTTTTCTATATGTATTATTATGATTTCTAGAAAGATACGTAAGTATTTTGCGATAATGGCGAGAGAATTTGCTTTCTTTTCTCATTTCGGTTTTCATATAAGGGATGGAAATTAATGTTAATTTTAAGGGAGAAGTCATTTCTGCATTAAAATGTTGAAATGACGTGCACTTTGCATTGTTTTGTAGAATGAATGATAAAATTTAAGAACGAGTTTTAAAATTGATTTTCCCAGACATACGAGCTATTGCAGTATCAACGACTATATGTCGTTGTTGCTGCAAATGGGCAATGTCTAATTGTTCGTATACAGGGATATATATATATATATATTATATATTATATAGGTATGTATCTTTTTTTCATACAAAATTGTAATAAAATATGACATCTATGTCTCAGCCACTGGTGAATGGTTAAAGTTGGTAATTTTTTGGGTTAAACCTATCAATATGTTAAACTCATGTACCAAATTTGGTTAAAAAATCTTAAGTCGTTTAGAAGTTAAAAATTAATAACTGTGCTGTTTTTTTCAACTTTGCCATCCTGTATCTCGAAAACTAAGCGATTTGGGACACATATTTATAGGAACTTTCTATCTTAAAATTACCTGAATTTTATTAATTCATTTATTAATTAATTATCGGACACTTATTAAATAACACCCTGTATAATTGAGTCAGCCTGTTTTAAAAATAAAACAAATTTTTCTGATAAACAATACAGAATAACAACAAACAACAAAGGATTTCTTTTGAAATTGGATTATGGCAACATTAAGATATCACTTGAATTAAGTTTTAGGCTTCATACTATCTTTGCCAATTAACTTAAAGTCCAAATTCAAAGTGGAATAACCTGTGGAACATAGCATTGATAAAAATTACATTAAATTTTATTGAAAATTGTAATCTCACATTACATTCAATTTGAATATGCTAGTTTATACTATAATAATTAGTTAACATATGAAGAGTACACGGAAGAAAAATGAAATTAATTACAACCCCCGACTCCCAGAGCGCCAACTCCTAAAATCTTAAATAGCAATCCCCATTTGTTTTATTTTTTTTGAACTCTACTTCAAATTCGAAGTATGTTTCATGTAACATGTTCTATACCTAAATTCAACAGTTACCGATTTCGGACCTATCTTCACCGTCAAGGTCCTCGCTTTCTAACTATGTGCAAAGTTCTATCCCAAACACAAGTAACATACAATAAAGACCTTGTATTGTATGTTTAAAAAAAATAAGAAGCTTAAAGTTCAGGAAGAATTGAACAGCGAATTTTATAAAATCCAAAAGGATAATATCCTTTTGCGGAGGAAAAATCTGCGGAAAGAAGAGTTCAACAGCTTTATTATACATATAATGGGTACATTTTCAAATACCATTAAAGGAATTTTCGGTTGTTCAATACCACAAAATTTGCTAATGACTTAAGAATCATTTCTCAATAAAAATAAATTTAATGAAGACGAATCGAAACTGGATGAGAAACCACTTCTAAAAAAAAATTAAATGTTTTTCTTGGTCTTATCCAATTTTTTTTTTGGGATTTACTTGCCTTTGTTGAGAAGGGTATAAACAATTCAAAATTTCCTGAAAAAAATTATATCCTATTTTATGGAAAAGTATGAATGGTGTCCTTATTCATTACAAATTTTCTTCATTTTTCCAAATTTAGTCTATTCATTTTTAATAGGACTTCTAATTATTCAAGCTTGCTAGTGGCAACGTATTTTCATAAAAATTCCTGGACATATTCGGATTACACGTTTATTAATTTTGATGAATTTTTAATTATTCTTTGTATTATTTTTGTTATATTTTTACTGTAAATAATTGAGTCTATTGAGAATTGACTTTTTAATTTTTACGTCAATACAATAGTAAACATTTTTTTATTAACAAATAAAATATGATGTTGCTTAGAATAATTCTTCAAAATGAAAAAAATTACTTTTCATTTTGAAGAACTATCAATCATAAAGTATTTATGATTTTGATATGTATTATTATCTGTCAATAAAATTTTCTGACATTGGATATGTCTTATCCATTTAGCGAAATATTACATTTCATGAAGTAGATGTACAGTTCTTGAAATGGTTCTATCGTTTGGAGAACTGTACATTAATATTAATTTCACGAAATATGTTATTTCGCCAATTGGGTGCGAAAACTTCACGTATATGTAGTCGGAGGCTGTTGTGACGATGCGACGGTTGTCAGGGAAAGGCACTTCTTTTTATTAATATAAATACAGATTGCCATTGTCCTAATAATAATGTAAAATAAATCTAAATCTAAATCCATTTCTAACTAAGTCTATATCAGAAGTGGTAGTAGAACCTGTTGAGTTTAAGACATTGCTGAAATTGTGTTGTATTCCGTATTTATAGACTTAGTTAGGAATGGATTCAGATTTAGATTTATTTTACATTATTATAATGACAATGACAATGACAATTTTTATTTATATTAATAAAAGAATTGCATTTCCTTGACAACCATCGCATCTTCACAACAGCCTCCGACTACATATAGAATTATCAAATAAAAATAAATTAATTAGTATCTATCTTGGTATTCATAAAATTTAAAGTTTTTAATTTTTCTTAATCCTCAGGAAACCGTTTAAAAATGATAACGTTTGTTCCCGATCGGGGTCTCGGAAGCCTCCAATGTTTTTTTAATTGAGACGGCTTGAAACGTCAAAAACTTGAGAAAAAAAGACAAAAAAGAAATGAACATGCAATTAACTCTTTATTGAATGCAAATTTGGATGAAACAAAACTGATTTATTGAGTTTCTCAGTTTGAATTTGAAGAATTAACTGCCGGTATCTTACGGCAATTTACTTTATATTTTATAACTGTTTCAGAGTGTTCATTACATACATTTTTTTTTGCAAGTAACACAATAACTAAATTTTTTTCCCTTATCATTCTTTTGAACACTTCAAAATAGTGAGAAAATGTAAAAAAATTGTTTGTTTTTTTATTTGTTTCCGATAGGGACTTCTGAAATACTGTGTACTGTTGTACAAGATTTTCCGGTCACAAAGCACCACAACGGCACCTGTGGGGAGCAACTCAAAAGTGATGATGTTAACGATCGCCCCCTTAGTTAGATTCCTGATTAGAAAAATAATATTGATAGGCGTAGTAGCAAATTTTTTAAATAACAAAATATAGCGAAATGGGCTCACAAGACCCCGTCGGATTCTTGAGGGTTAATGAAAAAATTGTTTTAAAATTAACTTGGCATACGTCATTGAATTGACGCGTGAATTAATGAGTGAATTCAGAAAAATAATGTCTCTTACAAAATGGAAAAAAATTGATGGTCCTATTTAAAATTTTAAAGTTGACACCTGAAGCAGAACTTGAGGCTTACGATAAATTAACTTTGACGTTATTTAGTAGTCTGAATAACATAATTTTATTTGATTTTTAAGTCATCAAAATCCGTTCATAAATAACAGAGTTATAGCTGGGGGCATAGACAGCCTGTATATTATACACAATTCACTGAGAATCCCATTAAAAAAAAATTAACGTATTAATATTAGTCAACTTGAATTCGTTTGCGAATCGAATGACAATCATAGCATTAGAACATGCTTTCAATACAAATCATACAACACAATACAAACAACTTTTATTGAAGAACAAAAAGTTAATTGTTTGCCTACTTTTGACATTGAATCAGTTCAGATCTATGACATCACTTCTACGATTTGAAACTTGTTAAACACAAGCTACTTTAGTTTGCTCCTATGATTCCTTATCAGTGGTTACTAAAGAAGAACAGTGTCTTGTTGATCACGTTTCCTTTCAAATGAACATACACGTGAAATGTCACTTTCATGTGTCATCGTCATAATCTAAAAAATGCGTTATAATTATAAACTAAACTTAGAGTAAAGCTGATTTGCAAACATAAATGGAAGTTTTATGATTTTGACGAACAAGGAGATTGCTATTTAGATGGTAGGAATAACTTATACACAACCAAACGAACGTACATTTTTCAATCAAGTTCACCGTGATTAAGAATTAAAAGAGCAAACGAAAAAAACTACATTATACACGATCGCACGATATTGTTCGGAGTCATGTTGCGGAACGACTGCTCGTTAAATCCCTTTACCGGTAAGAACATGATTCGTTTTCGATTTTAATAATTCAATTAAATGTTGACTGACTGACTTGTCTCGTGAGAAGGCGATTTTAATAATAATAACTTTTATATTTAATAATTTTTTATAAATTGAGCAAAACAACTAATTAAAACTACACAAGGTAAATGTAGCAACAACGAACAACAAATTGCGATTCCAAATAACCAATTTGATATAGGATAACATGTCACATACAACTATTTAAATAGTCTAATAAAACTTACCAAATAACATTAAAACAACGAAGATCACGATTTTCATTTTGTTGTCCGATCTAAAACGAGTTTTTAAAATTCCATAATACAATAACTCAAACTTCGCTTTTAATCTTGATTTGATCGCTCCAAATGATATGTTTTTAAATCTTCTGCCAAATACAAGCAAAAACAGCTGAGAGCTGTCAAGTGTCAAACACAATGAATTGAGAATGACTAGAAATCCATAGGGATAGAAGACTAGAGCAGGCAAGGTACCCATGTAAGTGGAAATATCGGCACAGTAAAAAGAGAGGAAACGCAAGCGAAAGATATGTTTTTGTCTTAAATGTGTTATTAAAATGGATACATCTATTGTTATGATCTTTCTTCTCTCATTTTAATGTAACAAATTTTTAGTTTGCTTGCCTGCTCTAGTCTCACATCTCTACGAAGGAATTTAAGATTTTGGCGCCATCTAATTTAGAATGGTGATAGTAAATTTAATTTTGATATTGAATTTTGAGTAAAATAAAAAATAATTCGAATAATAAAAAAATTAATTACAACTGTTGAATATTTTCCAGAAGTTGGAGAAATTATAGTTTTTCAAAATGAATAAAATTTAAAACAAAAATTAAGCAAGTTGTAGTGGCGACATCTATAGAATATTTATGGGAATCCATAGAGTATCTACAGAAATTAAGTTTGTTCGTTTTAAAATTAATAAACATTTTTATTACTAGATGGCAGCCTCTTACATCAATTTAACTAAATAATATTTTTGTTTTTTTTTTATAATTTATTAAAAATTTAATTCGTTATTAATTTATATTTATTTCTTTATATGCATTTTATTAAAGGATATAAGGTTAAGTTTTATTTGAGTTTATTAATTTTTAATACATTTGGAATATTCTGTATCAGTTTTTGTTCTTTTTCATAAAACAAATCTCAATATTTTGTGACTTTTACCTCATTTTTGTGGTTTCCATTTCAGCGCATTTATATAAGTACATAGCTGGTTGAACTAAGAGGGGTAGAGGAAAAAAGAACAACGTTATTCATACGCTTGGAGTTTTGTACGTATTTAGTATTCAGAAAACGCATAACGCCCTTCTCGGGTTCCCGGCCCCGAGGCCCGCTCATGCATATTCATCGTTCTGTAATTAATCATCCCGAAGAAGAGAGAGAGTGAGTGAGTCCCTCCCGCACCACCCATGAGCGTCTCTCCTTATATAATGTATAATTTAGCGTAAAATTCCACTTTATTACTTGAAAAATTTAAATTATTTGAACGACAAAAGTGATACTTTTGTGTTACGCAAAATTGATAGACTCAAAATTAAAAAAATCCAGAAAATGATTAAGAGAGTGATATTCTCTCTTAAATTGTTACATTTTTATTATTACATTTATAAAGAACTACGAATAAAGCATCCAAGAGATGCTTGGGTAGAAACCGAAATTTGAAGAAATGAAGTAATTAAATTATTATTAAAACGATGAAGAGGTTGAAGTGAATCTATTCTTTTATCATAAAGAGTAACTCTCAAAAACGTCTCTAATTAGATGAATTATGGTGCTTATTATAGCAGAAACTTTTCACTTTATGTTTTTCCATTTTCTCGTGGTTCTAACTAAAGCAACACTGAGTTTGCCAAAATCCGCATATTGATAATCCAAGAAGCTACAGAGCACATTTTAACGAATCGATCAAAATGTTATGCAAATTTATTCTTTTTGAATGTAGGGATTAAATAGATCAAAGAACTATTAGAAAACAACAACATTGAGTAACATTCCAAAATTAGCAAATGGCACATCTCAACAATTCCTATTTCAAGTACTATAAACAAGAAAATATCAATTGATGGCAGTAACTCAATAAAGATTATCTAGATTGATCCGGAGCCTTTGTAATTATTTATTGAGCCAATAAATATTTATTTTTTAGTATAACCTTATATTTTTCCTACAAAGGTACACTAGCAGTGAGTCAACAAAATTTTAGATATACGTTAGAGCAGAATGAATCCTTACTGGATGACCGAAGTACATGCCTGTTTAGGAACCGCATGAAAATGTTTGAAAAATGTTCCAAACAGTAATCCTAATCTGCAGGGTTAGGATAATTAATTTAAGCACAATGGAAATATATGCAAGACCTATTCGGAATCTGATAGGTGAAGACTGTTCCAAGTCTCCAGATTTTACACATTTGAATTTTTCCCTATAAAACTATTTTAATTCAAAAAAATTAATTTAAGCAGCAACCCGAAACCAATACAGAATCATTCTTTGAAATTATTTGCAACATCCAAGAAGAGTGTGTTCAAAGAATTTCTTTTCAACGAAATTCTTTTCTTTAGCTATCAATATTTTCTTTCAATGAATTGTTTCATTCTCGAACCAAAGGTAATCCACAAAGCTCAATAATGAACTCTCAAAGTCTCCAAAGCCACTGCAATACCTGTAGCGTATTGTAACGAGCGTTTTATTGAAATTGAAAGTAAAGAAAGGTTCTTTTATTGTGATTGACATTTGATTAGGAGGCATGTTCAAGTAATCGGGTAATTGGCTTACAAAGGCGTTATTCGAGATGAGATGAAAGATACAAAGGCAAATCTAATACGTTTGTTTGTCGAACAGGGGTAGTGCCGTTCAGTTATCGCCCCTCGCCCAAACATATTAGCTGGCAAATTGCCTTTGACACGACAATACGGTTTTACATATTAGGAAAAACGGTAACGTTAAACTGATTTAGAATCGATTAAAAATAATATCGAAAAACAAAAACAAAAACAAATTCAATAAGGGAAAGGAAAGGGGAGGAAGAAGAAGGTGTGAGTGAATAATCCAATGGGGAGTAATCATCTCGGGGATAAAAGCTGATAAACGCATAAAGCATCATCTTTTTTAGCACCAGATGTTGCTCATTACATATATCTGGTACACAATATAAAACCATCGCTTTGTATGTCGTAATGTGGCGGTAAATTGTCTGTCTTGTTTGACTATTTATTATTCTATCTGTTGGTTTTTGTTCGAGGGTTGCTTCCGTGCTGATTTATATACGGACCGATATTCTATTGTTAGACGATATAAAAATATGTTTTTATTTACCTTATCTGGACATTAAATTTGACATTTTCGTTATTTTTCTTTTATATGGATGTATCCACATATGTCTAATAAAAGGGGTACGATAGAAATATACAATGTTAATGGAATAGTATTAAATATTATTGTAAAAATACTGTTTTAGTAGGTACTACTGGCTGTTGAAGATGAAATAGTCGTCGATATTTTAGGAAAATGGAAAAAAATATGTTTTTAATGTCAACAGAACTTTCTTTAAGACTTTTTTTTTTTAAAGGAAAGTAATATTAAAATAATTTTTTTTGCATTTATAATAGTTTTTATTTTTTAACAAACGTAAGACTAACACTTTAATGCGAAAGTTTCTAATCTCATTTTTCACAGTTTAGTTATATTTCTACTTTACATTATCTTCGCAAAGGCTGCAAGATTTTCCAAATTTAAATCCTTAAAGTTACTCATTTTCTTTCATTTTCACACTTTTTGTTTCTGTCCTAATTTGCAGATATTTATATATTTTTTCAAAGTTGAATTTAGATTCAGTTTCACTTTTAGATACGAATGTTAGCAATGTATAGAAACTCATGTATTCAATATGCAATTGTAAAGGAATGTTACTGAAAATTTAAAAACACAACGAATAGATGAATGATAAGAGGCGACCAAATGCACTGTGTACTGCATGAATAAACGTTATTGAAATCGCAGAATTTACCTATGGTATCTTACACAATCTAGTTGTAGGAAGGTTAGCGATTTCATACTTATCCAGAGGAGTAAAAAATACTAGATAAAATCAAAGTATTCCTTATTTGTTCATCTCGCCGAATTCCTTCAATCTCAACTACATCAATTGAACATGTATAGGATCTACTACAAAAAGCCATGTCACCAACATGTCAAAAGAAAATTTGGAACAAATGAAATAGAGATTTTTAAAAAATCCAATTTACAATCCACATTTACCTGCAACGATTTTTATAGAGGCTGGCCAGAAACACCTCTAATATTCTTTAAATAAAAAATACAGTTAGTTTTGGTAATGTTCAACAAGAATACCTCTTCTATATAACAGATAACAAAGTATAATATTCTTGAAAAAGTGAACAAAGAATCATCAAAAAAAATCTAGACACAGGGTCCCTTTTCTTTAGTCCGACCCTGAACCATCGACCTGTAATTACTGAAAATAATTTTTCGTACTAAAATTGAAACCTCCATCTCAAGCGATTTCAAAGAAATGATTAAAAAAACTTTTTTTTCAGACGCCATCTTTAAAGAGCTGTAACTCTCTTAGGACACATTTCCGGTCCCAAGCTTATGTGAACTGTTTTTCACATATTTTAGGTAGAATCATTTCCTTAAATATATATTTTAGAATATTTCTGGACGCCCTGTATTTTTGATCCACTAAAAAACAGTATTGAAAGGTAAGCTTTTTGAACCGAGCGATAAAGTACAAAATGAGAAATTTTTCAATTTTGTCCTTAATCCATCTGCGTTGTTTTATCCAATGAACGGAATCGTCCAATATATATCTGTATCATCGGGTATTATTATAATAGGATATCCGTAAGAATGGTAAGAATATTTCGTTTTAAGCCCTGCTTCTCGAGCTTTCTTTTCGTGCACCAATTGGTAAGTACTAAGTATTTGAAGATATAGATATATTCTATCACATTGTAAATTTCTTGTTATCTTATGTATGACACAATCCGATATATTCCTAATGTTTAACAATAACCAATTGTTGACTCTTGAAAATGTGTACATAAAATTATTTAACATTAACTACGGGTATGGCAGCGAAGATTTATGGAGGATTCATAGTCTTGTCATCAAAAATTAAATGGATCAGGCCGGGCTTAAACGATTCAAACATAAATTTCCGAAACCGATACATCTTCAATTTACTATAATATTCAAAGATTTATTAACATCATATTTTATTTTGTACGATTACACCTTTAAAAATGTCATTTCAGTAATAAAAATCGTATAGCGTACTATATACATATTTGCAAGAAAAAGTAAATGCCATTCTTTCAATATATCCAGATTGAGTTAATCACTTGACTTGTTATTGTTTAGGTTTTGGGGGGGTTACTTATAGTTAAACTAGAAGTTAGCTGTTTTCTATCTAACCCTCAGGTAGCCACACGGCTCCGGGACAAATCCAACTAATCCAGGACCGCAATTTACTTTAGCCAGGGGGCTTTGTACGGTCCGGCTCCACGGACGACGCCGAGTTTTATTATCTTCGTGGGTCTGCGGGCGGCATTGGCCGTCTCCGCCGCCAACTTCGTCGGACCGTTAAAGCTGTCCACTAACTTTATTATGGACTTTCCATGTGAAATAACAGGTATGTACGATCGAAAAAGGAGCACAAAAGAAAAAGGAATGGAAATTTGATAGTATTTTCTGATAAATGCTTCGATTTTTTTATACCAAAAATGTGCCATTCCTTTTAAGCTCTTATCATCTAAAAGGGCTTAGGTTAAAGCCTTGAAGTCAAGTGCTTCAGAACCATAAGTCGGAAAATCTGTAGCAACAACAAGTGATTCGTGGTTTTGTCCCATTTTCCACTTTACCTACTGATTGTTTTCTGTACAATAAACTTTTGCCATCGAACCATGAAGTTTAGTGTTACTGAGATGAGTCTATATTAGTCTACAGGTTGGTATACAAATGGTTTTAGCAACTTCCTGTATGTTTGTGTGTTGTCGTGTTTGTTTATTTTCATTTTGTTGTACTGCATCACAATCGACTAAAACTCAATATAAATTGTCAAAAGTTTGAAGATACAAAGCTCATTTAGGTTAAATAAAGTATGGCAATACAAAATTTCAGAAAGTTATCTATCCGTGACACACATACGTGCATGGAAAACCATTTCGAGGTATCCAAGAAATAAAATAATGCTCTTTTTTTTATTAAAAAAAATATTTCACAATTCTAGAACTAAATAAAACTGATTTTTTTTATAATCGTTAAGAGGTTTTCTAAAAAGTTAGACAAAAAATATTTGTCATTTGTGAAAAATTACAAAAGTTAAAAATTCGCTTGAAAGCATTCACTGAAGTTTAAATACTCATATTTCAAAGACTGCATTAAGAAGTGGGAACATAATTGGGATGAGTGTGTTTCTATGGCAACGATTTGAAATGAAAAAATGTTTCATATCGATTTTCCATTTATACAATATTGAACAAATGGTATATATTTATACTGAAAAAAAAAGACGATCGTGGCTAGGGTGACTCGTCCGTTTTATTTTACAGTAATTTATCTTAAAGTCGTAACAATAGCCCTGTCATAATATGGGGATGATATGACACCTCGGACCCTAAACACTGTCCGGGGTTATTTGCCAATAAAGCGGCGCAGACGAACGAGGAAGGTTAATTCCACAAAATTTAATTTAAAACGAAAATACACAACATGTCTAAAAAAAGTTCTACAGATATGGAATATTTTCAGGAACTACCAGGGACTCATCCAGGTGGCAGATAGTTATAATGCACCTGGAGCTTAAATAGCATCTAATCTCATCTTGTGGTTGTGAATCACTATCCATCTATACGTATATTCCTGCTGCAACCGTTCAGGAGAGGATAAAGTTAAAAGGGAATGAACTTCGACATTTCATCCAGCTTTATATCTTTCTTATCCCCGATACAGGTGAGAGGTAATTGACAGATTTTCAGTGTAGCTTCCAAATATTACACCCAGATTATTTTGTTCGTTAATAGTTTAGTTGTCGTCCGGAAAGTTGCCTACCTTGTGTATTCAATATGAGAGGGAGCTTTTCAAAATTGATTTTAAATTATGGGATTAGTAGGCATTGTAATCGAATTGTGGCGATTGGATTTTCGGCCGGTGGCTTTTTAATCTCGTTAGTAATCGGTTTAAGTTTCAATTGAAATTTGGTTTTGTGGACTCATGTCATAGAAAGTGTTTCATTGTCACGGGCATTTACATATTTTTAATGATATCCTTTTCCAAATAAAACCTTAAATTAAACATTTGATTGCAAATATTCTAAAATGTGTTCCTTAAAGGAACAGGTGAATTCTTTATGTGTCTCCTCTCCTAATAATTCGTAATCTCTTCAGGCGCCATCATGGGGATTTCGTAATGATAAATTCCCCAAAGTTTGAACTCACATAAATATTAGACAATTTTATAAAATTTACCATTAATAAAAATCGGGCCTGCTTGTTCAAATAAAAATCAACAAACAGTTGTCGTTCATTGAAACATGTCCTTGAAATGTCAAGAATTTCCCATAAACAGTATGAGTGAAGTGAAAGAGAATATTTATTTTCACAAGGAGTAAATCATAAGGAAATGACAGGATCAGATAATAATAAAAATTAAACATAAATCAAGGCGAATTAGAGTTTTTTAAGGTGTTTACTAGCTGTTAGAGGATTATCCGGGACTGGTGCGAACAATGTCATCAGGGGCCAAGCCCACAAAACATTTACACACACTGTTTTCAGCAGTCAGACGATAGAGAGAGAACGAGTAATTTATTAAATAGTTGCCCCGTGATCGCAAGACACAAAGACGAAAACGATAATAATACATAGAGTAAAAGGCACAAAGAGAAAGAGAAAGAGAGAGACAGAGGAGGCACAATAGTAGAGAGAAGTTATAACAACGGTAATCCAGGCCTGTAGGACGGGACAATACGAAGATCCCGGTGCGCTATCCCTGGAGCCCATATTTCTATTTCCATTACAATAGGGTCTTTTGTTGCGGTGCAACACTCCACACTTCATACAGTTTCACCACGGTTCCTAATACAATGTTGATGGCATGACATAGGCGTACTTTTTGTATTGATTTCATTTCAAAGACATTTATCTCATTGAGTAAATTCTCGATTCAAAATCAAACTTTTTCAACGATAATCAGTTGTTTTTTTTTAATTTTCGCGCAAAACATAAATATACATGTATATCAGTTTGGACCATTGATTTTAAATTCAGTTAACTGGATGAAGACAAATCAAATTCTTTCCAAAGCAGGTTCTATTAGTAGGTTGTGAAAAAAAAAATTGAAATCCATTCAAATTTTCTATAGCTCTAGAAGCAATGCAAAGCTACATTGAGCTACATCTAGATTATGTTGTAGTTGTATGTTTCAGCCAATAGGTAATCGTTCGGCAGTATTGCCCAGTGCGTCAGTGTGTTATTACGATGCAGTACCTAAACGTTTAATCGCGAAGTTTGCCATAGTTACTGAAGATATAGCGCAAGTTCGTGAAGTACATTCTTCTTCAAGCACTCCAATCCTTTCCAATGAAAACACCGAAAATTTTCTTTTTAATTGAACCGGATTGTTTAATAATCGGACGTATCCTTACTTTCAAAAGAACACTACAGAAATACACATACGAGAAGAACGGATAAGTTAATTAGACGGATAAGACAACGAATTGTCAATTTTTGAGCACAGGTAGTAGACAATGTTGCGTCCCTCATACATATCGTCTATCGACAGTTCCTCTTATTGTACAATCTATGATCATTGACATCCATCATCTTTCTGTAAAGTTATAGCGCCATAACTTGTTTCGACAAATATCGTTACCAGATATTTGTTGGTACATTCAATTTACATTGGTTGTGACAGCACGAGTTTCCCTGAAGTAAGTCTTTTCTGTAACGTTATATTATTCTATTTAAGCAGCCTATGGAGTTTTCTTTAAATCCATGTCCTGTTTTATTTGCTTTAAAATATTTCTGAAATTAATCCTAGCGTGTAAGTTGATGAAGTCGCTAAAGGGAGAAAATGACGAGTTCGTCACTTTATCTGATCTGTTTTTAAATATTCATTCAATGAATTTCAGGACAATTTTTAGTGAATAATCATAGGCAGAATTTATAAACCGAAAACCAATCAAAGTTGATAAAAGGAAGCAATAACAGCGGCGCGAAAGAAAGTAGAAATCGCAATGTCGCCAAATATTATGACAAAAAAAATCGTTTTTGAGGCAATTTTGTGACGAAGAAATATTCTGAAAGGGATCTACCGATTAGTGCTAGAAGATTCAGGGGTATTCTTCCCACGTTATTCTTAATGCAATAAATTTATATCGGGAAAACTATATCACTGTGCTGGGTTTTCCTCCACATACAGCTATTGCATACAACCGTTAGATGTCTCTTTCTACAGACTTTTTAAAACCGCTTAGAGTCGGATTTAGTTATTATCATAAAAAATATAACAGAACTATTCAATGTTGCTTATGAGAAAGTCGCTGCAGTAAAAAATGCTGTTCCAGGTTTCAATCGACCAGTTGAATTCAATCAAATATTCGATGATGCTGATTTCGAGTCCTCAATGAAAACGAAAATTTCAATAGTAACTTCGACGAAGGTGAATAGAGATGCAAGCACTGGAGAAACTCTTCTCGCAAGTGTCAACACTCAAGCGGTCGGATCATCCTCAGACAGCCTGAATAAAACACTACCATCTATCTTACCACTGTTACCGTCATTGCATATAACTAGCTCTTCTGTTGGAAAATAAAGAAATTAAGAGAGTGGAAAAGTAAAATAAAAAAAGGGTCAATCGGAAAAAAAAGAAAACAAAACAAAAAAAAAATTAAAAAACGTAATTTAATTTGTTATTAATTTGTAAATAAAGTCCAACGTTTAGAGAATTGTTTCGAGTGCGTCATCTTACTCACCTAGTAAAGTCATCTTATTCGTATGTGAGGCTAAGATGACGAATTTGACATAAAAATTTAAAAACACTAAATAATGGTTAATCACGAAAATTAAAATTGAATAAAAATCTCCTGCGTAACTAATTGTGTAACGATGACTTTAAAGCAAAATATGACTTACTATAATGAAATTTGTGAAACCACGGAATTAAATAGGCTTACTATCGTCATCTCACTCTCCCTTCCTCTAAGTTTCTTCATCGCTTATACCGTTTTTATATTTTTGCATGTTTTTTGCATCAATTTAGTCAATCTAATCTAATCAATCTACCTTTCGGACCTGTGAGTCGAGACATTCAATAATAAACGAACTTTTCTCACATGAAGGTTTTCATAAAGGATTATATGAATACTTTGTGCATGAATATCTAATATGTGTTTCTAATACAACACATGTTTTTATTTTTGGATCACTGCGATCACACGTACATTCACTAATATTCTCTTCAGTTTAAATATAATATTGGATTACATTTCAGACTTCACAATCGAAACTACTTTTCAGCAATTGTCTTTCCACAAAAGGTATTTCTAATTTTTTTTGCTAAAAATGAGTCTTAATTTTTTTTTAGGATTTTCCTTAACTTATAGGCAATTGGCTGAAACAGCAAATGTGGTAATCTTGTTTTGAAAGGTTTCCCATGGCTTCCGATTAGTTTTAAAAAAAATTACTATAGAGAACCCACAAAAATTGGATTGTTTAAGTATAAATTGTATAAGGGTTAAATATGTATTTGATATAAAGAGTAAGTCATAATTAGGGGACTAAATTTCAGCATTTAATCGAAAATACTGTTAATTTGTTATTGAGACCAAATTCCAATGATGTTTCGTTACAAAGATACAAGGCATTAAAGATTCATTAAAAAAAAATCAATTTATTAATATTTCCAAAAATCCCATTGTTGAAAATTACAGATTTTCTAATTGTTACCAATAACGTTCTGGTGTCATGTAATTGCCATAACCTTACCATATTATTTGTGAAATAAATCAATGAAATGCACGTATATTTTTCTTCTAAATTGAATGAGAATATCAAAAATGATTATTATTTGCAGAAAAGAAAACATTAGCTTGTTATTTTTTCTTTAAGACAGCCCGTATGTACCCCACTGATAAAACTAAAATTATTGGTTATTCATAAAAAAATTCGTCATAGTCAACTGTCGAAAAATGCAAAATTTCATGTAAATATCTCAACTGAGGAGCACAAGGGAAAAATGACTTCAGTCCATTCAAATTGAATTTGAGAGAAATCAAATTTAAAATTGACAAATGTCATTTGTTTCCTAGTATAGTGAATAGTTTTAACGCATATTTTTCAGGAATTCAGTCACTTTCAAATTTATCGATTCGACTACCTTATAATGCGACTTCTTATAATGCAACTTTGTGGCATCTCAAATTGAAATTTTCAAAAAAGGAGGTCTGAAGTAGTTTTTCCTATGTGCCCTTCAACTATTTTTGGAAGGATTGATACATTGCAATTTTTTAAGTAAATCTTTAACATCCTGTATATTTATAATGAGGTATTATTGGAATATGGCTTTAATAACAAATTAACACTATTTTTAATTAAAAAATCCATTGTCGAAATTTAGTTTCCTAATTATGACTCACCCTGTATGTTTTAGTTCAGTTTTAGAGATGAGTCGCTTTAAAATTTGCGAAGAATAAAATCAATGTAGGTACAAAATAAACCGTAATAAATAAGCTAATATTTTTTTTTAAGCAACTTCTATAGTATATTCTTTGGTGCCCACATAATGAACACCCCACACCAAATACCACTTAAAATCTTTTCAATTCTGAATTAAAGTTTTTAAAACATATGCACACGCTCAATTTTTTACTACCCACAATTGAAGGGATTTTTAACCCTTTATTATTTTTCAGTTAAAATGAAGTGTTCAAATCTCATTGCATTGTTGACAATACTTACATATTTTATTTTGAAATCAATTTCTCACGTTCGAAAATACATAAATTCAATTGACACAAGTCTAGAGGCGGATTCGATGTCTCAAACTAGAAACAGATCTAGGGGCAGTTACTACATACGTATCGGGTATTAAACTTCCTCGAGTCGGTCATCAATTTATCATAACTTCTTAAGAGGTTGTGTATATTGAAAAGAGTGAGACCATCTGTTCTTGCAATTATTCAAAAGTTCGTAGTCTTAATCCCACCCAGGCTTGTGCAACATCTTTTGATCCGCCTCTGCACTAGTCTGAAAGCCGATATTTTTACTACTCTCGGTCACCACAAACGGCAACGATTTATCGCTTTCAAAAATATTTTATGGCTCAATAAACAACTTCAAATTTTGAAAAATTTCGGTCGCCGCCCTCTCGAAAGGTTTTGTATTTCTCTAAGAGACATTTCATGGGTCATCTACCAATTTTTATCGTAAACATATTTCTGGATATACAATACTAATAGACCCACTGACACCGGCTTAAGATTTAATACGAATTGAAGCATCTCATGTTCTTGGTCGCCCTTTTCTCCCATTTATCCAGTTTAATTCGATGAGCGGCATAACGCCCAAAGCAAACAGAAGGGCATCGTCGCTTGCCGTCCTCTACCACACCATTCGGCACAAGTCTTTTGTCTTTGTACACGTGACCGTCACAAAAGAACAGCCACCCGCTGGATTACTTTGGTTTGCTTACGGCTTGTTTACGTACGCGGAGTGCCAGTGGATCTCGTTTAACGATCAATTGTTTAATTTATTCTTCAAATAATAGGAAAATGTTAATTTTTCGCAGGAGGACGTTTACAATGTTTTGGAACCGTGCATAATTAAATACAAATTATTTTTCCAGAGGTCGATAATTCGATTTAATCCAGTCGTAAACACGAACAGGCACGACCAAACGGTGCCTCAAGACTACCCTTAACTCATATTGACATATGGATATGGGCTCCAGATTACTGAGAGAGAGATTTCTAGGCAAACTTGCTTGGGAAACTGCAACAGATCGATCATGATAATATGGATGCGTTTATCGCAACGTAGGGAAAGTGGAACACCTGGAACTAATTACGTAACATTAAGTTGGATTAATTCATATGCAGTCGCTAATTGAGAAACACTTAGATGTAGGCATACAGCGCAACTAGAAATTAAAATTTTGTTCAAAAGTTAATAGAGGACTCAGGTAAAATTCTGTATTACCTGTGAAAACAATTGAATTTTATTGATATAACACTAATGCGTTGAGTTGAATATCTTTTTTTTTTACCAACAATATAGAATCTACGTTGTTTGAACGTGACATTTCATTTAATGAAGAAATATTTCGGGATATTTCGCTTTTGGTCAGCCACGTTCATTTTTATTTGGCAACATTGTTTTCCCAACGCCATTTCGGTTGGATATCTGTCCCCCTTCATTATTGAAACAAGAAAAACCATTATTTACTTTTAAAGGTTTTGATTGTAACAAAAATTTTTATATTTTCTATTACTCAGTCTGAGTTTTCAAAGTTGATTTTTTTGCTTCAAATTGATTATTGTTAATGTCTTCTAGAAGTAAGAATGAGACCTAAAAAAGTTAAATCTCATATGATCACTGAGTAAACTTTCAGTGACACTATCAAAAACTAACCCCTGGGATAAAAATCAAAATATAGGAGGGTCGTTGCGCCTTCTCGATGACACTGTCGGAATTCACTGTTTTCCTTCTGAATGGCTACTTTAAATTCTACTTAAGTCAAAGCGGCTTCCGCCAGAGCCTCATAGATAAGGGTATCAGGAATAGATGGGCTTTTATACATATTCGAAGAGTAATCGGTAATAGTCAAAAGCTTAACAGCGGCTTCTTCAACTTTCACACTTCTTGTAGTAAATATAGTAAGCATAAAAGAGAAGCACAATGGTGAGGCTGTCTTTATGGTTATACTTTCACTCTTTTTCTACTGTTCTGTTGTAAAATGTTTGCCTTTTTCTATTTATTAGGGTGAAGTTTATATTATTTGAAAGAAACGTTACAAAAGATAAGAGACATTGCGCGTACAGTCTATTGTACCCCTATGATTTATAATTATATCTCATCAATAACGGTGTGACAACCTTCCAAAAGGTTTTGCATTAATTTAAATTTAATATTTGAAGGGGAGATTTTAAAACTATTAGGTACATGATGACCCATTAAGAGAACTCATATGGGCATATGGGCAAATTACAAATTGATTTAAGTCACATTTAAGGCCTGCCCTACCGTAATTATTAAATTGCAAGTGAAAATCTACATAAAATATGTCGACATAATAAAAATATATATTTAATTAGTTATTGTAGGGGTTGAAAGTGTGTATTTTCAGATATTTCAATCAAACGACTGGTTATTTCTTAAAATACCGATCTATACGAGAGTGAAATCAATAATGAGGTTACTTAACCGTTTTAATAGTTCAATTATCCGTAAAGAAGCCAGTAAAGGTGATTGCGCTTGACTGGACCACGTTTAATGATACTTTCAATTGAAAATGTTAAGATGTGCAAAAAAAATGTATTTATTCTTCTTTGGATAAGAGTTCAATATGTATTGAAACTTTCTATGGATATACTAAGTTTTAACCTTGTACATATTGGATTGGAAAAATTTTGGCATTTATTTGGAAATCATTTCTTAACTAATTGTAAGATAATGTGGAAGATTTGTCGATGCAACAATGAAGCTAACTGATTCTTATTTTATGTGAAATCGATGTTAATAGATTAGTGATATTCACAATATATTTAAATATTAGAACCTCTGGTTAGATAGCAATTCATAGATATTTTTCTATAAATTATCGAGTCACTTCTGCAGCTTCGTAGAGCTAGAAATGGGGTTAGGTTAGGTTGATTAGCATTTTGGAAGACGAGTTCAACGAAAGCAGCAACCTTGGTAATTGCAATGACCCGGGGACACTTTACATCATTTAAATATGCCAAATTAGTCATAGTTAAAAGTATTCAAAAATGAATCCCTTTGGAATAGGCTATAACATCGAAAACATACAAGTACCCCAAATGCAAAAGTCGATATTTGCAAAAATGATAAAAATCGAGTTCTTCATGTAAATAAATGAGTATTTGTGTCTAATATATATCTTTTTGTTTAATAAAATGCAAGACCTGGTATGTTTCGAATTATTTCGATTCATACCCTATCTCAGGAGCAAAAATATGTATTTAGTTCGATGTTTCAGTTACAAAACTGGGTATTTGCCTAGCAACTAATTGGGCTACTGCAAACATATCACGTGACTGTTTGTTTACATTGTCAGCCGGGGCAACCGATCAGAGGGGCATTAAAATTAGTAATAAAAATGAGTAGGTATTAAAATCTAATATATTATATGAGATTTCTAATGCCAATTACTATGATTGTTACATATCTAATTACCGTTGCTAAGTGTTTCCAAAACTACCCCTGTATTAAAATAAAATATTTTTACAGATATAAGATGTACAGGTTCATTTTGGTCATCTTTACTTGCAAAAATCCACATTTTATAATTTCCTTAATCGATATTTTCATACTGACCAAAGCCAGATTACTACAAGTATTTTTATCATGGAATCTAAGTAATATACTCTCAGATAAAAGAACAATCAATTATTTTAATGAACAAATTATACCAAAAACGGTTATTGACTTATACCTTCAAAATGTCTTTTATTCGAAATATCTATTTTTACATCTGGTGTATCCATAAGTTTTAGATTAATTCGATAGACAGGATGTAACTAAACAAGTGAACAGGCGATTCACAGCCCANACTTAGTTAGGAATGGATTCAGATTTAGATTTATTTTACATTATTATAATGACAATGACAATGACAATTTTTATTTATATTAATAAAAGAATTGCATTTCCTTGACAACCATCGCATCTTCACAACAGCCTCCGACTACATATAGAATTATCAAATAAAAATAAAATTAATTAGTATCTATCTTGGTATTCATAAAATTTAAAGTTTTTAAATTTTTCTTAATCCTCAGGAAACCGTTTAAAAATGATAACGTTTGTTCCCGATCGGGGTCTCGGAAGCCTCCAATGTTTTTTTAATTGAGACGGCTTGAAACGTCAAAAACTTGAGAAAAAAAGACAAAAAAGAAATGAACATGCAATTAACTCTTTATTGAATGCAAATTTGGATGAAACAAAACTGATTTATTGAGTTTCTCAGTTTGAATTTGAAGAATTAACTGCCGGTATCTTACGGCAATTTACTTTATATTTTATAACTGTTTCAGAGTGTTCATTACATACATTTTTTTTTGCAAGTAACACAATAACTAAATTTTTTTCCCTTATCATTCTTTTGAACACTTCAAAATAGTGAGAAAATGTAAAAAAATTGTTTGTTTTTTTATTTGTTTCCGATAGGGACTTCTGAAATACTGTGTACTGTTGTACAAGATTTTCCGGTCACAAAGCACCACAACGGCACCTGTGGGGAGCAACTCAAAAGTGATGATGTTAACGATCGCCCCCTTAGTTAGATTCCTGATTAGAAAAATAATATTGATAGGCGTAGTAGCAAATTTTTTAAATAACAAAATATAGCGAAATGGGCTCACAAGACCCCGTCGGATTCTTGAGGGTTAATGAAAAAATTGTTTTAAAATTAACTTGGCATACGTCATTGAATTGACGCGTGAATTAATGAGTGAATTCAGAAAAATAATGTCTCTTACAAAATGGAAAAAAATTGATGGTCCTATTTAAAATTTTAAAGTTGACACCTGAAGCAGAACTTGAGGCTTACGATAAATTAACTTTGACGTTATTTAGTAGTCTGAATAACATAATTTTATTTGATTTTTAAGTCATCAAAATCCGTTCATAAATAACAGAGTTATAGCTGGGGGCATAGACAGCCTGTATATTATACACAATTCACTGAGAATCCCATTAAAAAAAATTAACGTATTAATATTAGTCAACTTGAATTCGTTTGCGAATCGAATGACAATCATAGCATTAGAACATGCTTTCAATACAAATCATACAACACAATACAAACAACTTTTATTGAAGAACAAAAAGTTAATTGTTTGCCTACTTTTGACATTGAATCAGTTCAGATCTATGACATCACTTCTACGATTTGAAACTTGTTAAACACAAGCTACTTTAGTTTGCTCCTATGATTCCTTATCAGTGGTTACTAAAGAAGAACAGTGTCTTGTTGATCACGTTTCCTTTCAAATGAACATACACGTGAAATGTCACTTTCATGTGTCATCGTCATAATCTAAAAAATGCGTTATAATTATAAACTAAACTTAGAGTAAAGCTGATTTGCAAACATAAATGGAAGTTTTATGATTTTGACGAACAAGGAGATTGCTATTTAGATGGTAGGAATAACTTATACACAACCAAACGAACGTACATTTTTCAATCAAGTTCACCGTGATTAAGAATTAAAAGAGCAAACGAAAAAAACTACATTATACACGATCGCACGATATTGTTCGGAGTCATGTTGCGGAACGACTGCTCGTTAAATCCCTTTACCGGTAAGAACATGATTCGTTTTCGATTTTAATAATTCAATTAAATGTTGACTGACTGACTTGTCTCGTGAGAAGGCGATTTTAATAATAATAACTTTTATATTTAATAATTTTTTATAAATTGAGCAAAACAACTAATTAAAACTACACAAGGTAAATGTAGCAACAACGAACAACAAATTGCGATTCCAAATAACCAATTTGATATAGGATAACATGTCACATACAACTATTTAAATAGTCTAATAAAACTTACCAAATAACATTAAAACAACGAAGATCACGATTTTCATTTTGTTGTCCGATCTAAAACGAGTTTTTAAAATTCCATAATACAATAACTCAAACTTCGCTTTTAATCTTGATTTGATCGCTCCAAATGATATGTTTTTAAATCTTCTGCCAAATACAAGCAAAAACAGCTGAGAGCTGTCAAGTGTCAAACACAATGAATTGAGAATGACTAGAAATCCATAGGGATAGAAGACTAGAGCAGGCAAGGTACCCATGTAAGTGGAAATATCGGCACAGTAAAAAGAGAGGAAACGCAAGCGAAAGATATGTTTTTGTCTTAAATGTGTTATTAAAATGGATACATCTATTGTTATGATCTTTCTTCTCTCATTTTAATGTAACAAATTTTTAGTTTGCTTGCCTGCTCTAGTCTCACATCTCTACGAAGGAATTTAAGATTTTGGCGCCATCTAATTTAGAATGGTGATAGTAAATTTAATTTTGATATTGAATTTTGAGTAAAATAAAAAATAATTCGAATAATAAAAAAATTAATTACAACTGTTGAATATTTTCCAGAAGTTGGAGAAATTATAGTTTTTCAAAATGAATAAAATTTAAAACAAAAATTAAGCAAGTTGTAGTGGCGACATCTATAGAATATTTATGGGAATCCATAGAGTATCTACAGAAATTAAGTTTGTTCGTTTTAAAATTAATAAACATTTTTATTACTAGATGGCAGCCTCTTACATCAATTTAACTAAATAATATTTTTGTTTTTTTTTATAATTTATTAAAAATTTAATTCGTTATTAATTTATATTTATTTCTTTATATGCATTTTATTAAAGGATATAAGGTTAAGTTTTATTTGAGTTTATTAATTTTTAATACATTTGGAATATTCTGTATCAGTTTTTGTTCTTTTTCATAAAACAAATCTCAATATTTTGTGACTTTTACCTCATTTTTGTGGTTTCCATTTCAACGCATTTATATAAGTACATAGCTGGTTGAACTAAGAGGGGTAGAGGAAAAAAGAACAACGTTATTCATACGCTTGGAGTTTTGTACGTATTTAGTATTCAGAAAACGCATAACGCCCTTCTCGGGTTCCCGGCCCCGAGGCCCGCTCATGCATATTCATCGTTCTGTAATTAATCATCCCGAAGAAGAGAGAGAGTGAGTGAGTCCCTCCCGCACCACCCATGAGCGTCTCTCCTTATATAATGTATAATTTAGCGTAAAATTCCACTTTATTACTTGAAAAATTTAAATTATTTGAACGACAAAAGTGATACTTTTGTGTTACGCAAAATTGATAGACTCAAAATTAAAAAAATCCAGAAAATGATTAAGAGAGTGATATTCTCTCTTAAATTGTTACATTTTTATTATTACATTTATAAAGAACTACGAATAAAGCATCCAAGAGATGCTTGGGTAGAAACCGAAATTTGAAGAAATGAAGTAATTAAATTATTATTAAAACGATGAAGAGGTTGAAGTGAATCTATTCTTTTATCATAAAGAGTAACTCTCAAAAACGTCTCTAATTAGATGAATTATGGTGCTTATTATAGCAGAAACTTTTCACTTTATGTTTTTCCATTTTCTCGTGGTTCTAACTAAAGCAACACTGAGTTTGCCAAAATCCGCATATTGATAATCCAAGAAGCTACAGAGCACATTTTAACGAATCGATCAAAATGTTATGCAAATTTATTCTTTTTGAATGTAGGGATTAAATAGATCAAAGAACTATTAGAAAACAACAACATTGAGTAACATTCCAAAATTAGCAAATGGCACATCTCAACAATTCCTATTTCAAGTACTATAAACAAGAAAATATCAATTGATGGCAGTAACTCAATAAAGATTATCTAGATTGATCCGGAGCCTTTGTAATTATTTATTGAGCCAATAAATATTTATTTTTTAGTATAACCTTATATTTTTCCTACAAAGGTACACTAGCAGTGAGTCAACAAAATTTTAGATATACGTTAGAGCAGAATGAATCCTTACTGGATGACCGAAGTACATGCCTGTTTAGGAACCGCATGAAAATGTTTGAAAAAATGTTCCAAACAGTAATCCTAATCTGCAGGGTTAGGATAATTAATTTAAGCACAATGGAAATATATGCAAGACCTATTCGGAATCTGATAGGTGAAGACTGTTCCAAGTCTCCAGATTTTACACATTTGAATTTTTCCCTATAAAACTATTTTAATTCAAAAAAATTAATTTAAGCAGCAACCCGAAACCAATACAGAATCATTCTTTGAAATTATTTGCAACATCCAAGAAGAGTGTGTTCAAAGAATTTCTTTTCAACGAAATTCTTTTCTTTAGCTATCAATATTTTCTTTCAATGAATTGTTTCATTCTCGAACCAAAGGTAATCCACAAAGCTCAATAATGAACTCTCAAAGTCTCCAAAGCCACTGCAATACCTGTAGCGTATTGTAACGAGCGTTTTATTGAAATTGAAAGTAAAGAAAGGTTCTTTTATTGTGATTGACATTTGATTAGGAGGCATGTTCAAGTAATCGGGTAATTGGCTTACAAAGGCGTTATTCGAGATGAGATGAAAGATACAAAGGCAAATCTAATACGTTTGTTTGTCGAACAGGGGTAGTGCCGTTCAGTTATCGCCCCTCGCCCAAACATATTAGCTGGCAAATTGCCTTTGACACGACAATACGGTTTTACATATTAGGAAAAACGGTAACGTTAAACTGATTTAGAATCGATTAAAAATAATATCGAAAAACAAAAACAAAAACAAATTCAATAAGGGAAAGGAAAGGGGAGGAAGAAGAAGGTGTGAGTGAATAATCCAATGGGGAGTAATCATCTCGGGGATAAAAGCTGATAAACGCATAAAGCATCATCTTTTTTAGCACCAGATGTTGCTCATTACATATATCTGGTACACAATATAAAACCATCGCTTTGTATGTCGTAATGTGGCGGTAAATTGTCTGTCTTGTTTGACTATTTATTATTCTATCTGTTGGTTTTTGTTCGAGGGTTGCTTCCGTGCTGATTTATATACGGACCGATATTCTATTGTTAGACGATATAAAAATATGTTTTTATTTACCTTATCTGGACATTAAATTTGACATTTTCGTTATTTTTCTTTTATATGGATGTATCCACATATGTCTAATAAAAGGGGTACGATAGAAATATACAATGTTAATGGAATAGTATTAAATATTATTGTAAAAATACTGTTTTAGTAGGTACTACTGGCTGTTGAAGATGAAATAGTCGTCGATATTTTAGGAAAATGGAAAAAAATATGTTTTTAATGTCAACAGAACTTTCTTTAAGACTTTTTTTTTTAAAGGAAAGTAATATTAAAATAATTTTTTTTGCATTTATAATAGTTTTTATTTTTTAACAAACGTAAGACTAACACTTTAATGCGAAAGTTTCTAATCTCATTTTTCACAGTTTAGTTATATTTCTACTTTACATTATCTTCGCAAAGGCTGCAAGATTTTCCAAATTTAAATCCTTAAAGTTACTCATTTTCTTTCATTTTCACACTTTTTGTTTCTGTCCTAATTTGCAGATATTTATATATTTTTTCAAAGTTGAATTTAGATTCAGTTTCACTTTTAGATACGAATGTTAGCAATGTATAGAAACTCATGTATTCAATATGCAATTGTAAAGGAATGTTACTGAAAATTTAAAAACACAACGAATAGATGAATGATAAGAGGCGACCAAATGCACTGTGTACTGCATGAATAAACGTTATTGAAATCGCAGAATTTACCTATGGTATCTTACACAATCTAGTTGTAGGAAGGTTAGCGATTTCATACTTATCCAGAGGAGTAAAAAATACTAGATAAAATCAAAGTATTCCTTATTTGTTCATCTCGCCGAATTCCTTCAATCTCAACTACATCAATTGAACATGTATAGGATCTACTACAAAAGCCATGTCACCAACATGTCAAAAGAAAATCTGGAACAAATGAAATAGAGATTTTTAAAAAATCCAATTTACAATCCACATTTACCTGCAACGATTTTTATAGAGGCTGGCCAGAAACACCTCTAATATTCTTTAAATAAAAATACAGTTAGTTTTGGTAATGTTCAACAAGAATACCTCTTCTATATAACAGATAACAAAGTATAATATTCTTGAAAAAGTGAACAAAGAATCATCAAAAAAAATCTAGACACAGGGTCCCTTTTCTTTAGTC
>JABRWK010000052.1:231971-281702 GCA_013372445.1 Hypothenemus hampei
GTCATATGTAATTGATGATGAAAATTGTAGATTAAGTACCATTGACTCATAAATAAGCATTCTCAAATAATGGAGCTACAATGGGAAAGGAGGCTTCAAAGATTTCGTAAACGAAAATATTCTGAAACTAGTGGATGCAGAACTATCTGTGTAGGGATATGATCAAAACGAAAAAATTGGTTAATTGTTTTCTACGTAATGACTTGAATGAGCTCTCGGGTTTGAATGAAATCGATCCAGAAACGAGGGAAAATGACTATTCCAAATCGATTACCTAATAATAAAAAATCCCCGTCCCCGTTTTCGAGGATCCGACTGTACAAAAGCAAAAAGGCAAACACAAAAAGCAATTATGCGATTGTGCCCTTCGCGCACCCCACTGACATCAGTCAACACACACACCCAGAGACAGTGGCAGGGCATAAAACGATCAATTAGGGTCGCCAAATGGGCGTCCCGCAGATCGAAAAAGACGGATTAGTCATTAAATGTTTTCAAATTATGCACCTGATAGGTCTTTAGCAAGTGGATAAATTTTTTTCAGTGTTGCCAATCGAAAAAAAAAGCCTTGCAGTTCTTGTAATTTATAAAGCAAACTGGATTTTAGGTTATTTAAAAAATATATTGAAAAAAAACCATTCAGTTGGCAACACTACTTACACATCCATACACGAATAAAAAAATCAACCAAACACACTCATCCAAAATCACAAATAAAGCAGCTTCACACAGATAATTAATTCCACTGGAAAAAAAAGTCAGTCACCGAAAGAAGAGAAATTAAAAATACAAAGGGGGGCCCCCATTGTTCCATCTGGCGTCGGTCGATGAATGCGACGAGATCGCGCGACGTCGTTTGACGTCGTGCGGCGCCATATTGGACGCTCGGTCCACGCTTACGTTCATTGGTCGTGAAACGAGGCCGGGAGGCGGAGCTTGACACGCGACGCCAACTTTGATTGACAGGCCCAACCGCACGATCACTTGTTCACTATTTTATTTTGATGCTATCTTGTTTCTTATTTCCTAGTTATTTTGTATTTAACTGTACTACATCAAAAAAAAATCTACAGAAAATATATGTGGGCAGTTTGTTCCAAAGTCGAATTTTAGGCGAGGAAACGAAATGTTTTTCACAAACCACACCATGTTTGTAATAACACAAGACATCTATAAAAAATTGTGAATTTGTTGCTAAAAATACCCCAAAAACAGATACGAAAAGTTAACCAAAGGTAGATTACGTTTAATTAGTTTGAAAATTAAATATAATATAATAATAGTTCAAAATCAAGAGAAGAAATTTAAAGAAAAATAAACAAAACTAAACGTTAATCCTGTATCAATACAAAACGAAGGTCCCGTTTACAGATTCCCTTGACTTAACGCCTTTCCAGCTCCGCCCTATCAATAAGCCAACAGAGATAGCCATATAAGCAACGATCTAAGGATTAACAAAGACGAAAAATGAAAAACATGACATTGGCACGCATGTCCATTGAAAATCACTATGCGGAAGGCGTGGCCACATAGCCGATTCTCCTCAGTTTTTCGAAAAGAGTGGGAGATATGGAAGTAATTGTGAATGGAAACGAGATGGGAATGGTTTCGGGGTGCTCGCCCGAGGAGGTAAAGGTTTCTGCCGTTAGCTATGATATATAGAGTGAAGCGACTTATGCTTAAATCGCGTTGGGAAGTGGCCTAGATTAGAGGGACTTTGCAGTATCAAATCCTAACCCGATACCTAAGCGTTTAAGACTTTTTAATACTTTTATAGGATTTCGTGTTAGACCGCCTGATGCCCAGTTAGTGATTTGTAAGGTTTTAAGAAAAGAGCATCGGTTCGGGTTTTTTTTCGAAAATTCCTAGTTGTCGTCTACGGATTTTTTACCATCCAGAGAGAAGTAATATTGAAACGTGTCAGTTTTTATTTGAAAAAACCATTTTTGTGAATAGCGAACAGTGTTTTTCGCTTAATTATTGGGTGAGTTTGATATTCATTAATATGTTTTTCGTATAAAATTTGTTAAATGAATTCTGTACAGCTTTTCATTAAAAACTTACAGAAAAAATTAATTGATACAAGTGTATTAGGCATCTGTATGTAAGAACGAACATAATATACTAAATATGTTATCTACATAAAATGTTTCCTTAATTTTTGTACGATTCATTTAACATGTATCTTTTCTTCCTTTAGCTACTTTGTTTTCGTTTAATTATTGTTCGTAATTTAACAAAACCTATTTTCACAGTCGTTAAAAATTTGTTGCAACTACTCCATTGAAATAAATATTTAAACTAAGATAAAGTATGTTACAATTTTCTGAATGGAAATATGAAAATTCATAAGGAAATAATAGAAAATACAAATTTTAATAGCATTTTATTGCACTTTTTTATCCGACGGAGAATTTTTGCACAAAGTATTTTCTTATTTTTCATATTAAGAAGTATTAATTAAAATTTTATTTGTATAGGTACAGTTTCTTTCATATTTTCAAGCATTAATTTCACGCTTAATATAGCAAATAATAATAACGGTATTAATAGGAGTTTTTGTAGTTTGAGATAAGAAAACTTCCAATACGTATTGTCCTTGGAAGTACTACCTACTAGATATCAGTATTCCTTTAAGAACCTATAAATAGTTTTCTCATTACCGCCGCCTACTCATTTAAGATTATCTTTTGCAATAGATTAAATTTTTAATTTTAACAATTTCCTAATAAAATGTTCAAATTTTTGTTAATTATTACACGTAGATATGGAAATGTAATGTACTTTATATGTGTCACAATTTATTTGTGAGGGCCGCCCGTTTTATTACTAGTATGGCACCAGATAAGGTGATTTACGACCACCCAAACCAGCAAACATCTGATAAAACTGTCATAAGAAATCGGGAATGTTTGAATGCCACGTTATTTTTCCTTATTTACACTAAAAATGAGGAGCGCTTCGTTTGACGTTGCTTCATTTTCCTAGAACAAATCAAATAATTTTTTTTTGCATAAATTTACTTAAGTTAACAAAACAAACTAAAGACGAAATAGGAAAATATATGAAATGGAACAAAACAGAATATCTACTTGTTTAAAGGTATAAACACTTGAAATTACATGCTTAAATTCTAAAATGACTGTGAGTTTTTGAAGATCAGCAAAACAACGAGAATAATGAGATAATATTATTAAATTCGTTGTTAAATTTTAGACGACTTTATGAAAAACAAATAGAACCTTGCAACATAAACTTTTATGTTCGTTTACTCGTTATTACAATAGAAAAATAATCAAATATCTATATAAAACTATTAAAAAATTATCATTATTAACTTATATCAATTTTTTTCACTTTTAATCAATTTCCTCGAATTCCTTTTTTTACATTTTTTTTTATTTCTTACATAGTAAACGTTAATTGATAAAAAAATATGACATTTTGTACAAGTTTCCCCTGCTTAAGAAAAAAAAACAAAGAATTAGAAGAATGTGGAAGAAGCGAAGAAGTAACCAGCAGGGGTCATGATACCAAAACCAAGTTTATCTGAAATCCCCCGAAATCCGGGTCGCAGCCGTCGCAAAGCCGCTCGGAAATTCAGTCGACAACTTCAAAGGATAAGCTTTCGATTAAAACGGACGGTTAAGGGTTTTAAAACGATTCAGAATTAAGTCCTGGACTCGACCCGACCTTCCTTCCTTCCTCAACTATTTAATATCTCATCATAATAATTATTAATTTATTGTCATTTCGACTTCTTCCACTTCCCTAAAATTGATAGCTTTAATTAAAATTGTATCTACAGGTTGTTCTATAAATAAGAAATGACAAAAAATTAAAATAAAAAAAGGATGAACATTCGATACTCAGCTGCGTTACTGGTGAAGGAAAATTTTTCTTTGTTATAAGAAATTTTGAAACACAAATTTAAAAGTTCTTAAGTCCTTAAAATAATCTTGTTAATTTTAAGCTGTGTATAATTAAAAAAATTCCACTATGAATTTATAACATTTTCTTACAATCCTGACAACCGTGTAATTATTTTTTTTAATATTGTAATATTATAATAGTTAATTTATTGTATTACCGTAAATTCCAAAAAAAAAGAACAAAAATAATGTTAAGTTAAAAAGTTTTTCTCAAATAGAATGAAATATAACTCACAATCACAAAAAAATTAAGTTGTTACTTTCGCATATTCAATGGATGTATTAGAAGCAAGGTAGCTTTTAGCATTTATATAGATAGACTTTTTCAAGCCAAAGAGAAAACCGAGACATGGTAAAGACACTATGATTATAAATCAGCCAAGAAAATCCCCACCTTAAGTTGCAACGATTTAAGCTAAGTAGCGTATTGGAATTAATTAAATCCCATCAATCGTTTCTGATGTCGCATCGAAGGAATGCTGGTGCACTTCTTCCTTCTTTCGAGAGAGATAAATGTCGTCGCGAAGGCAAGAGGAAGAGGAAAATCGAAGCCCAAAATCTTCTCGGAAAGCTTCCTTATTCAGTACGCGCGCCGCTAACGGCAAAACGAACGACTATCAAACCGATTGGCGGCGGCCAAATAACCGAAAAATACCCGGGGAAGGGTGGAGAGGAGAAGGAAGAAAGAGCGTGCCGTAAGGGGGGAAAATGGCGGCCGTCCGACCCGTTCATTTCGGGGTGGGGGGACAAAGCACGGAGACTTAGTAGACGCAAAGCTCTCGAGGCGTCGCGACGCTGATCCGATCTAAACCTGGCCAAAGCCGTTTTTAAGCCGAGCGTCTTTTTTCACGGACTTAACCGACTTTTGATCTTTGCTACACGTCGCACCTGGATTTAACACGGGTAACTTCAAGTGATTTTCCACGAAATGATTCGGTTTCTTCGACTTTCAAAGATTTTCTGTTTTTAATTGATCATGATCTTGTGTGCGGTTAAAAAGTTTTGATCTATTGCTTGTCCGACGGACCGGCAACGCTGCAAATAAATTGTAGGTGGATCAACTGAGATGATAATATGGTTAGCTATTTATTTTGTCTGTCATAATATTTTTCTTGTACTTTTTTATATAAATATTGTTAATGTTTAATTTTATTTAATTCACGTTCTGTTGAGTTTTTAAAAATATAATTTAAGTAGTAGAACAATCCTTTTAAAACGTTAAAAGAAAAATGAAATAAATTTGTAATATTTGCGAAAGCCACTAAATTTGTTCAAAAAGTGCAGTCAAATTGGATCTATAGTTAATTTTTGGATATTGTCTAATACTTGATCACTAGATGAATCTATTTCCAACCTACTATTTTTCGGCTGTATTCGTTACACAGGTACAATATGATTCCATCCATCACTGGCTTATGTGTCGTCTGGTGGCGTACATGCCAATGAGGATTGATGACTTAACGAATGAGATTCAAAATATTAACTATAAGTACCTATTAGAAAGCAGATGTCACTAAAATATGTATTATTTATATAGAATACAGTTAATTTTTGAATGTTGTCTGTTATGTCATCAGTTATCATTGATATGTACGTCATCATACCACGTATGCCCCGATGATGCACGGAATTACTTTGTACGTGTATAACAAACGCAGCCGAAAAATAGTAAGTCTGATTGTGAGATAGATTTATCCAATAATGACAGGAAATAAGCTATAGAATTTGATAAAATAGTAATGGACAGCAAATAATTTGGTACTGATTTTTTTATACCTATCTATTTATTTCTGTTTCAAAATGTACTTGAAATTGAATTTATAACTTGTAGGATATAGGATGTGGCATTTAAAAAAACTATTTCTAATTTAAGCTTTTTGGGGAACAAAAAATAGAAAAGACGAAAATCAAAAAAATATTTTTTTTGTTATTTTGACCACTCTATATTAATTTTAAGATTTTTGAAAAAAAAACAAAAAAATAACAAAAGCAGGTTCTGAATTGTAAAGCATGTTTTATTGCTACTATATTTTTCAAAAAATAATTAAAATAGAATACAAATTTTGTTCAGATAACGGTTAATAGGCATTTTGACAACTTTCACTCGGTACAGTAATCCTTATCGTCTTGTGAAACATGTATTTACAAGTGTAATTGCGTGTTACCATTTTATCTGTATTATATCGATACTGATAAATTCTTTATCTCAATTGTGTTCGCTATAAACTTGCTCCTTAATCTTTAATCCGTTGGATAATCCCTAAAGTAAAACTCAATGTGTTTTTCAAAGTGAATTATTTCTTATTTAAAAACAATTAAATTTGAATTTTCGATGCTGTGATACATTTTCGGATTTTATTGTTTAGATTTGTTCTTAATTTGGTATCTCATTATTGTAAGTAGGTACTTCTTTTGAATATGAATGAAATACAGGAAAATAATAAACATCAATTTGAATATTTTTTTTTTTTTACTTTTATGACTTTAAAAATTTTTAATGTCATAGCATTTAAGACATAACAAAGAGAACATTTTTGGTGAATGTGAACGATGACGTTTTCCCAAGTATAAATTTCTTATCTCCAAGATAATAACACACTTTGCTGTAATTTATTTATCACTAATAATAATTTTTAAATTTTTTCACATAGATGGAAAGTGATTAAAAAACCATCACGACGACGACCCTATTTGAAAGCTTCGGCCCCTACACCAGACACATGGACAGGATAGAGCAATTGACCGATCCGGCTCTATGTCTCCAAGAATTGGTCACCGGGGTCACCACCTCATCGGCCAATTCAGACCATCTCCATGGTGTTCATCATTTGCATGATTCCGCTGTTAGTTCCGCGGTATCGGTTAATAGCGCCATATCAGGAATTATGAGTGCCGGCTCTTTAAGTCACCATGTGTCTACTCATGATTCCAGCCATCACGGGGTGGTACCGCACACGCCCTCTTTGCACCATGAGCCATTGGAGAAACTGAAACGTGGTGAGTGACGTCAATGTTGTTAACAATTTTCGATTTTAGATAAGTTGTCTTGTATAAAGGGGGGTCCTTGTCAAGTATCAACTTTTATATATCATTGAAATGGTCTGGGAAAACACCGGTTACATTATTGGAACACTTTACACATTTTTTCTTTATCTGTTTTTAAAAAAGAGAACATTTTAGATCAGAGCATCAGCATCGATTTATAGAAGTGTGCTTTTTAAAGAAAATCCACCAGTAGTGTGCCACCTACACTTTTTAGTAGCGGTTCCTTTACTTATGATTCACCTTATGCCGCGTAAATCTTCCGAGCGCCACTTAAAAAGCTTTTGTGCTATTGGTTGCCGATCACTGTTTTAAAACTATAATTCTTTACGATTTCAAATGCGATCAGGTAAAAATCGAAGTTTGTATCCATTTAGTTTGGATTTTGGGGAAAGAAAACATTTAAAGGTCATTATGACTAAATGTTTCAGGAAATTAATCGTAGGTATTACAAATAAATTAATAAAACTCACTAAGAAACATGTAAATTTGCCGTAATTTTGTTTGTAATCTATGAAATCGAAAATCATATTGAAAATAGTATAGGGAGATCAGTACTTCCAATATGTTGTAGAAGATCTTCATTTACTTGGAGTTTCTGCAACTATGAAGAACATGTTGCTTCTGCAGTTGAGTTTAAAAAAAGTTATTTGTCGCTGGTTGTTTCACAAATTGACCCAATCTCAGAAAGCAATACGTGTCCGAATGAGCAAACAAACATTTCAATTTTTGCATAATGATGGTCATAGGTTCATTTACAAAATTGTAAATGGTGACGAAAGCTACATTCCATTTTATGAGACATCCACTTATCAATTTAAAAAATTTAAACAATGCGTCATGTGAACAAAATGAAGTAAATGGTTCTACTTTAAAATTTTGAGAGAAATGTTTTAATATTAATAGGCATTGATGCATAAGAAATAAAATATTTCTTTTCGGATTTTAAAGTAGATACATTTTGTTCACACAGCCCAATGTTCTTGGCTATGAAGTTGGAAGCTGATATAATACCTGGTACATTACTAAATACAGTACTAATTAATATCCTACCAAATGTTTATCTGACATTCCTGGAGCCATTGAAATTAAGGCCTCTTCCCGTACAGCGCGAGTGAATTACTTGGAGCAAAATAAAGCCATTGAACGCCCTTCTAATCAGAAGTCGGTCGGTCTCCTTTGGCATTAAGGCTACAAGTTATAATATTAAAAAAGAACTACTTACAATTAGCTTTTTTACGAAATCCTCAGATGTTTCCAGAATGTACAAAACTATCTAATTTCTCAGGATATTTCTAATTAATTTTATAAAATGCTTGAAATTTTCAGACTAAATATCTAAAATTTGACACTTTACAGCACAAATTTCGAAATTGTCAATTACATTTTCGAAAACGACTCAAAGTTGCTCTGCTACGATCAGTTCAATAAAGATTATTAGTTATTAAAGATTTATTTAAATGATAAATGGTGGAACAAGTCAGTAAACCCAGAATCTATACGAATTGAGCCAGTCTTAATCCAACGAAATTCCAAGTTAAACAAAAGTTGAAACTTTCAAATATGAAAACGAAAGTAAAAAATTGGTGTGTCTCACTTCCTTGTAACGTGCGCGAACTGATCCCGGATAATCTTCGATGCGCTATCAAGTTTTATACCATAATTCCAAGGCATAAATTTAATGATCCATGTAATCCGAAGTATTACACTTCTAAGCTCAATCTAGGAGAAATTAATGCATTAGCTAATTNCCCCTGTATTAAAATAAAATATTTTTACAGATATAAGATGTACAGGTTCATTTTGGTCATCTTTACTTGCAAAAATCCACATTTTATAATTTCCTTAATCGATATTTTCATACTGACCAAAGCCAGATTACTACAAGTATTTTTATCATGGAATCTAAGTAATATACTCTCAGATAAAAGAACAATCAATTATTTTAATGAACAAATTATACCAAAAACGGTTATTGACTTATACCTTCAAAATGTCTTTTATTCGAAATATCTATTTTTACATCTGGTGTATCCATAAGTTTTAGATTAATTCGATAGACAGGATGTAACTAAACAAGTGAACAGGCGATTCACAGCCCATTTCTACGTTTAAAAATAATAATAAAAGCATATGTATAAACATGTATCCTAAAATAGTTTGTCAAGAGTTTATCAACATTTTAAAAATGTTAACAGAAAATGATGTTATTTAATAGAAATCATAATAAAGGATATGCTGGAAGTTACAAATAAAAATAAAAATCATAATAGGTGTTCAAAATGACCTCTATGAGGAGCAATACACTTTTGAACCCGTCATTTCATAAACAATCTTACTGTTTAGCCAAAAATTTCTGCTGTATTCCGAATTTGCCAACAATATTTTCAGTACCTATTTTTTTTTTGTAATTTAGCAATGATATCATTAGATGTAACCATTACTAAAACGCATGTGATTCAATTTTGATTTTTATTCTGATTTGTAATTTAATGTCTAGTTTTCAAGTTTTTACCTCTACGTCATAAAAGACACAAAACAAACGAAAAAAGCATGTCGTTGGTCATTTGGTATCTTTCTACATGACTATCAACTGACAGATATGGTCTGTTTTCAAGCAATTCGAGTTACTTTTTTTCTATGTTTTCCAAAAAGATTGATAAATGTTACCTAAATTTTGATAATATAAAAATTTTAAAAAGATCATTGTTTCTTGAAAAGAAAATTAATTTAGAAAATTTCAAGAATTCGAATTATCACTGATGACTTATTCCAAAAAAAACCATTAATAATAGACGTGACATTTTTTGACACATTTCCCATATCATCCATTTGCCTATTGTTAAACAAGGATAATCGGCATCATTTATTAAAATTTCTATTAAACAACTTCATTTTCTTTTAACTTTTCAACATATCACTGCTACGACAAGGATGCTTCCAAATCCAAGAACAAAACGTTGTTTTTTTTATAAAACTTGTTTTTTTGTTAACATTTGTCTTCTTTATATTGGATTATTAGGTTTTATTATATTGACAGTTTTGGCAAATGACACGGACCCGTGCTATCCGCAATCAATGTATTAAAGTTGTGGTAAGTCATCAATGAACCATTTTAAAACATACATTTGTACATACATAAACTTATTTTCTTATTATTAGCCATAGAAATCCGTTGTATATAGCCCACTTTTTTTTGTTACATGCTGTATGGCAATGAATTTTTATTTGCTTACATTTTCAGTGACATATGTTATAATTTTTAATTTTCTTTAAAAAGTTTATAAAAATGCTTCTTTTTTATCCGGTATCCACTTCGCATTTAAACCTAGGACACTAATTAAATAAAAATTTATTGAAGTTGGTGATGAATATTTCCAGGGTCTTCCTCTACACATTTTAACACACGAGTATTTGAAGTATATACATATACATATACAATTCTTTGCAATACATCTAGTGTTTAATTTTTCGATTTTTCTTGGAATTTTCCAGACTAACAAAAAGGAATTAGATTAGACCTTAGATTTTTTGATTAAAGATCGTGAACACACAAAATAACCTTACAAGAACTAGTGGGCCACAGTGTATATGTGTTTCACTTGATTATTCTGTCATCAACACACTGTATCAAGAATCCAATGATGTCAAGAGTATAGTGAGGTCGCGCTCCATTTTGTTGCAAGTGCTCTGGGCTAAGTTCACCATCATGTAATTGAAACGTTTGGTGTAAGAACATACCAAAGACTAAAACTCTCAAAATTGAGATTTGGTTTTTGGTACAAAAAAAGCATTTTCATGGATTGGAACAAAATCTGGTTATGTTTCTTGCATATAATTCGAGATATTGTCACATGATATTGTTAAAATTACATCGTTTGAAGGAATCAAAAAACAGATTTTTCTAGTTTTCTCTAAACCGCGTCATGTGCACGTGTGCACGGTGTAGATTATTTCACCGGGCTCTTCAATTGGTCAACAAACGGTTGTAAAATTTGCTCCCTGTATTTCATAGCAGCTATGGTACCATCAAAAAAATTAGTGCATTATTCATCTGGTACTAACTACAGCCCAACATCTAACTTTTTCAAGGTGTAATGGTTTTCCTATGAAATTAGGTAAGTTTTTCTATCTTCAGTAGGTATAATTAGGTAATTTCTAATAGGGAAATCACTTTGCTGTAAAAGGATTGGATAGAAGTTGTCGGCACATTTCTCATGATTCTCTGTACTCTTTCGACATTTTCATTAGAACGTTTCTTTGGTCGTCCAGGGATTTGTTTTACAACCCAGACTGCTTTGCGGAAATTTTCAATTACCCGTTTAGCAGTCTCTTTAAAATGCTGGAGGATGATTACTTCATCTGGATATTCTTCCTTAAATTCCTCAAGGTAGTGGTCAAAAGAATAAAATTATACACCATCAACTTTTGACTGTTGTAAATGCCTTTTCTTCTGAAGTGAATCATAAAAATGTTGAAAATTAACATTATACCTACCTAATCGCAGCAATAAGAAATAAATAGCAAATAAACAACGACGGTTCAAATTTTAATAATACCTCAAAAAATGGACAAACTGCAGCCGGGTTTGACGTCTTTCATCGGGGCCGCAATTTGTTTAATTCGCACACGATATGCATTCTTAGAGTCAAGGCCTATTCCAAATGGATTCGTTTCCGAACATCTTTTACCATACATATTTACAACAGGTATAATGTTTGATATATCTACCTAATTTTTTTGAATTCATATAGATATGTAAAATTTTAAATATTAAGCTTTAAATCGTCGTTTAAGTGGAATTGATAAAAATCGCAATAAAGTCAATAAGAGATAAACTACCAACCAAAAGTTTGGAATTAGCCTTAATTTAAATAAAGTACCTGAAAGTACCAAAATAAAGTAAATACCATACAATGATATTTTTTTAAATAGTAGTTTCAAATGAAAAGGAGACCGAAAATGTTAAATGTTGTTATTGATGCCTAACTTTTAGCCAGCAGTACACCTAAAAGAAAGTTTCTATTTATACCGTAGAAAAGGTCTGTCCAATCAAGATCAGCAACTGTAATTTGTATTTGTCTATTGGATGACGACCATAAAAGTATATAATAAAATCCTGACAAACTTTAAAATTTTAATGAATGTGATGATACCTTATTTTGAGTAGAGAAGCCAAAAGCCATAGAAATAGAAAACCAATTACCTTAGGAAGATCATTCTCTTCAAGACATGTACCGAGATTAATCGATTTGTAAGTAGATAAATGTTTCAAAAATACGAATTCTTTGTTGTATCGGTTAGATGAAAAGGTATTTTTAATTATTAACCCATTACATTAAACAATCTTTAAGAACTTAACACCCAGACTAACTAATGCGTTACAGTCTTTTATGTATGTAGGCAGTATGATAAAAAATCAACGAATATCCATTTGAAACATGCATTTCTCCCAATTGGTTCAAATATCTGAATATGGCGTTGACAGTCCTTTAGATATATTATAGAACAAATGAAAAATGAATAGTCACACATAACCGTAGAATATGTTAAAAAGAGTTCTAAGTAATCCAGGCTCCATATATGTTAGAGGTATAGTCATATGTAATTGATGATGAAAATTGTAGATTAAGTACCATTGACTCATAAATAAGCATTCTCAAATAATGGAGCTACAATGGGAAAGGAGGCTTCAAAGATTTCGTAAACGAAAATATTCTGAAACTAGTGGATGCAGAACTATCTGTGTAGGGATATGATCAAAACGAAAAAATTGGTTAATTGTTTTCTACGTAATGACTTGAATGAGCTCTCGGGTTTGAATGAAATCGATCCAGAAACGAGGGAAAATGACTATTCCAAATCGATTACCTAATAATAAAAAATCCCCGTCCCCGTTTTCGAGGATCCGACTGTACAAAAGCAAAAAGGCAAACACAAAAAGCAATTATGCGATTGTGCCCTTCGCGCACCCCACTGACATCAGTCAACACACACACCCAGAGACAGTGGCAGGGCATAAAACGATCAATTAGGGTCGCCAAATGGGCGTCCCGCAGATCGAAAAAGACGGATTAGTCATTAAATGTTTTCAAATTATGCACCTGATAGGTCTTTAGCAAGTGGATAAATTTTTTTCAGTGTTGCCAATCGAAAAAAAAGCCTTGCAGTTCTTGTAATTTATAAAGCAAACTGGATTTTAGGTTATTTAAAAAATATATTGAAAAAAACCATTCAGTTGGCAACACTACTTACACATCCATACACGAATAAAAAAATCAACCAAACACACTCATCCAAAATCACAAATAAAGCAGCTTCACACAGATAATTAATTCCACTGGAAAAAAAAGTCAGTCACCGAAAGAAGAGAAATTAAAAATACAAAGGGGGGCCCCCATTGTTCCATCTGGCGTCGGTCGATGAATGCGACGAGATCGCGCGACGTCGTTTGACGTCGTGCGGCGCCATATTGGACGCTCGGTCCACGCTTACGTTCATTGGTCGTGAAACGAGGCCGGGAGGCGGAGCTTGACACGCGACGCCAACTTTGATTGACAGGCCCAACCGCACGATCACTTGTTCACTATTTTATTTTGATGCTATCTTGTTTCTTATTTCCTAGTTATTTTGTATTTAACTGTACTACATCAAAAAAAAATCTACAGAAAATATATGTGGGCAGTTTGTTCCAAAGTCGAATTTTAGGCGAGGAAACGAAATGTTTTTCACAAACCACACCATGTTTGTAATAACACAAGACATCTATAAAAAATTGTGAATTTGTTGCTAAAAATACCCCAAAAACAGATACGAAAAGTTAACCAAAGGTAGATTACGTTTAATTAGTTTGAAAATTAAATATAATATAATAATAGTTCAAAATCAAGAGAAGAAATTTAAAGAAAAATAAACAAAACTAAACGTTAATCCTGTATCAATACAAAACGAAGGTCCCGTTTACAGATTCCCTTGACTTAACGCCTTTCCAGCTCCGCCCTATCAATAAGCCAACAGAGATAGCCATATAAGCAACGATCTAAGGATTAACAAAGACGAAAAATGAAAAACATGACATTGGCACGCATGTCCATTGAAAATCACTATGCGGAAGGCGTGGCCACATAGCCGATTCTCCTCAGTTTTTCGAAAAGAGTGGGAGATATGGAAGTAATTGTGAATGGAAACGAGATGGGAATGGTTTCGGGGTGCTCGCCCGAGGAGGTAAAGGTTTCTGCCGTTAGCTATGATATATAGAGTGAAGCGACTTATGCTTAAATCGCGTTGGGAAGTGGCCTAGATTAGAGGGACTTTGCAGTATCAAATCCTAACCCGATACCTAAGCGTTTAAGACTTTTTAATACTTTTATAGGATTTCGTGTTAGACCGCCTGATGCCCAGTTAGTGATTTGTAAGGTTTTAAGAAAAGAGCATCGGTTCGGGTTTTTTTTCGAAAATTCCTAGTTGTCGTCTACGGATTTTTTACCATCCAGAGAGAAGTAATATTGAAACGTGTCAGTTTTTATTTGAAAAAACCATTTTTGTGAATAGCGAACAGTGTTTTTCGCTTAATTATTGGGTGAGTTTGATATTCATTAATATGTTTTTCGTATAAAATTTGTTAAATGAATTCTGTACAGCTTTTCATTAAAAACTTACAGAAAAAATTAATTGATACAAGTGTATTAGGCATCTGTATGTAAGAACGAACATAATATACTAAATATGTTATCTACATAAAATGTTTCCTTAATTTTTGTACGATTCATTTAACATGTATCTTTTCTTCCTTTAGCTACTTTGTTTTCGTTTAATTATTGTTCGTAATTTAACAAAACCTATTTTCACAGTCGTTAAAAATTTGTTGCAACTACTCCATTGAAATAAATATTTAAACTAAGATAAAGTATGTTACAATTTTCTGAATGGAAATATGAAAATTCATAAGGAAAATATAGAAAATACAAATTTTAATAGCATTTTATTGCACTTTTTTATCCGACGGAGAATTTTTGCACAAAGTATTTTCTTATTTTTCATATTAAGAAGTATTAATTAAAATTTTATTTGTATAGGTACAGTTTCTTTCATATTTTCAAGCATTAATTTCACGCTTAATATAGCAAATAATAATAACGGTATTAATAGGAGTTTTTGTAGTTTGAGATAAGAAAACTTCCAATACGTATTGTCCTTGGAAGTACTACCTACTAGATATCAGTATTCCTTTAAGAACCTATAAATAGTTTTCTCATTACCGCCGCCTACTCATTTAAGATTATCTTTTGCAATAGATTAAATTTTTAATTTTAACAATTTCCTAATAAAATGTTCAAATTTTTGTTAATTATTACACGTAGATATGGAAATGTAATGTACTTTATATGTGTCACAATTTATTTGTGAGGGCCGCCCGTTTTATTACTAGTATGGCACCAGATAAGGTGATTTACGACCACCCAAACCAGCAAACATCTGATAAAACTGTCATAAGAAATCGGGAATGTTTGAATGCCACGTTATTTTTCCTTATTTACACTAAAAATGAGGAGCGCTTCGTTTGACGTTGCTTCATTTTCCTAGAACAAATCAAATAATTTTTTTTTGCATAAATTTACTTAAGTTAACAAAACAAACTAAAGACGAAATAGGAAAATATATGAAATGGAACAAAACAGAATATCTACTTGTTTAAAGGTATAAACACTTGAAATTACATGCTTAAATTCTAAAATGACTGTGAGTTTTTGAAGATCAGCAAAACAACGAGAATAATGAGATAATATTATTAAATTCGTTGTTAAATTTTAGACGACTTTATGAAAAACAAATAGAACCTTGCAACATAAACTTTTATGTTCGTTTACTCGTTATTACAATAGAAAAATAATCAAATATCTATATAAAACTATTAAAAAATTATCATTATTAACTTATATCAATTTTTTTCACTTTTAATCAATTTCCTCGAATTCCTTTTTTTACATTTTTTTTTATTTCTTACATAGTAAACGTTAATTGATAAAAAAATATGACATTTTGTACAAGTTTCCCCTGCTTAAGAAAAAAAAAACAAAGAATTAGAAGAATGTGGAAGAAGCGAAGAAGTAACCAGCAGGGGTCATGATACCAAAACCAAGTTTATCTGAAATCCCCCGAAATCCGGGTCGCAGCCGTCGCAAAGCCGCTCGGAAATTCAGTCGACAACTTCAAAGGATAAGCTTTCGATTAAAACGGACGGTTAAGGGTTTTAAAACGATTCAGAATTAAGTCCTGGACTCGACCCGACCTTCCTTCCTTCCTCAACTATTTAATATCTCATCATAATAATTATTAATTTATTGTCATTTCGACTTCTTCCACTTCCCTAAAATTGATAGCTTTAATTAAAATTGTATCTACAGGTTGTTCTATAAATAAGAAATGACAAAAAATTAAAATAAAAAAAAGGATGAACATTCGATACTCAGCTGCGTTACTGGTGAAGGAAAATTTTTCTTTGTTATAAGAAATTTTGAAACACAAATTTAAAAGTTCTTAAGTCCTTAAAATAATCTTGTTAATTTTAAGCTGTGTATAATTAAAAAAATTCCACTATGAATTTATAACATTTTCTTACAATCCTGACAACCGTGTAATTATTTTTTTTAATATTGTAATATTATAATAGTTAATTTATTGTATTACCGTAAATTCCAAAAAAAAAGAAACAAAAATAATGTTAAGTTAAAAAGTTTTTCTCAAATAGAATGAAATATAACTCACAATCACAAAAAAATTAAGTTGTTACTTTCGCATATTCAATGGATGTATTAGAAGCAAGGTAGCTTTTAGCATTTATATAGATAGACTTTTTCAAGCCAAAGAGAAAACCGAGACATGGTAAAGACACTATGATTATAAATCAGCCAAGAAAATCCCCACCTTAAGTTGCAACGATTTAAGCTAAGTAGCGTATTGGAATTAATTAAATCCCATCAATCGTTTCTGATGTCGCATCGAAGGAATGCTGGTGCACTTCTTCCTTCTTTCGAGAGAGATAAATGTCGTCGCGAAGGCAAGAGGAAGAGGAAAATCGAAGCCCAAAATCTTCTCGGAAAGCTTCCTTATTCAGTACGCGCGCCGCTAACGGCAAAACGAACGACTATCAAACCGATTGGCGGCGGCCAAATAACCGAAAAATACCCGGGGAAGGGTGGAGAGGAGAAGGAAGAAAGAGCGTGCCGTAAGGGGGGAAAATGGCGGCCGTCCGACCCGTTCATTTCGGGGTGGGGGGACAAAGCACGGAGACTTAGTAGACGCAAAGCTCTCGAGGCGTCGCGACGCTGATCCGATCTAAACCTGGCCAAAGCCGTTTTTAAGCCGAGCGTCTTTTTTCACGGACTTAACCGACTTTTGATCTTTGCTACACGTCGCACCTGGATTTAACACGGGTAACTTCAAGTGATTTTCCACGAAATGATTCGGTTTCTTCGACTTTCAAAGATTTTCTGTTTTTAATTGATCATGATCTTGTGTGCGGTTAAAAAGTTTTGATCTATTGCTTGTCCGACGGACCGGCAACGCTGCAAATAAATTGTAGGTGGATCAACTGAGATGATAATATGGTTAGCTATTTATTTTGTCTGTCATAATATTTTTCTTGTACTTTTTTATATAAATATTGTTAATGTTTAATTTTATTTAATTCACGTTCTGTTGAGTTTTTAAAAATATAATTTAAGTAGTAGAACAATCCTTTTAAAACGTTAAAAGAAAAATGAAATAAATTTGTAATATTTGCGAAAGCCACTAAATTTGTTCAAAAAGTGCAGTCAAATTGGATCTATAGTTAATTTTTGGATATTGTCTAATACTTGATCACTAGATGAATCTATTTCCAACCTACTATTTTTCGGCTGTATTCGTTACACAGGTACAATATGATTCCATCCATCACTGGCTTATGTGTCGTCTGGTGGCGTACATGCCAATGAGGATTGATGACTTAACGAATGAGATTCAAAATATTAACTATAAGTACCTATTAGAAAGCAGATGTCACTAAAATATGTATTATTTATATAGAATACAGTTAATTTTTGAATGTTGTCTGTTATGTCATCAGTTATCATTGATATGTACGTCATCATACCACGTATGCCCCGATGATGCACGGAATTACTTTGTACGTGTATAACAAACGCAGCCGAAAAATAGTAAGTCTGATTGTGAGATAGATTTATCCAATAATGACAGGAAATAAGCTATAGAATTTGATAAAATAGTAATGGACAGCAAATAATTTGGTACTGATTTTTTTATACCTATCTATTTATTTCTGTTTCAAAATGTACTTGAAATTGAATTTATAACTTGTAGGATATAGGATGTGGCATTTAAAAAAACTATTTCTAATTTAAGCTTTTTGGGGAACAAAAAATAGAAAAGACGAAAATCAAAAAAATATTTTTTTTTGTTATTTTGACCACTCTATATTAATTTTAAGATTTTTGAAAAAAAAAACAAAAAAATAACAAAAGCAGGTTCTGAATTGTAAAGCATGTTTTATTGCTACTATATTTTTCAAAAAATAATTAAAATAGAATACAAATTTTGTTCAGATAACGGTTAATAGGCATTTTGACAACTTTCACTCGGTACAGTAATCCTTATCGTCTTGTGAAACATGTATTTACAAGTGTAATTGCGTGTTACCATTTTATCTGTATTATATCGATACTGATAAATTCTTTATCTCAATTGTGTTCGCTATAAACTTGCTCCTTAATCTTTAATCCGTTGGATAATCCCTAAAGTAAAACTCAATGTGTTTTTCAAAGTGAATTATTTCTTATTTAAAAACAATTAAATTTGAATTTTCGATGCTGTGATACATTTTCGGATTTTATTGTTTAGATTTGTTCTTAATTTGGTATCTCATTATTGTAAGTAGGTACTTCTTTTGAATATGAATGAAATACAGGAAAATAATAAACATCAATTTGAATATTTTTTTTTTTTTACTTTTATGACTTTAAAAATTTTTAATGTCATAGCATTTAAGACATAACAAAGAGAACATTTTTGGTGAATGTGAACGATGACGTTTTCCCAAGTATAAATTTCTTATCTCCAAGATAATAACACACTTTGCTGTAATTTATTTATCACTAATAATAATTTTTAAATTTTTTCACATAGATGGAAAGTGATTAAAAAACCATCACGACGACGACCCTATTTGAAAGCTTCGGCCCCTACACCAGACACATGGACAGGATAGAGCAATTGACCGATCCGGCTCTATGTCTCCAAGAATTGGTCACCGGGGTCACCACCTCATCGGCCAATTCAGACCATCTCCATGGTGTTCATCATTTGCATGATTCCGCTGTTAGTTCCGCGGTATCGGTTAATAGCGCCATATCAGGAATTATGAGTGCCGGCTCTTTAAGTCACCATGTGTCTACTCATGATTCCAGCCATCACGGGGTGGTACCGCACACGCCCTCTTTGCACCATGAGCCATTGGAGAAACTGAAACGTGGTGAGTGACGTCAATGTTGTTAACAATTTTCGATTTTAGATAAGTTGTCTTGTATAAAGGGGGGTCCTTGTCAAGTATCAACTTTTATATATCATTGAAATGGTCTGGGAAAACACCGGTTACATTATTGGAACACTTTACACATTTTTTCTTTATCTGTTTTTAAAAAAGAGAACATTTTAGATCAGAGCATCAGCATCGATTTATAGAAGTGTGCTTTTTAAAGAAAATCCACCAGTAGTGTGCCACCTACACTTTTTAGTAGCGGTTCCTTTACTTATGATTCACCTTATGCCGCGTAAATCTTCCGAGCGCCACTTAAAAAGCTTTTGTGCTATTGGTTGCCGATCACTGTTTTAAAACTATAATTCTTTACGATTTCAAATGCGATCAGGTAAAAATCGAAGTTTGTATCCATTTAGTTTGGATTTTGGGGAAAGAAAACATTTAAAGGTCATTATGACTAAATGTTTCAGGAAATTAATCGTAGGTATTACAAATAAATTAATAAAACTCACTAAGAAACATGTAAATTTGCCGTAATTTTGTTTGTAATCTATGAAATCGAAAATCATATTGAAAATAGTATAGGGAGATCAGTACTTCCAATATGTTGTAGAAGATCTTCATTTACTTGGAGTTTCTGCAACTATGAAGAACATGTTGCTTCTGCAGTTGAGTTTAAAAAAAGTTATTTGTCGCTGGTTGTTTCACAAATTGACCCAATCTCAGAAAGCAATACGTGTCCGAATGAGCAAACAAACATTTCAATTTTTGCATAATGATGGTCATAGGTTCATTTACAAAATTGTAAATGGTGACGAAAGCTACATTCCATTTTATGAGACATCCACTTATCAATTTAAAAAATTTAAACAATGCGTCATGTGAACAAAATGAAGTAAATGGTTCTACTTTAAAATTTTGAGAGAAATGTTTTAATATTAATAGGCATTGATGCATAAGAAATAAAATATTTCTTTTCGGATTTTAAAGTAGATACATTTTGTTCACACAGCCCAATGTTCTTGGCTATGAAGTTGGAAGCTGATATAATACCTGGTACATTACTAAATACAGTACTAATTAATATCCTACCAAATGTTTATCTGACATTCCTGGAGCCATTGAAATTAAGGCCTCTTCCCGTACAGCGCGAGTGAATTACTTGGAGCAAAATAAAGCCATTGAACGCCCTTCTAATCAGAAGTCGGTCGGTCTCCTTTGGCATTAAGGCTACAAGTTATAATATTAAAAAAGAACTACTTACAATTAGCTTTTTTACGAAATCCTCAGATGTTTCCAGAATGTACAAAACTATCTAATTTCTCAGGATATTTCTAATTAATTTTATAAAATGCTTGAAATTTTCAGACTAAATATCTAAAATTTGACACTTTACAGCACAAATTTCGAAATTGTCAATTACATTTTCGAAAACGACTCAAAGTTGCTCTGCTACGATCAGTTCAATAAAGATTATTAGTTATTAAAGATTTATTTAAATGATAAATGGTGGAACAAGTCAGTAAACCCAGAATCTATACGAATTGAGCCAGTCTTAATCCAACGAAATTCCAAGTTAAACAAAAGTTGAAACTTTCAAATATGAAAACGAAAGTAAAAAATTGGTGTGTCTCACTTCCTTGTAACGTGCGCGAACTGATCCCGGATAATCTTCGATGCGCTATCAAGTTTTATACCATAATTCCAAGGCATAAATTTAATGATCCATGTAATCCGAAGTATTACACTTCTAAGCTCAATCTAGGAGAAATTAATGCATTAGCTAATTTTCTTGTCGCTTTTCTTTGATGCATTTTATAAGCGAGGTTCTCCTTGGCGAAGCAATTTTCTTAAAAATATTTTATTTCAGCTTAAAGCTGAGTAATAAAAGAACTTTATTAAAAACCTGTTCGTTCTACCTAAAATTACAACTAAGCATGTGATTGTTTGATTTTTTTAAGACACTTTTATGAAACAAGAAATTTATTGCATTTTGTCAACAGATATTTTCAGATTCAATTCTAAACCGTACCGTTCTTGAGGTGAAACGTCCAATGTCAGAGCATTTAAATTCCGTTAATGATAAAAAAGCATTTGAAAACAAGTTTTAAAACAAATAAAAAGAGTTGAATGATGAAAGTGTTTTATAAAGATCCTCTATTTTACCCATTTAATATGCGACAGAGTTTTTCTCTATATTTTCTTCAGAAACCAATTGTTTTTGAAGAAGATGATCGTATTAGAAGGTCTATAAAATAACATTCAAAAATGCCTGTCAAATTAATAATCATAAAATATGTCTATTAAACAGATCAAACAAACGAAATCTGAAAGATCAAAGTTGATATTTCAGTTTTGTCCTATTTGAACCATAGCCACAAACTGAAATTTACGCGTCGTCATAAAGCTTCCTCAGCATTTTAAATTTGAAATTTGTTTTCCATTAAATCTCCAAATAGATTTTAAAAAATTATTATCTTAATTATCGGTGTAGTAAATTACAAGTAACCGTCCATAAAATGATGATTTTGTTCTCGAGTATTGGTCTGAAGGGGGGAAAAATGTGCCCCAATAAATTTTACGATCTGATAAAATATAATCCCCTAATTGAAAAAAAATTTATTATGATTCAGGCTCCATAAATTTTTCGTTTAGACTGAAAGCTTTTCTCTCTCGTCGCGGCATCGATAAACATTATATATTTATTGCTAAATTATTGTATTGATTAACAGAATTTTCGTAAAACAGCTCCTTATAAATAGTTATGACGCTTATGATACTATCTTATTCACTATCAAGATTGAACAAATGAAAAGATGTTTTTTTTTTAATAACATATTGTCATTTATCAAAAAAATTCTTATTTCAAGTGTCCATATTTTTGATCGATTGTTGATTAATTGATTTTATAATGATTAATAATTTGTTATTGAACTGTCAAGAAGGGGGGTAGGGGTTTTGAACTTTTTTTTTTCGAAAGCACCCGAGTTGAAAATCGCAATAAATACGAATTGTGTCAGGGTAGAGAGGCGAAAAAACCGAGTATGAGAATTTCGGCAAGTGTACCTCGAGGCGGGCCGCTCTTTCTCTATCTCTCTTCGTGTTATGACAGCTACATGAACCCAACCCCTGTTTACGTAGATTAACGCATTATTTCGATTCAATGAATTCAGGAAAAATGTTAGCCAATATCTCATTTTTATAATTTTTATAAAATTGTTTGAAAACATAGCAGACGTTTCCTATTATTTAATGTTAGGCATAAGCATATTTCAAGGGAAAATTGGTTATCCAGTTAATCCTTAAAGAATAAACTTCCACCCTCATCGTAAACATTTCTACATATAAAATCATTAATCTTGACTTCTGGAAGGAAAATAAACTAAAGTCTAATAGCGGTCAACCCCTTTTCCCATTTATGCGTTCCGCACCGATTGCAATAACAGCAACAGCAGTAGAACCTGGATTCGTGAATAACAACAACGTGTGTGCGCACATCTGTCACCATTCGAAAATTTGTCTTCGGGTTTGGGACCCTTGGCTGGGCCATCATCAATTTATCCAAAGTAATTTACGTGTGTAAAACCAAACAGTGAATAGGGTTCAATTTTGAGAGGGTTGGTGGTTAATTGGATATAAAAGTGGCAATTTCATGTCACATATATAGGATGGCCAGCCATTCTGGCCCAAGTTTAGGAGAAATATTAAAGGAAATTGTTGCTTTTTTTAGAGCCGCAAATTAGGAACTATTGGAAGGCATGCTTTACCTATTATTTGGGCGTCAATTTCAGCAATCCATTTTTTGATAATTTTGATTGTATAACAGATTTAAAAAAATTGTTTGAGATGAAGGCAAGTATAGGTACTTTACCTCGATATGGTTTGATGGTACTTTTTTAAAGCAATTTGAGCAAATGCCTGTTGGTTTTATCTTCTACAGCTTCTTGCTCACAGGACAATTTGTCTAGATTTTGTGTGGACAAATTCTTGTGTGCAAAAGATTATATTATTGTTGTTTTATAGACTGTGACACGTGGTAGTTTAAGTTAATACAACTGGGGTGATGAACGACTTCCGAAATTTTAAAAGGAAACCGTGGATTAACAGAGGTTTATGGGGGACGTGTTGTGCGGGAGTCATTTGACACACAAGGCTCCCGTTTGAAGTCCCAAGTCAGTGTTCTTATGCGGGGAATTATTTTGTCATAATTTTCAGTGAAAGTCAAGAAAAAAAGGCGACTCCCACTAAAGGTGGTGGAAAGCGAGAGGAACATGGAGTGAGAGAGACAGAGAGAGATCGGCAAAAGCAAATCTGTTGAACGTGAGGTTTTAACTTTTTAGCCTATCCAAACACATGGTTTAATACTTTAAGCATTTGGTATAACAACAAGGATAAAAGTCTTACTATTTATTTTCTGGAGGATTATGAAAGCGATTACGGGTCGAATAAATTCGTTAAAAGGAAATTTGGAAAATGATTTCCATAAAATCGATTGATAGACGTCTTTGAACTGGGAGCGCGAGCCCAAAAATAAAAATTCCCATCTTCTAAAATAAAACTCCTGAGCGGTTACAGGTTCTGTACGTGACTAAACGATAAACATTTCCGATTTTATCGAGGGGCGAGGACAAATGGTAAATTTACTGATGGACAAATACATATTTATTTTTAAATTCGTAATAAATATTCAACAAATCACCTTTATTAAAATTGTTCGAAATAAATTAATTTCATTATTTTTATACCGAAATGTACAAATAATCGATCCAATTGCTATCGATGGAGATGAAAATGTTCCCGCCCCAATCAATCATGATACGAATTGTCAGCGGCACTTTTTTGTATGTCGACCAAATTATAATATATTACTGTTTAAAACGCTTATCTTTTATTGATAATAATATTTTTCTCTCGAANCGCCTTATTCTTAAACGAGTAAAAGAAATCCCAAAATTAGTGCACCAAATAATAAATAATGTTCGCAAATTTTTGTGAAAAAGCAGTAAGCTCCCAACCAATTAGAAGAACACTTCATTCTCAATGATTTTTTTGATCGAGGGACTCGAAAAGTCTTGGCTAAGTTCAAAAAATCAGAAAGCGCGATTGGAATTTGCATAAACCAATTTAGACAGAGAAGAAAGTTATTGGGCTGATGTAATATTATGCGATAAATCCAAATTTAACATTTTTGGATCCGATAGGCGCCAAATGGTTTGGCGAAGGCCAAATAAAGAATTGAAAAATGAAAACTTGTGACCTGCGGTTAAACATGGATTGGGATCGGTGATGATCTAGGGGTGTATTATAAGTTATGGGGTCGGAAAATTGATGTTTATTGATGAGAATATGGATAAATTCTGCTGAAAAATACAGCATTTCAACAATTTTTAAATTGCATTAAGACAACGACCCTAAGCGTATTTCTTTTTTAGTCGGAGAATGGGTGCTCTACAATTATCTATAAGTTATTAAAATTTCTGTTCAATCACCGAATCTCAATCCAATTGAAAATGTTTGACACAATTTAGAAATTTTAATAAGAAAACACAATATTTCTAACAGAAAATCCATAAAAACTGTTCTCAAAACTGATTGGAAAAGCATCTGCGTAGATTTTCTTGAAAAAGTAATTTTTTTCTTTGCCAGTAAGACTGAAAACTGTTATTGATTCAAAAGACGGTCATACCAAATATTAAAAAATAAAATTACTGAGCAAAAAGACTGAAACGAGTGACTTGTTTTGACTGTCCGAAAATTAATGTTATATTTCTTACCTACATGTATTCAAAGGAAAATTTTAAATTTTTTGTAAATATTTTTTTTTAATTTGATTATTACAAAAATGTAAAATAATACATTTCACTTTTTTCTTTGTTTATATTAATTTTATGTAAAATCTTAAATTGTTCGAATATTACCTACCTAATGGGATTCATTATACATATACTCGTACATACAAACAATGCATCTATTTGTCGTTTTCTATTTTATTCCGTAAGAGAACAGAGGATTTGACCATCACTTGTTCAGATTCTTTAACTTGGCCAGTTGCTTCAAAAAGGCTAGGAGAGTTGAATAACATTTTCCAAATTATCTCACTTTCTTCTATTAGCTGCTGTTGATTACAATATAACTCTATTCTTAGAACGTTATAATGCACAGATTATGAAATGCACGGTCTCTTTTTTTTGTTTATGTAATCTAACTCCTTTTTTGCTAAATCGCTTTACAGAAGAAGATTCATTTTGCTGTTTGGTCAGTAACGAACCTATCAAAATTTTCAACATTTTCTTAAAAACATTAGATAAAGATTGAACTTTCAAAGGCGTTCTTGAAGCCGTTTTTGGAATTGTGATGACTTTCTTATAAACTAAAATGTTCTAAATGCTTTAAAAAATGCATTAGTAATAGGTCCGGAGAGTAAACTGAATAGAGTTGGGTTTCTCAAACTAAAATTTTAAAGACTTTGTGGTGTTGGGCCTTTTTGAGCGACTGGTGTAGGGTGGAAAGATTGCAAAACTTTTTAGATCTGATGATTTTATTCAGAAAATTTTAATGATTTATAAACGTTAAACGTTTGTCAAATTGGAATGTCATGTGTGTCAATTAACAAATTTCTATCCTCTATTATCTTGAAACAGACAGATTTTTTAAAAATTACCCAGGCATGTGAATTTTGATTTTAAGGAGGAGCAATTTTAACATAGAAATTAGCCTATCCTTTTGAACCCTTTACTATTTAGAGCTCCCTATTCAAATATGTTAAATTGGAATGGGGGATTGAGTGAAACCTCATTTTAAAGGGTTTTTTATTCTCTGTACTTTACTATTTTTACTTTTTAAATTTAAATTGCCAAGTTAGGCGTTAAAAATATTTTTTATTAATGTTGTAATTGCTGAAACAAACACTTTTCGTTAAAATAGTGTTTTTCCGTTAATAAAACATTTTAATAAATCAATTTTCTATCCTTCTGAATAGTATTAAATACATATAATTAAATAATTTTCTGGATATCTCTCATTATAAATTTTTGCCATTATTTTTATACATTTTCCTTGTTCCCCATAAACAGAAATCATTTCAGTTCTTTGCTGAATTTTGTACACCAATTTTTAAATAATTTCCAAACACAATATCGCATTAATTAGGAAACTTCAACAAACTTGACAACGACTGATAAATTAATGCTTACATACCTGTAACTTCCACTGTATGGAAAGTGTAAAATGAAATTGAAACATTTTCAGTTTTATTTTATTGTTCACATAGTCCATCCTCATAGGTCCGCATTTCACATTTTACTAACGCAAACACGTTAATTTAATGAAATATATAAGTGTTAATGTAACACTAATATGTAATATATAAGTGTTAACAACACTAATAACAATTTTTTTTCTTTGTGTGCTACATATATTTATAGACACCCAAATTTGCAACGCAGCATTCAAATTTAAATAGTAATTACCAAAAAAGTATAGAGAATAAAAAGCCCTTTATTTATATTAATTATTATTGTATTAAAATTTATTTATTAAATTATAAATTATTAAACAAAAGAGTTGAGAGGGACGAGCTAATTTCTATGTCAAAATTGCTCCTCCTCGAAATCAAAATTGATATCTCTCGACGATTTTTAAACAATTTACCTATTTCGAAATAATATGGAGTGGAATTTTTAAAATTCATACACTGTAGACTGAGCGATTTTAAAATATGGGTTGAAATTGATAAAGTGTATTGTATGTAATGTTATTAATTGATTAAAAAGTTAGAAAAAAATATCAGTATAGCTGAGTTTACAACGAATGCTCAAAACTTAGGCTTCTGCTCGTCTAATTAATGGCTGTTTTGTTTTTTTAAATTTACTTAGGATATGTTTCATTCGTATAATTATGTCTTGACGAGTTTCTGGTACATGCTCTTCCTCAGGTTCTATTACTTGTTTATAAAAATATGATTTTAAAAAGTACCATAGATAAAAATTGAGCGATGTCAAATCGGGTGATCTAGAGGACTAGTATTTGAAAAAGTACCAAAGTTATCAGTCAGATGAACAGAAATCTGTATTCAGCCATAACGCAGAAGTTTTGAACATTTGCTATTCTCTTCGTTCTTTTATTATTTGCTTGTAACATTTTAATAAAGCAATTTACGATACATACAGGATGTTTCTTAATGACAAATCGACATTTCATAGGGTAACTTTTTAATTTATTATAACAAGAAACTTTTTTATAAAAAAAAGGGTTCAAAATGTTTAGTTTTGGGAGACACAACGTAATAAAACGTGTTAAATTTATTGGTTTTTTAAATTTACTTTCTACATTTTTTTAAGGTAAACGATTCAAATCTCTACTCCCAAGCCTTATAATAGACACAATAATTTGACACAATCTACAGGTTATTATTATCTTTGGAGTTACTACTAATTTTACTCCCCAGAACGAGAAAAGTGGAAATAATTAAAATTGCAGATTGTGTCAAATTATTATAAGGTTTGAGAGTAGAAATTGTTATTGTCGTATCGCTTAATAAAATTGAATGGTTCACCTGTAAAAATGTGGGAAATAAATTGAAAAAATATAAAAGTCTTTTAAATTTTAACATCCTGTATTTTGTTCACAAAGCATTTTGGACTCCATGTTTATAGGAATTTTTCTTCTTAGAATAAAACAAGAATTCACCTTGTGAAATATCGGTATATCACTAAGAAACACCATGTATACATCAGGACTTTCTCGACCAACTCAATTCCCATGATGTAGCAATTTGGTTTTGTATTTCAATAATACTCTACATTCTATAAGGTGTAGAATGTCATTTGTGGATATAAGCTTTATTAAATTTTGTATCCCATTAAAAAAAGGAATTGAGGTTCGAAAAAATTCTAAAAGAAAGAAAAAAAAACAAAGCGATACGTGCGATTTTGTTCAGAGAAAACGGAAAAATAATTGCGAAATCTTCCGATCAGCTTTACCGGCACTTTCCGAGGCTTAGCGGCTGAATTTTTAATCAGTTTCTCAAACAAGCAAAGCTTTAGACGGGGTGGGGGGGCTACATTACAGCCCGGATATTTTTCTCCCTCTGTTTTAAAAAGCTCAGCACTCAATTTTTAAGTTTATTTAGGTGAGCGCCAACGGATTACGGCTCTCTTCTTTCCCTTCGATGTGCACTTTTCGATTCAATTCCGACACCCATTTTTTTGAATCTTCAGCAATGCGAATGCAAAAAGCATACTTATCTTTTTTTTTAGTAGAACTTTATTATTTGTTATTTCAAGAGTTTCAGCAGTGTATTGTGTGAACGGAAAATGATTAGCCTCCTATCAATTTTAGAATTTAACCTCTGGAAAGGATGTTTTTCATTTTAAATCCAGTTATTTGGATTCCGCGAACCTGTCGCTTCTCTTGCAAAATAAACAAGCTCATCGTTCAACAGAAACAACAGTACGGGGGCAGGGAGTGAAGATGCTTCTTTTTTGACTCTTATTTTGAATCGAGTCGAATTCCACAAGGTTTTTTAAAACCGGCAAACATCATCCTTAAAACAACACTTTCAGTTCCCAATTAATTTTAGTCCTACTAAACCTTTTTAATCCAGGATGTCAGACTAATTACTTAAGGCGGGTACCGAAATAGCGCTCCTCTTTGCTGCTTTCGGGATTAACTTGCTAACATTCGAAAAATCTTTTTCAACATGTACAGGTTTTTGTCCGCCCCTCTGCTACATGCGAATGAACTATTTTTTTTTTGTTCAGATACATTTGACAATTGTTAATATAATTGCAGAATAATCTAAGACAGTAGTTCTTTAAGTAAACGTTTTGTTTTGTAATAAATGGAAGTTCTTAAGCCGCTACGGCATTGTTTGATTATTCGAATTCCGGAGATTTTCCGAAGAAACAAACCCGACTTCCCCAGTAATGAGAGAAATATTTGTCATTAGGTAGCATAGACCAGAGAATCATGAGAGCAGAATAAACAAGCAATGATGCCACCTCTCGACGTAACCGAACTTTCAGCTTATCCTGCAATGAATTCTGTTTTTCGCGGATAGTGCGGTTTAATATGTGATTCTGTTAGAATTACATTGTTTATGAGATCCATCCAGTCCATATTAGGATAAAAAATGTTGGAGAAATTCCAATTTCTTCTCATTACATAGAGGCAGGGTCTATCTTGGTGTTACAAGTGTTGTTTTGTCTACAACTAAGCCAGTTCTACTATCAACAGCCTTAATTATAAGTCAGCTAATTGGATACTATACAATGTCAAGACTAACTGACGCATGTGAAGCTTTATTATTGAAAAATTCTGTATATCTCGCCTCAATAGGAATATGTCAAATATAAAAGATAGGGATCATTAGTATCCCCTTTATAAATATTTTATCATCTCATTTTTCCTTTAAAATATACCTGCCAAATTTTCAGGAAATCCAATCGAAACTGCCAAGTAGTTTTCTCGAAAACTAAAGAGATAAAAATTCAAAATAAGGTGGTTTATAAGGTGCATCGTATGAATATTCTCGTGCATAGAATGACCTCCGATAAGCCCTAATGCCTCTTCACAAAACATCAGTCAAAATAATATTTAAACCACAAAGCCCTGTTATAAACATAGATTATTTCAAATGCCTTGGGCTTAACCGTTGCATTTACAACGGAATTTATTAGACTGTTAGTTGTTGACGTTGAAGATCCTTTTAGTAGTGTTTAGATTTAGAAAACATATTAAACTGAATTTTTTGTATTTTTGCAGCGAATAGATCGCTTCCGGAATCGATCAAGACCGAAGCGGGCGTGTCAGTGGACACAAACGAGTCTGAAGATGGGAAAAACGACAAGAAACAGAAACGTCAACGTAGACAGCGAACGCATTTCACGAGTCAACAGTTGCAAGAGTTGGAGGCCACTTTCGCGAGAAATCGATATCCGGATATGAGCACTAGAGAGGAAATTGCAATGTGGACGAACTTGACTGAAGCACGAGTCAGGGTAAGATTTATCAATTGACAATATATTTAATTTTTTCCCAACATTTTTGTTGTTTTCCCCCTTATTTGCGTGTACTTCAATATTTATTCAGGTACATGTTAGGGTCACATGTGCGGCGGTCTCTTTTACCGAAAAAGGAAAAAACAGAACAGTTCGACATCATGTTGAACCGATGTTTTACATGCATGTTCACTCTTCAGATAACGGTCGGTGGTTGTTTGATTTCTTCATGTGTTAGTTATTCTTTGATAATAACTGTCTATAGACACGATGTCTGGCTTGTATGACTTCTACTTGCGATACAAGAGACCTTCTTACAATATCAAAAATTCCAGTAAAAAAAAGGGTTTTCGAAACGGAAGTTTACAATAATGATGTGTTTATATTAGAGAAGTATCCTTTATTTGTTAAAGGAAAGTTTTATCGCACGTTTGACCCTTTTGTAAGTAGAATATTAGAAGATTCAATTACTTATTTCTGTTTAAAATAAACCATTGAGATGGTGGGAGAAAATATGAAAGGGAACATTTCAAAGCGTTCGAGTGGGATTTCTGGAAAAGCTCGCTTCTCCATACTTGATGCTTAACGTGCAATGAACTACTTTAATTTCAAAATCCCGTCTCACAAATCAACCAGCCGTCAAATACCAAAAAAAATATAAGTATGTTTTCAACACAGCGAAGTCTTCTTAAGCAACAAGGGTTTTTACAGGGTTAAAACGGGAAAAATCAATTTATTTTTACATTTATTTGCGATTTTTCCGTTTGAATTATTTTTGAACCATCATCTTCTATTACTTTCACATTTTATCTCGAGCTCCACGTCTCCGATTGTCTCCCATGTGGGTGGGCAACGACCCATCTAATTGCGGCCACGATATGAAGACAGACGAGCCGCCCCCTGATTGGCCGCCGACTCTAACGTCATAGGCAAAAGGGGAAAATCGAGAAGGGAAAACCGCCAGTGCCTGTCGGATTTCCGCTATTTCCGATCGTCGCGAACTGAGGGAAAATTATATAAGGGAGCAACTGAAAACGATATGAAAAATTACTGAAATCAACATTTCATTGCCAAATAAAAAAACGGATTAAAGTGCAAACGTTAATGACAAACCAATCCCAGTCAGAAATAATAAATTATGAAGACACGTATTCAACATGCCCAGATTACAGGGTAGTAGTAGCAACACGAATAATAATTTTACGAGTACGCGCCTTTAGTCTATCGCAATTTCGTTGCAACGACAATATACATATAGGGGATGCTCATGCACAAACTGCAGGATGCGACAGCGGCAGAGACACGGTCATCCTGCGATGGTGATCGCGATAATCCGTGGCAGATTTATGGTGTTAATATGGCGGGATTAGAGTGACGTTCTCTCTCTTTCTCGCTCACTTTATACGTCTGCCCGCTATCTGCCCCAGAGTGTGAAATACTGCCCTGAGTTGCATTTATCTCATTATTGTGTACTCCAATGATTAAGTGGGCTTTTTGGGGAATAAACATTGGCAACGTTAATAGAGGCATGCACATACTGGTTCAGATTGCGATGTCAAAATATTGACAGTGCCAGTTTACATTAAACTCGTCGATTTCCGATAATGAACGCAATTAATTACATTTCCAAATACGTAACGATTTAGAGATACGTCATTGGTCATATATTTTTCAGCTACAAATTTATAAGACTTATTGGGGGAACATAACTCTTGACACTTTGTCAAGAAAGAACACAAGGTTGTCACAGAGGATTTTATTACTAATCATTAGATAAGCGTTTGAAACAGTTTATTACAAAAAAATGTACCTTGACTGGTAGATTTTCAACCCGATGGTATAAAGACTTAAATAAACTCTTATTTTACAACTAAATCATTCCCCGGGAGTCTCGATTATTATGCAAAACATTTTTCATTAAACGCCAGTTAAAATGGCCCCATCATCAATCACTGTGCGCCACAAAATTAACGTTGTCGTCGTCGTAGTCAACCTTTTGCGTTAGGTGGGCCCCTGACACTTTTCAATTATATCGGGGGCATTCGCACGTGCCACAGCCTCCAGAAGTTTAATCAGCAACACATATTAAAGTGATTTAGGAGCGCCGAATATTACAATTACCCTACTGTAACATTCCGAACTATCTTCTCCCTGGGAACCACCTCAAAGTCGGCTTGCCCAGCTGGACTTCTCCAATATAGTTGACCCTCCTATAGAGGCTTATGTTATTGCCGCGCGCACACTTGTTAATCACAAATGAATCGTGGCAACAATCGCATTAAAAATGAGACACAAAATCACAAGATTTACCCTTAACGATCCTTGGTAAATGTCTTAATTTATATTCGATTAAGAACGGGTCATTCGTTCTTCTTTTAGTTGACCGTTGCATTGAACTGGAATATTAGGGAGGGTGAACCCGAAAGTAATGGCTTGTGTTGTCCATTAGTTGAATTTGTCTTTTTCCAGAAAAAAAGCCGATGGGAGAAAATGGCCATGTCAAATTCAAAAAATAATAACAACGGTAACGGCGACGGTTCAATCTAAAGATAAATATTGAATGCATCTAACTAAACTCCTATTTATTGGTGGATTACCGTATGGGAGAAAGCGCAGCCATTTATTAGTTAAGTCGTGGTTTCTATTAAATTTGATTTTACACTACAGAGGGAATATTTGAGCGTGGCTCCCGATAACAAAACGGCAATAAATTAAAGCCGCATCGAAGCCGTTATTGTATAAAAAGTAGTTGACATGGGAAAATGTTTGGAAGAAAAAATAGTTACACTCAGGATTCCGATAACAAATGATGATGACCCAATTCACATGACTATCACTATTTTGACTTTTTTTTAAACTATAATAACACCACTAATAGAAAAAAAAACTGATCAAAAATCAATATAATAAGAACAATTTTGCATATTTTGCATTTTTTTTGCATTTGTCGTTGCTGTTAGTACATAGCTTTTGAAGATGACTTCGAACATTAATTTGAACCATTTTTTCAAACCCTATTTTATTGTCGTTTTTTTTATGTTAAGTCCGTGTCTAATATGTCAAAACGATTTTCCGTGGGAACCGTTCCAGTATAACGTCTCAATCATAATAATCAAAGAGCGGAGAGACCTCGGGGAAAATTTCGAAAATTGGCTTTTAACAGGCGCATCGGCACACGACGAAACCCTCTTTTACCCTCCTCTCTGAATTTATGCCGAGCAAATCGTATTAGGAATATGATATTGCACGTTTTAACGCCTCATCAACCCTTTATTTTAATTAGGTGTGTATATATAGTTGCATAAACTTATAATAAACTAGGATAAAGACTTGATTGAAATATAATTTATTCAGTGATTCTCTCAAAATCTTTAAATTTTGATGCCGATTGTTCAACAGTGTTGGCTTAGTAGGCTATCTTAAAGACAAATGTTGCCTATATTTCACATCTATTACCTGCACAGTATTCTGAATTGCATTAAATCATTTGTAAACCCATTTCCAGAATCCTGTGTTTCAAGGAACGTAGTAGTTCCAGTGTTTAAAAAAATTAATGAAAAACAGTACAAAATAAGAATTGATCATGTCGGAACTAATAAGGGGAGCCATAATCAAAAAAAGCTTTAACATAGGAAAAACTGACAAAAAAACTAAACATTTAAACATATTCGGTCATATATCTTACAGCACAGATCTAACCGGTACAAAGTACTATCAGCAGCAAAAGTGGTGACCCATTTTGAAAACAAAATCGCTTGCTACGATCTTTATTTTTATACAGCTGCGAAAATCAATTTCTTTGAGTCATTTACCGATATTCAACATAAATGAAAATACTGACACTTAAACAATTCAAATTCCTTTAATCTATTTACCGACCCTAAGAAGTTGAAATCACGACACAGGGGTTTGTACTGATTGGTAACGCCGGCATTTAAGACTAGTAGCAAAAAAAGCCGGCATTTTGAAGTACATTAAAGGACTGTCGACACTCATTAGAATATCTATGAACGGTGGCTCGGAATACGCGTCAAGCGAATTTGGCCCTTAGCATGGTTCACCACTTTTGTTGCCAATGGTACATTATTAATATTGAAGTACGCACCTTAGAACGTAATTAGCAACTAAGACTGTTTACAGATCTATCAATCGCTCTGAAAAACAATATATTTTTCTTTCAGGTGTGGTTTAAAAATCGTCGGGCAAAATGGCGAAAACGTGAACGGAACGCCATGAACGCGATGAATGCAGCGGCCGAATTCAAAACCGGTTTCGGCACTCAATTCAACGGTCTGATGCCAACAATTAGTGACGACAGCTTTTATTCCTATTCCACGTACAATAATTGGGCAACCAAAGTGCCCAGCCCTTTAGGTACGAAACCGTTTTGGCCCGTTGTTCCTTCCAATCACCATCAAAGTCCGGTAAATTGTTTTAACGCGGCCACTTCAGTGGCCTCCATGGGCGGAGCCGCAGGTTCTATGCTACCTGGTGGTATGGGCAGTGGCCTAACTACAACTCCGGGTGCAGTAACGGCCCAACCATGCCCATACACAGCTCCAGCCAATCCTTATTCAATGTATCATCATCGTAGCGCAGCCGAACCGTGTTCTAGTATAGCGTCACTTCGATTGAAAGCCAAACAGCATACAGGGTTCGTCAGTTATCCTAGCGTCAGTCCTGTACGATCGGCTTCAGCAGGATTGCAAGCTTGTCAGTATGCAAGCAGCGGAATCGGAGTGGGCGAAAGACCTGGCTGAGATCAGGACGAGGCCCTCGGTGGGGGGCCGCAGCAAATGAAACACGAGGACCACGATGATTGATAAAGGCTGTTCATACATTTTCTTTCTAATTACGAAAATTGCAAAAAATAAATAAAAATAACTTTTCATCGTGATTCATGGGACTGGGTTTCGTACGAGTTGACCCGATGGGAATGGAAGCAATACTATATAAATTAAACTTATTTTTGGTCATATCAACGTACTAGTGTACACATTTTTTGTAAATTACATACATACATACATAAATAGATTTGTCCGTTTTTTGGTGTCTGTAAAATATAATGTAAACGTAAATGAGCGAGATGAGAGGTAATTTTTATAATTGAGGTGTTTCAAAGTAAAACTTGCTTTATCCATTTGATATGATTTTACACAAAAAGAAAAAAAGTTTAATGCTTCAAGTGGAAATGCTGCATTCAAAGTTTAATAGACTGAACTATAAAAAAAGGGATTGCTGCTCTGAGATTAAACAAAAATAAGGCTTAAAAGAAAACTTTATTTTGCGATATTTTACTCCCTTTTCATTAAAATTGGATAAGACAAGTCTTGCTTTGACACGCCTTAATTAAGCATGTAAATATTGTTTAAATAGTGTTTTCTTTTCATTTATTTTCATCCAACTAGAATTAAGGGCTGGAATTTTAATTTTACATTTAATTCTCATTGTCAAGTACAAATAAATGAAAAAAATAAAGAATGAATTGCAATGAAAATGTCAAATTAAATGATTAATAAAATGTGCAAAACAAAAACTTGATATTTTCAATATTTTATTCAAACAGTCTTAAATAGTGCAATCAGGTCACGAAAACTTCATTGAACTGATAGTGACTAGTGCAATAGGAAATTAAAAGAAATATTAGCTTTAAATTCATGCAAAATCTGACATTCTCGGGACTGATTTGAATCTGTAAAAATAAGTTAAATATAAACTATTTTTACTGTTCAAATTTTCGATTTGTCTTTTGTACAAAAGTGAGGTTCCAGAACTCGAAGGCTGCAAAGTGCAATGTTAGATAATTGACAATATTTGAAAGAAACATTTCCAACAAAAAACGAAAAATATGTCGATGATAATTGTGTTAAAATTTGTAAAGCTGCAATCAATTTGTTAATAATATCTGTACAAAGGAAAAATAAACAATTATAGTTTGTAAAATATTGTACTGTTGTAGGTACCTTAATTTAAAGTGAAAGAAAAATTATAAATGTAAATTATACTCTGTGCATATCGTCTGTATAACAGTGGTTTAATATTTTCAATCATCATCTAGTCACAATAAAAATTACAAAACTACGAAAAGTGTTTTACTGATTGTTCAAAGAATATGAAAAAAAATTCTTAAAAAGTAATCAAACAAAATTGAGTACATATTCAATAAGCGATTAAACAGACATCATTAAACAGACTACCTACCAAATATTAATGACATTAAAACCCTCCCCAATAAATCATTCATTTTTCTTGATCCCCGTTCGTCGTCATCTGGCAAATATTTTTCCAATCGTTATCTTATAATTATCGGAAGGTAATATTAGTTTGAATTTTATTTATCGGCCGATCGAGCAGAGGAGAAAATTAACATACCTCCTTAATCACCATTATTGCTTGCTAATATGTCACCATATAAATGTCAAAATTACGTTTGAGCGCAATCAAATTACGCTAAAGCGGTATTAGCGTTAAGACTAGATTAAATTTAATGGATTAACAATGTTTCCTTTTTCTAATCGTTCACCGTTACTAGCCTTTTTATGCTTTTCATAACGTATTGTGTTTGTTTTTTACAAAAACTTCGATTTTTTTTGATAATGATTATTTGAAGAGTTTAATTGATGTTTGATGACTTTTTGAGTAGTAAAATGAATTTTTCATAAGATTGGGATCGAACGTTTTTAATACCTGTAGAGTGGGTTGAAAAAAGCTTGTTTCTGACCTATTCAACAGTTACCACTACGGTCGCTAATAAAATTTAAGCGAATTCTACATTCAACGTAACGTAAGCGCAAGAACGTATCGTAAGTTGTACGCCGGCCCAATTTACGTAACGCAAAACTTTCCCAACTTTTCCGTAATCGTAATCGGAAAAAAATAACATAAGTCAATAGTAAATTCATCTGATTTATGTGGTTTTTTATTGAAATCAGTGATTTTTTTTGTAACATTTTTGGCAAAAGTTTTTATCTTGATCGGAAACGTAATGTTAATATTTTGAAGATACTAATGGCATAATTTTGACAGACAAATGACAACAGATTGAACTATAAATTGAGAATACTACGTTGATATATGGGAAAATGTTTACATACACATCAAAGTTGATGTCAAAGAAGGGGAAATTGGGAATGTTGTCTATTTGTGTCAAAAATTTTGCTGAATGATTTTTTTTTTATATAAAAGCTGCTTTCGTTTGCGACAGATTCTTTGAACACGACCTATTCTAAACCAGTCAAAATACGGAATTTTTGAAAATCCGTCAATAAAATGTGAGTTATTTCGATCGTGATTACGATTCATTGAAGCAAACGAAAGCAGCTAAGGCCTATTTCTTCTCTTTCAATATTTTTGAAGCTAATGGTGATGGGAAAAAGTGATCAGTCACAATTTTCTAGCACCACAGCCCATATACTTATATTCAAAGCTGCAGCAACTCACTACGAAAATAGTAATTCAGTATGTTATTACGAAATTATCTGCCACATTACTTCTCGAACAGTTTGTAAAGACAAGTGGGCTCCATTATTATCCCTTTCAGCCTCAAAATATTTAATTAAACATGCAACCATTTGTTTGTATTGGCTGCTTTGAGGCTTGGACATATTTAAGAAATGGCAGTATTCAGAGGAGGTTTTTGTTCTTAAAAGAACAGAAAACACAATTAAATCGAAAATGTTGTAAATATTAACAGTTAATTTTTTAATAACTAACTGCGATAACGTTTACGTCACATTCAATTAAAACTTAAAATTTAATTATTTCTTTATTAAATGTAAATCGAAACCTTTAAAGGATTTTACCATTGTACCACCGCATTATTAGTAAACAATAAATGGGTTCAATGCAATAACATTTCCTAATATGAAAATATATTCAATAATATAATATCGAGTATTGAGCTCATTATTTACGTAGGCTAAGTAATAAAAACATTACTATTATTCTCCTACTCCTTTCTATTTAACTGCGTAATGTGACAGCACGCAAACTTATACAGGGTGTCTCATAAGTCCCGCCTTTAATGCTAACTTGGGGTAGAGGATGGAATTCTAAGACGAAAAGTCCTTTGCCATTTTTTTAACAGGGTTAATTAGTTATTAATTAATTAAAGTGACCAATCAGGTGCCAGCTTAAATAGATTAAACATGGTAGAATGAGTAATACACTATAGTGCCTCAGATTTCTTATCGTCAATGTCAGAAATGAGTTTTTATTTTGTTTTCAATTTTCAACTCGAAATCATTTTTTATAAGTTATTAAAACACTGACAACCAAAATTTAAAGCATAATAGGGTTTTATTAATTTTTTAAGAATACTTATAGTTTTTTAAATAAAAACTCATTTCTGACATTGACGAATCGTCTGTGGCNGTGCTGATTGATTTCTGACCCACTCAATTATTATATGCAGTATTTAAAAAAATCTTTACTTTGTGTTTCTGAAAAAATCTTTTCAGTGTCAATTTTGTGGTTATCTCTATTGAGCCCTTTTATATTTTTGTTTCGATTCATTTTCGAGGAAAAAAAATAACAAAATAAATATTGTATAGAAAAGAAAGGGAAAACGTGAAAGGGAAAGAGATAGAAACGAAGATGGTTGTACTGTTGGTTTATTTTATATTCCCATCTCGACGTTCAGAAGGGAAGTTCGCGAAAACGGCGACCCATCCCGATTAATGGACCTTGCGGGAAACGTTTTCGGATCGAGAAGAATCAGATGGGGAACTGGGGGACGAACAGTGAGAGAAATAACCCGGGATTACTTCAGTGCGTTCCCCATGATTAGATTGTAAAATACTGGGAGTGACGTGTGCAAGGGGTGGATAAATAAGGCACATAAAACGGAAATGAAACAGATATAAAAATAGGAAAAGTGTCGCAGTAAAAATGTCTTTATTCCCCGAACCCGCTTCCTAAAAACAAAGCTTTCTTCTTATTATGTATTATTTGCATGGATGAGACTTTGAAGATGTAAAAATAATATTTAGCTGAATTACATACGAGAAACACTCAGCACTCTCAGCATTGAATACGTTAGAGAAGAAAATATTGATGAGGAAGAATAAATATCCTGTGTGTGTTTTTAGATATTCAAGATCTATATATTTATTTATTGACTGCCAGGGACAACATGTATACTTTTTTCTAAAATTTTCAATTAAATATAGTATATGTAAAAATCAGCGAAATGAAAATTTATTCGGGCTGCATCAAAAGCATCTTTATTACAAAATAAACCTTCAACTTGAACCGTTTCCCGCTATGAAATTTTCAATTTCTAGAACAAATTTTGCCGTGACGATTGTGGATAAATTGACTGGCACGGTCTCGTGTTGAAGAGTACTATTTTCTCCGACAAATAAAGTCGTTTTTGGCTTCAATTCAACAGTGAATTTGAATAATAATTTAGTCTGGTTCTGACCTGTGTGTATCCATAACTTTTCCAAATAGTTGGTGAAATGATGGCTAATAAATTTCAGAATATAGTTGTAGTGCTCTTGGCACAGTTTTATCTTCTTTGGAACAGGTTCGTAGAAGGAAATCCACTGTTTGAACTATTTCTTCATTTGTGACTGACAGTGGTGGATTCCTGTATTATTAACGAAATGAAATATATTTAAACAATGCTTCGAAGCTGTTATGCCATTTCATTTTGGTTCCACTGCGAGTAAACGAGGTAGTTGTCTAATACGAAGTTTGTATGTAAAATATACGTTCAATTGAGACATTTACGAGTACAATGTCTGCAATTTCTCCAATCTTCATCCGGTGTTCTGCTGAAACGATATCCTGGATTTTCCTGCCCATATTTTCGATAGTCATCTCAATCAAAAGGCCTGACCGCTCACGATGCAATTCATTAAAAACCTCTCTCGATAGTCATCGTAGTTACTAAAATTAAAATAAGAGACTTCCAAAGACGACTGTTTTAAGAAGCTCCTTTTTAACAAAAGAATAATACAATGGCAATATTTTTTCCATGCCATTGAAATTTCCCATTGAAGGAAAAAGTGTTGGGAGATTAATTAGAGAGCAACTTTCCGAGAGAAGTATTTCCTTGCGACTTTATAAGTGAAAAAGGAAATAACCGAAAAGCTTTTCCCCGGATCCTTATGTTCATTGCTTGCAGGAGCGGACCCGAACCGGGGCCAAAACTCGTTAAGGACGGATTAGGGCCGGCGTACGTTTAAAATGGCACCGCATTTTCCAGTCAGTCACTCACACGCTTCTGCTTTTAACTAATTAAATAGTTTTATTACGCGCCTTTAAACGACGAAGAAAAATAAAATTGGCTTGCCGTACTTAATTTTCCAACCGGGAGGGACCAATTTTATATAGAATGGTGATCCCCTTTTTATAGTAATTGTTTTCGTTTAATTTTAGTATTAATTAGTACTGAAGTGAGTAGTTCTTTTGCCGGAAACACTGGCTTTTGAAAATTAAATTATTATTCAACTAATTTTAGTTGAAAATTTAACTCTTTTCCTTCGATACGAAACCACCTCATTTTGTCTTCCTCCGAGTCATGTGTCAACGATAAATCTTTCTTGTTCCTGATATCAGTATCGATTATTTGGCCCATTTGTTTCCTGCGAACCGTAAAAGATAAATCTTTCGAATCTATTGACTTCCAGACACTCCGCGAACCATTTATGTATTGCCTTTTATCAAACAATACCATACTTTTCAATAATTTATGTATATTGAAAAATTTCGATGGAGATTTATACTTGATTCTATTAAAAAAACGAACAATTAACAAAAAAAATTTTATCAAAATTAAAAAAAGTAGAAATCTTGATTGTATTGTTCATCGCATTTCCTATTCATCATTATGGTTGAACCAAGTTCAATTTCTTTTTTCTCTCTTATTACATTTTCCGTTTTATGTTTTTTTTTGTTTACCAATATTTTCATTCTTGCTTTTATGCTTGTTCCTAATTTTCACATAAAATACTTGTCGAATATCGTTTAAGTTTACTCATATAACACTGATATTTTAATAGAAATGTCTATTGTCTAGTTTATTGGGTGATAATTCATTGTATAAAAGGCAGACGCTGTTGTTTGTTCAGTAGAATATTGATCAAAACTCGAATCGCATTCCAATAATAATTGGTAGTAAATTATTTGGGATTCAGTTCGAGTTTGTGGCGGATCGGGTAAGGCAATGTGCCTAACAAGGCCGACCCCAAAAAGTGATTAATTTCCAAATGGAAACCAATAGAAACACACACACACACCAAAAAACAGCCATGTCTCTCGAATTCTAACCCCCCCATCATCCTATTCCAACATAAGTCTTCATTAGTTGGTTCAAAAAAATTAAAATGAAATTCATTACTGTTACTAGATCAATTACAAAACTAACGGGAATGCGAAAGATAATCCCTTTCTACCCGCGCCACCTCGAGCAAAATCTTTTCCTGATCGAATTTCCACCCTATTATTATTCCAGGGAGTCGGGCAGGGAAACCCAGATGTTTCCGTCCGACATTTAAACTATTATTATGCTGATCGAGCTATGATAGAGGGATTACACCCGCAATAAAACCGGCACTGATACATATCAATGCAACCTCAATATGCCTCCACTGCTGCGCTCTATTTATGACCTGGAAGCGGTATGGTGACAGCGGGACCGCCCCCTTGAAAATACACATTGTTGCCATTCTAATCAATTAATTACTCAATTTCAACATTGATTCAATACAACTTAGAACGGTAACTATACAAACATTTCAAAATTCTAATTTCATTCCAGAATAAATCAATAAATGATTGTTTTTTTTTCTCACTAATAAATATTATTAGAGTAGGTGGCAACGTGGCAACAAAGCGCCCTTTTATCATTATGCTAATATTCATCTTTATTGGATTTGGCGACAAATGTAATACGAGAGACCAAAATAGAGAGTGCATAACGCTATGCTATTATTTTAAGTTAGGGGGTTAATGAAACATTATGGCGATCCAGGAAAATATGTGCCAGAGGGGATAAATTTGCCGAGTTTGGAAACACTGCGTATGTGTATGGTGTAAGTAAAAAATGATTAATAGGTACGATTTTTTTAGAGAGAGAAGTTTATATGGAGAGGCTGTGTGGATAGTTAAAAAGTGGAAAAAATTATAAAATAAAATGTATGGAATATTATTATACTTTTTCTTCCAATTCCCAATTCACTATCCAGTGATCCCTTAAATGTTCTCAGTAGGATTGTAATCAGATGAATAAGATGGCCTTGTTAACATTTAGTTTATTCTTCGTTTCAGTACCGCCACATCTAACGAAAAATTTATGATCGTGCGCTTCGGGATATTAGCGGCATATACAGGATGATGACTTTTTCGAGATTTTGAATTTGAAAAATTTAAATTTGGGTTTTAGAATAATATTTTCCATTTTTAAAGGTGCATACACGAATAGGAAAAAATGGTGCTGAAAAGGAGCATTTTTTCTATTTTTCTTTATGGATAAAAGATGAGTTTCAATTCAACAACTTTCGTATATATGAGTTGCCATACCTAGTTTACATACATACATATATGTATGTATAAACATAAATAGACTTTTAGTCATTCTGGTTTTATAGATTACCACTGAGAGACGTTCTGTGTTTTAGGATTTTTACATTTACTCCATCTTTGATGGTGTTGGCCCGTATGTTCAGAGGAAAAGTATTGGAAGTTACAAACTCTGGAAAAACATATCAGTAGTTTGATAATTTACAGTAAAGGAAAAATGTTCTTTTTACAGATCTTTTAATGTAGAAAAAAGTGATGTATTGGTATTTCTTTAAAAGTGCTAATTTTTGAGATTTAAACTAAACATATTATATAGCCATATGTAATTTTAAATGGAACACCGTATATTTTATATTTATTGAATTTTAAGTCGCTCCGCTAGCTTTTCAAAAATAAATGACTTTCATAATTATAAAAATTTCAAAAAGTATGATTTTTTACTATTCCGATAAATTTTTATTGATAAGCTATGGAAATTAAACAAAGAATAAATAACAACTAAATATATCTAAACAAGAATATATTATACAAATTATTCAAATTGATTTCCGTTATATCTCAAACATATTCCGAACACTTTTCTAATTTTACATGTTATATTTTAAACAGTAAAGGGTTTTATTTGTAATTTTATAACTGTTTGTTATAAACGTAACATAACAAGTTTATTATTATTTAATATTTGATATATTTATAATTTGTCGTATTTCATATGAAGGATAAGGGAATAAAATTAGACGATGTTACAAAATCAATTTTTCGTAGAAATTAGCATATTTACAACAAAAATGTCATGTTGCTTTTGCCGTATGCCAGAATAGAAATATAAAATTATAGGACTAGCGTCGATTTTTAACCAGTTTCTTACTCAGCATTGTGTAGTCCCCGCGTTTTGGAACAGGTTACGCCAGTTAACTCATTTTCAACCAAATATGGACATCGTCATTTTTTTCCTTATCCTTCATATGTATTGAAACAAGAAATATCTAGTGTCGATAAATCTAGCGATTTTACGGATCATCTAGTTTTATATGTTATAATTGACCAGTATCCAAAATTTTTTGTTAAGGATGGTCTTCAATCTATCTATTTCAAGCTGGAAATCTGTTCATTCCATGTGGATAAAACATACCATTTAAATGTGTCTAATAAAGTTTATCAGTTAATTGAGGATTTGAGATATTCTGTAATTTTTCGATATGTCGAATACCGAATAATGTTCCCACGTGTATACAAAAATGTTGAATTTTTATTTCCAAAATAAAACACGACAGAGTCAAACTAAATATTCACTATAAAACTTTATGGAACTAATGACGACGAGATATAAAAAGAAAATATTAAACTTCCACGACTCATTAATGAAAAATTTATCGGAATAGTAAAAATTATATTTTTTTTTCATATCAGTATAAGAAATTATTATGGAAAATTATATATTTTTAAAATGCCAATGAGAAAATGAACTGAACGATTGAACGATCAGAATATATACAGGATGTTCTATTTAAAACTACATGTTTTTGATACATAGTTTACAAATATTCCATTTTATAAAAATATCAACTACACCACTGGTTTCAAGGGAAAAAGTTTTTACTTTCGCGACAAGTCCAAAAATGACAAGTTTTCATAAATACCTTGTATCTCAAAAACAAAGATTGCTAGGGAAATGCACTTTGCATGTTTTGTTTTACGAAAAAGTGTCGCTAAAAGCACATTTTCCTCTCTTTAATAATAAACGAAGCACCCCGTAAACACAAGGAAATTGAGATACCCTGTACATAAAAGTGTTAAGTGACAAGATATATTGTAGTTTGATGAACTCAATGGAATGGCCATGAATGACTTCATTTTTGAACAGGATAAGGCTGCCACTTGCCACATCGCGAGAAAATAAAAGAACACAATGTTCAATTATTAAAATGGAATGAATTCTGGCAACTCTAATTTATCGTCCATTAATAGATTCTCTTGTTTTGCCTTATATTCTATTTTTAAGTGTTGAAAATTGAAACCCGATCTGATATTAGCCGAAAAATAATTAAAATCCCATCCGATCGAAATTAAATCGTCTCTTTCAACGCTACTTATGGTTTAAATAATTGCCGACAAATTTCAAAGAGCATTATTGGCTTTAATTCTTCCCACCAAAATTCGTTCAAAGTATTTAACGGGGACGACTAAATTACTGGGTTGTTAGTTTAAATCCGAGGGCGAGATTTTTATTTTCAATTGAGCTCGTTTTTAAGGCTTATGCTCTTAAATTAGTATAGCGCGCGTTTAACCGTAATGGCTTTTCGATACATTCCATTATATCCATATTCTAAATCCAGGCAGCTCCCGGTATTTGTACGAACACTACACCAACATTTTTCTCTCTTTCTCTAATAGAAAAATCGAACAGGTAGCTCGTTTGCGAGTTTTGCATTATTACGTGTCGTATTCGGTCGCTGATTTTCATTTTCTATTTAATCTATTCAATAGAAATTTATTATTTTATTCAGAGTGAAAGAGTTATTGTCACAGGTTATTCGAACTATGTATGTGTACATAGATATATTTTGCCTATATGAGATGAAAAATGTCCATGCTTAAAAAGGAAAACCACAATATACAATGTTTATTTCCTTTTTTTTGAATATTTTATACTAGGGTGTAATTTTTTCATGGTTGGGCATAAATTATAGTCAGAAGGGGTCAAATCAAGCAAATAAGGTGTACGGGGCACCATCTTAAGGTCTCGTTGTTCAATTCCTCTAAAATAATATTCACCTGCCATGATTCTCTGTAGTTCAGGAGAAATTAACGTAGAACAAAGAAATCATTTGATACAGGTTACATTTTTTATACCTAGACATTGCTATTGGAGTACTAAATAATATTATAGAGTTCTTCATTGATTCGATGACAGTTTTATCAATTTTTATGGCATAAAACGGTCGCAAAAACGGTTTTTTTCAAATATCTCAAAAAACAGTTAATTTTTCGAAAAAACACATTCAGAAGAAAAATACATATACTATAAATGATATGAATCGATTTTTTATAAGACTAATCGTTCCAAGATACAGTAGAGTCTCGATGTAGTGAACATATTATATAGTGAACTATTCACTTCAATGAACACAAAAATATTAACACCGAACTCTAAATAGTGAACAAATTATGCCTCGTTAGAATAAGTTGCACAAACACATAAAATTTTTTATAAATGCGAATTAAGTAAAAGTTAGACCGCAATAGGGAATGTGTGTATGCATAGAAACATATAATAAACATAAAGTGTAAAATCACTGTTGCATATTTTCACGTGAATCCTAAATAATATAAAACCTCGGTGGAGTGGAACGTTCTAGTCTGAATTAGTTCACTATATTGAGACTCTACCGTATAATGCTTCAACTAAGAGCTAGTGTTACAATGATAATTTCATGCACTCTATTACAAACTACCTATGAGGTCCTGGAAGTACCTGGTGCGTTTTTTCATTACGTGGTATCCCCAGTAGATCTAATTTACGATGTTTTAACCTTGCTCTAATGATTCATTGGCGATGACAATAAATTAATTCATTATTTATTAATCTAAATAATCGCGGAATTAGATGGATTCATATTTTTATCTTCTGAGTTCAAATTTTCTGATATGATGTAACTAATTTAAGTTGCACCCATGGAAGCCTCTTTATTTTTTTAACCGTTCTCTTCGTATGCTTTTTTCAGGAAAATGGAACATAATGATTCTCTCCACATAAAACATTTATTTTGAAAGTTATCAAAATTAGTGATAGTTCATTAAAAGTACAATAACATGGAAATGGTTTTTTTTTAATTATTGGTTATCTATTTTTCCTTACTTCGTGATTTCAATTAAAAATTGTTTTCACTTTTGAACAAATTACCAGTTTGTAAAAAAACGATTGTTGTTTCTAGCTAAATAAGGAAAAAAGTGTTTAAAGTATTGCTATTGTGAAGAAACATTACCTATAAATATGGTTTTAAACTAAAAACCATTTAATTAAATTTCCATTCTGTGATATTTTGTAATATTAATTGTTGAAAACGTCCGGACTTTTACAAAAACACAAAATATTAAATAACTTATTTTTTATTACATTATATGTACATATAAATAACTATAGTCGCGCCGATTTCGGAAGACACGATCGGCAATAAAAGACAGACAGAGACAACAATAATGTTCCATTTCAATTTATACCTGCTTATGCAAATAAAAATAACGTAATTCGTTCCGCTTGCCCTTATTATACTCAGACGTACGTCTCAAGAAATGCTAACGCGACGGAGAGATGAGTATGCAGCAAGTACGTACATAGTTAAGTATCTCTAAACATAAATTGTCAGAGTCGGAGTTCAGATTTTGAGGAAGTCGAGAATAATGACATACTCAAGGAATTGGTGTTATAGAAGCTCTTTGAATTGGCTATTTAAAAGGAACATTAAGTTAAAAATAAAATTCTGAGAATCTTAGTAAATGGATATTTCTTGTGAATTTTAAATAAAAAGACTTTTTGATATATTTTGAAAATGTGAATCTTTAAGGAAAATTTTACAAGTTCGAGTATTACGGAGTTATTGGTATGTCCGTGACGAAACAATTACAACAAGCCAGAACACATTAGACAATTGTATAATAAACGACGTCCTAGAAGAGTTAGTACCTGCGCCAGGTACCATTCTTACTTACTACTTCATGAAGGATATAGAATGAAATTTTTTCAAAACTAGGTGACCGACCGGTCGGTCGGTCACCTAGTTTTGAGTTATCAGCAGCGTGTTCGTGCTTAACTGTGCGCGGGTGATATAGGGTTATAGGTTGATGTCCTCAAAGGACAGTTGTCCTTATCGTGACAATACTAATACATCTATATAAACATTACAAATACGAAAACTATAAATACTACGTAGAATAAGAAAAACAGCCACATAGAGAGATAGTTTTGTGAAAACCCGAAATAATTATCATGCATCTATGTCGGAGGAATAATAATCTTCTTCCGATGACGACTCGTCATTGACATCAATTATAAGTGGGGCTATCTGACAATCTAGCCGTTTTTCTTGTTCCCAAGTTTCACTAATTATATTTTCCGTGTGTTTAACACAATCTGCCCAATTTTGCGCTGTTACGCTATTTAATGCTTCGTTCCATGTATGAAGCACCTCTTGTTCACTATAGCCCGTTTGTCCTATATTCTTTTCATAGAATGTCTTGCACTGTGCCCATATTAATTCGATGGCGTTATACTGACAATGGTACGGTGGTAGTCGTAATATACAATGGCCCATCTTATAAATTAATTCGTCAGTTGCATACCCTATTTGTTGCGGTTTCACTTGATTCACCATTGCAAGAAGTTCGCCTTTAAAGGCATATGGAGGAACAGTAATATTTTTCGTTTGTAACCATCGTACGATATCTTGCTTGGGCGAGTGACAATTGGGAATTTTTTCTAACAATCGCGAATGATACCTCGCATTATCCATGATGATCAAAGATGGTCTTTTCAGGCTAGGTAAAAGCTGTTCTGTCATCCATTTTTCAAACAAGTCAGCATTCATATTGTCGTGGTAGTCCGCAGATTTATTTGTAGAAGAAAAGATAAGGCCGGCACCATCAATAAACCCTTCTTTATTTCCAGCATGTACAATTATGTATCGTTTGCCTTGTGCACTACTTTTATTCCATGCTGATTTGATATTTTTGTCATGCCAGGTTTGTACAGTATTACTTCCTCGTTGGAAAATCCACGTTTCGTCGAGGAACACCACATCCAAAGAATTTTCACTTGTAAAATTATTCATGTATTCTCTCAGAAACTTGATTCGTTTTGACACAATTTGAGGTCGTTCCATGAGAACTCTTCTGCCATTATCTTTTCCGAAACGAAAACCCAGATTTTTTAAAATTATGCTGAGGGTTGTGGTAGAGACATCTATCAAATGTTTGCGCAATAGTTCTTGTCGTAAGTGGTCCTTTGTTACAAATTGTTTGTTTTCTGTCATCGTATAGATAATTGTTCGTATTTCACTTTTTACACTATCAGACAAATCTCTTGTTTTGGGTGCCTTTCTATTTGCAGAGCTCTAAAAATACATTTCCTATTAGGATGTACGCATATAATAGAAGAAACTATTAGTTCTGAGGTATAAAAAGTACTTACTGTTTGTGCATGAGGACCATCGCGTCTTATTCGATTAATTGTTGTAAGACTTAACTTTAATGCCTCAGCTGCACAATTAAGGGCAGAAATGGGCTCTTTGGACGTTTCTTTTTTGTTTTGGAAATATTCCAAAACATTTAATACGAGTTTTCTGCTTTGAGCATTTAAAATTTCACGTGGCATGTTTAACTTTTTGTCAACACCAATATACACAAGCAAATCGAACTCAATGTCAAATGACACTATTCAAGTACCCCGACCCTGTAGCACCCTCTGTTTTTTATTGAAATTACGTCCCACTAGGCATCCTTGTCTGACCTACGTTCTTTATCCGTAACGTTAGTCGAAGATAAGAGCAGGTACTAAAAAGTACGAAAAGGTACGAAAAGGTACTGAGTGGGCGTTACCTAAGGAGATTGCAAACGAGTGCAAGAGAATGAGATATATTGTCAGGTCTCACCAACGTTTTATTGCCGATCGTGTCTTCCGAAATCGGCGCGACTATAT
>JABRWK010000052.1:284581-340369 GCA_013372445.1 Hypothenemus hampei
TTAAGGGGGGCAAACCCTTTAGAATTTTCAAAAAATCGATTTTTTTTTTCATAGTTCAAAAGTATAATATATTCAGAATATACTGACAAAAGGAAAAGTCAAAATATTACATATTGACGAAGTTATTGCAAATAGTCGAGAACGCTGTAAAGCCCTGGCGTAAACTAGCGAGTCAGGTAGTCGGACCACTTAGGGTGGAACAATATAATACCTTTTTTTTGTCATTATAATATTGTTATATAATTCTTTTGTTCCATTAGTTTTTGCCTGTCTCTTACTATACAGTGTGTAAGAGCAGGTATACGAAAGGAACGTTATTTGTGTATGTGAGTCAGTTTAGTTCGAAAGTGTTTCGTGTGCGTTTGAATGTTTAAATATACAATGCCAAACTATCCTAAAGGAACGCGAGGTACTATCGCTCGAAAAGGTTCGAAAAAAAGACAGTATCAAGGAAATCAACATACTAATAAGTGTAATGAGAGTTTTGGGCCTAGTACAAGTGATGGTGTAAGTGCAAGTGAAAAAAAACTGAAGACTTCCAGTAGTGAGGATATCCGTACAAATCCTTTGCACGGATACAGAATTATTGAGTTTTTTACTGTTTTTACTGCTCTGTCAGACATTTTAATGTGTTCTACATGTAAGCAAAGAATAAGTTTTGGAGAATCAGGATCGAGAGGCTTAGGTTTTAAGCTCGTCGTTACATGTCGGTGTGGTAGGAAAGAAATACATTCCGGACCTCTTATCAATACTGGTTACGAAATAAATCGGAGGATAGTATTAGTTATGAGACTGTTGGGCATTGCAAGAGAAGGAATAAATGTATTTTGCAATCTTATGGACATCTGCACTGGATTGAATCAAGGCAGTTACACTAAAATCGTCGAGCATATGCATACAGCCGCTAAGTCGTCATTTGAATTTCTGTCACAAAAAGCTGTTAAAGAAGAGATCGAAAAAAATATTGAAGAAGGAAGGGAAGAAAAACAACTGAAAGTCTCTGGTGATGGGACGTGGAAAAAGCGTGGGTTCAAATCAATGTATGGTGTTACTACGCTCATAGGCTACTACTCCGGCAAAGTCATTGATTTAGTGGTTAAAAGCAGTTATTGCCAAGGGTGTATATTCTGGAAGAAAAAGACTCATACTGAAGAGTATCGTAAATGGTATGAGTATCACGAAGAAAAATGCCAAAAGAATCACGAGGGCTCAGCGGGAAAAATGGAGGTGGCTGCCATAAAAGAAATGTTTGCAACATCGGAAGAAAAGTTCGGGGTGAAATATACTAATTATATAGGTGATGGGGACTCAAAAACTTTCAAAGCTATTCTAGAATTGAATCCTTATGGTGATGATTTGACTGTCGTAAAAAGTGAGTGTATAGGTCACGTAGAAAAAAGAATGGGATCAAGACTCCGAAATGTAAGAAAAGACAAAAAACTTTCCGGAAGAGGGAAGTTGACAGATAAGGTTGTAAAAAAACTCACAAGATATTATGGTTTAAGTATTCAGAGAAACGTAAATAGTGTTGAAAATATGAAAAAAGAAATTATGGCTACTTATTATCATATTTTTTCAACCAAAGAGAAGCCAAATCATGGAAATTGCCCGAGTGGACCTGACAGCTGGTGTAAATGGCAGAAAGCTATTGCTTTAAATAAAGATCCACAACTTGAAGACCTTCCTCCATTACTTAGCGACAACATTCAAGAGTATCTCCTACCAATTTATAATGATTTGTCTAGGGATGATTTGCTGGAAAGATGTTTGGGTGGTCATACTCAGAATGCTAATGAAAGTTTTAACGCCACAGTTTGGCGATTATCTCCAAAACACGTGCATTCAGGTTTAAAAATTATTGAAATCTCAGCCTACATTGCTGCTGAAATATTTAATGAAGGCTACAGTTCCATTCTTCGAATCATGAACAAATTAAATATAAGCGTTGGTACCTACGCCAAAGTTTTCACCGAACACATCGATGAAACGCGAATTGCAAGACAGAATCGAAGGAGCCTTTTGGAGACAAAAGCAGCTCGTACAGCCCGAAAACAGCAACTGCTTGAAGATAATCAGCTTTTTGAAGAAAGTGAAGGCTTAATATATGCGCCTGGAATCGCTGATTAATCGGTAAGTTACTAAAACTAATACTTTTATCATATTGAAACTTTAAACGCGATTATCTCGAAACTACATTTTCAAAAACTGCTCGTGTTGTAACTCAAAAAGTAATTGATTGATCTGGCTGAATTTTTGGGAAGTTCTTGTCTGTATTAGTATCGGAAGGATAAACCTCAAATTTTAAAGAAATCGCGTACATAAATTATTGTTATGGCGTAAAACTTCTCGAAAAAATAGTCGAAAATTGAAACATTTAGTTCAACAGTCTACATAATTTTTGTTTTTCGACTTTCCTATAATTTTTTAGGTTTATCCTTCCCGTACACATGTTAGAAATCGAAACCTTTTTTTCTTTTTTATTTCAGATCAATAGAAAAGACGTGACAGCTGCAGCACTTTTCAATGTCATGCAAAACACGCATTGAAAGAATATCCTCGCAAACCGCCATTTTCTAACAAAAACAAAAAGAAAAAAAAATTTGTATACTTTAAATCTGTAATAAAATGTTGTTAAAATTTTAAAATGATACGATTATTTTATCCCCTTTAAAAAAATTCCTAAAAAATGACTTATTTTCGGCCGTCTAAAGGGAATGCCCCCCTTAATGGTCCAACTTTTTGATAGACAACCCATTATAATTTATTTTACATTTATTTAACGTTAATGTTAATTTCTTTATGGTCAATGTTCATGATAATTTTAATTATTTTTATAGGATTGTTTTACAAAATCTATAATAAATTTTTTTAAAATTAAGATTTCAACAAAATATAAAAATAACAAATATAAAATTTAAAAAAAAAATAAAACTAAAAGAAAATAGTTATTTTCTGGTAATTTCATTTCATTTTTTCTTTTTTTTTAATTCCTTCTATAATCTACAACAAATGGTGAATTCATTTGAATTTCTCGCCATAAAATGTTTTATTGAAATTTATATTTGTTTAGAAAGACTTGGTATAAAAAAATAAAATTCCAACTCTGATGTTCTGTATATCGTCAACTGTCAACTTTCATTTAATGTATTATAACAAATGTAGTTGAACTCTATCCTTTCTACAGTAAAAATACATATACAGGGTGTTAATTAAGTACGTGGCCAAACTTCAAGGGGTGAAACATAGATTTGATAATGCTTCGTTTTCAAGATAGAGGGTATCAAAGTTTTTTTAAAAAATCGTTTTTTTTTTGTAGAAATCTTAATAATCCTTTAGCCGATTATGTTCAGATTTAGCAGTGTTATTTATGATTAGGTAATCTACCATAAATTACATTTTTTTTCGTGGAAAAAATGATTTTTTAAAAAAAATTTGATACCATATCTCTTGAAAACGAAGCATTATCGGACCTATGTTTATATAAACTTTTCGTCTTACAATCATCCAAAGAATCACCCTTTGAAGTTTGGCCACGTACTTAAATAACATCCTGTGTGGATGAATTTTAACGCATTAGAAATCATCCTGCAGTAGCGAAACAATAAAAAAAATATTATTTAAGCAGCGTCGACTTTGACAACTTTGGCGTCCTTAACAAGTGAATACCGCAATAATTGCAAATCCTAAAAAATGAGACACATCAAGCCATGATGTTGCGCCTAAAGAATTTGTTACTTTGGATGTATGATTTGTCCAATCTTACAGCAAGCCCTGATTTCAAAACAGAGCCGAATTAAATTTCCAGCAATGCATAGATAAAATGAAAATTTTGAGCATTCTTTTTTTGCTCATTAGTCAACTTGCATTGGACCCAAATAAACGATAGTCGATCAGGACCATGTAGGACCATATTACGAACCCTAAACATGCCAAACGGGCCCCTATTGAAACATTGATAGTGCCTCTGAGTTATGGGTCCTAGACATTTATCTTACTATTGGGGTAACGGTGCTATCTGAAACAGCATTTTAGGCCCAATAAAGAAAGAATAAAAAACAAAAGAATAATTCCAATTATTTTTACAAATTTATGAGTTTGAAATGTTTTAATTCGATATTAACGTCGATGTTTTATGTATTTTAAACTACCCTATTTGGTGTATATTTGATTGCCTACATTTTTTTATTGCTTTTGCTTGGATATTAATCGGTGGAATCCTTTGTGGCGTCATCTGATTCACGATATTGACTGATATCAACCACGCATACAATAGTCCACTGTTTTACCGGCGAGTCTAGGGAATTTCAAGTTTCGATTTTTTTGCGAAAAGTCACTAAACATAAAAAAATGCGATAGCGATTCGACACGGAAGTTATCAGTCATTTTATTTAAGTAAAAGTCCGGGTGTTTTATTAAACTATAACTTGGACAGTGAAACTACATTTTTCGCAGAATTTCGTTTTCGTTTTCGTCCGGAAAAATTCGAACGGCTACCAAAAAATAATCGACAAAGAAAAATTTAATTTTAAAGTTTCACTTGATTTACGTCGTGTTTTGAAGGAGGCCATCTTTGAAGTCGACGGAGAGGTCCTTGGCTGGCCGTGTTTCATTGTCTCTGGTTAAAAAAGCCAGCATTTATTACATTTAAACAGAAAATCAAATGGCTTTAAAAAGAATTAATAAGGTAGGCTATCAATTTGAAACACTATTTATGAGAAATACTTTTCAAGCAACTCTAAAAATCGCTATTTGTTAAACGCCCTCCAGAGTCTGTATGTGTGCAATTCCATAATCAAAGATTTCCATTCTAGGGGGAATCTACCTGTAAAATTCAAGATTCTAGAATGCTTTTTCCTATTTAGATTACCCCCCATTATTTGTCTTTGAGTAAAGTTACCCTACCATTTATTTTTATTGTGTCCACTTAACAAAAATCTATATTTCAATCCCCCAATAATTTCAAATGAGGCCAAAGGCTACAACCTAACCTAACCGACATTTATACCCCTTAACATTTAATCGTTTTTCCTTGCGAAAACAAAATGTTCCCATTTATGCAACGGACTTTTTTTTAATTCTAACCTCACCATATCTAGCCTCTGACTTTCAACTATTCTATTATTATCTTTGAAGGTAAATTCAAGGTGTCTAAAAATGGGGTTTTAATTGATCATTTTTCTTTTAGGAATTACAAGACCTGGGAAGAGATCCTCCCGCACAATGTTCAGCAGGACCTGTTGGAGATGATTGTAAGTAATTTGATTTAAAATTAAACTTCTTTTAAGCCTTGTATTTTGCATAGTCATTGAGTAGTTTTATATTTGTATTAAATAGAGTTTATGAAAGAAACTAAGAAATATTTTTCAAATTTTCAGTATTTCACTGGCAAGCCACAATAATGGGACCAGTAAGTATACATTTCTCTACTCTAATCTGGCCACACACATTCCGTTATACCTGAGAGGTACGCATGTATATGTAGATGTACCTGTGAAGGCATTTCGGATACAACTCCTTATAACTGTGCAGATTTATTCACACATATGTACAATGGGAATGTACAGGGAACAATAATAAATGTCTACCAATAGAGATTTTCGAGTTATAGAGGTTTGACTATATGTGAATAGTGAAAGTGCTTCTTCGTACGATCACACTGGACAATTGGAGGGTCTGTTGCAATAAGGAGGTATATGAATTAGGTCGTCCATAAATAATGCAGTTTTTCTATACGTATTAAAAACTAATATAACCAAATTTATACAATACAACTTTAGTACTTGGCCTCACAGCAAACTGTTGTAATTGTTTGTCTCTTCCATGTAAAATCTTTATTCATGTATTTAAGAAAACAGCATTACTTCTGGGATGACCCAATATTTGGCATACCTTCTTGTTGCAATAAGCCCAAATAGTTTCTTTAATAGGCCGACAAGCAATGTAACAGAATTAGACAATGCTCAACGTGTTTATAACTGTTCGTTGATGCCTACTTAAGAACATTTGTTAGTTCATTAAATGTATACACACCTTTATAGATCGCCACTTTTTGTAACAGTTTGTCTTTAGTATTAATAACTAATGAACGTTCCATGAATCGAAATCCGTCAACTGTTTCAAGTTGGGATTTTAAGGAGAACCCCTTAGAGTTGTAATAACTTACAAACCATGCATCTTACTAACACTTTTCGGAATTTAACATTACTTTTAATTATGACTAATTGCGTATATGCAAGAATATATGTTAGCTTGACCTGTTCTTATCTAAATCGACTATGAAGAGCGACTACGACGTGCGTAATTACAAATTCAATTAGTAATTTGTATTAATCATAGTTTTTCTTTAAAAAATGTTCATTAAAAAATTACTGATGTAATTTTTTTAGTGTTTTTTATATTGAAATAACTGAAATGTTACTTTGTGGAAAAGTGGTTACTAAATTTAATTGTATCTGTTCCATAGCATTTATGTGTGAGAAAAGAAATTAGGTATTTTAACCATTAATCAAGGACACGTTTATTTAAACAATGGGTAATTCTTTATGTTTATGCTCTAATGCTTACAACAACACCATAACCTAGTTTTTATTTAATTAATGTATCTTTTTTTTTCAGCCTGACAGTCCATACCAAGGTGGTGTATTTTTCTTAACAATTCACTTTCCCACAGACTACCCGTTTAAGCCACCAAAAGTCGCATTTACGACAAGAATCTACCATCCAAATATAAATAGTAATGGTAGTATTTGCCTTGATATTTTAAGGTCTCAATGGTCACCAGCCTTAACTATTTCAAAAGGTAAGAGACTGCATTCTTGTTTAAAACATTTAAATTAGTTTCTAATGAAAGCTACAGGTTTTTCACAAATGGTGCCTTGTTACTTTTTAAGATATTTTTGGGTATATGCGTGTTATTTTTAACTCGTCGAAAACGTGCCTTAGAGTTTATGATTACATCACCGCTATAATTTACACTTATTTTTAACAACAGTTTTCACCCTATTAGTATGAAGTTTTTGAAAAGGGAATATGAAAAGTACTGATCATGTCTTGCAAAATCTCCTTGCTTCTCATAACCATTTTAAATTCAGGTACTTAGTGATTACTTAATATTTTGTATTCTCTACTACTCTACTGCTTAGGATTGAAATGGATTTCTTGAAACTCTTGCTTGGAAGTGTGTAAGCCTACAATGATAACTTCTATTATATTATGTTTTGTCTGAAAATGCAATTGTTTATTATTTTCTAAATAATCGAAGTCTAGCACTTATCAGTGTCCCCTTATACAGCTAAGGAATAAAAGATATATCAGATAATTGCTTTGAATTTGTAATGAACGAATTTGAATTTGTTATCACGAACAAAATGTTAATTTTTCTATTTTTTAGTACTGTTGTCAATCTGCTCACTTCTGTGCGACCCGAATCCAGATGACCCTTTAGTACCAGAAATCGCTAGGATATATAAAACGGATCGTGAAAAATACAATGAACTGGCACGTGAGTGGACTCGCAAATACGCTATGTGATGGCCAGGCCCCCAAATCACCACTTCACCTAATTAGATGATATATAAATACAACAACAAAAAAATCAACCTAAAGCAAAAACTTATTTAATTCAACAAAAACACACAGTTTAACAACAGCAATAATGGCAACGTAATCAGCAAAAGGGGGATGTTGGCAGGACCGCTCAGCCTTCAGTCAATTTATATGATTTTTTTGTATTATTTTTTAGGCTTCAGAATTTTGTATGGTAACATTACACAGTTCTTTTTTAGCCCAATAATAGTCTTTATTATTTTCTTTCTCTTTAGACAAAAATATTTTGAATGTTATTTCTTTAGTCACTGTTTTTTATTCATTTACTATTGTTACGGGGATAGGAATTTTTTTCTTTGGTTGTTAGGCGCCACTACTAACGCAGCGAAGAAGATTTTTTCTTCTTGCTTGGAACTGTAAACTTAACTTGTTTTTAAAAACGTTATCTCATCCCTTTGTCCAGCCAGACTAGGGTCCCGGATTTGCCTTGTCACTAAGGGCATTATTGCGCAAGAGATTTAATTGTGTGCTTTTTCATGAGCGAGATTTAGTTGCCAAAAAATGATCTCTTCAAGAAAATAAACTGTAATTGAAACTTGATTCGTTTTTCTGATGACAACAACTTCACGTGTTTTGCTTGAGAAAGAAAGCCTCATCGTCAAAGCAAAGAATTACTATTTACTAGTGTGTACAATGCAGAAACCTGTAATCTTTTTTATACTTAATCCTAAATACATAAATATGAAAATATATCATTCTAGTTGTAATATATATTTTAAGCTTTTCTTCCTGTTCCTTATAAAAGAAAGATTAAATTTCCGGGACCCCAACCGGCGCTGAGGGTTGCCTAAACACTCCTCCTATTTACATATTTTGTGTTTCTCCTATTTTTATTTGGCTCCAATCATTATCAAAAAGACCTCTGTAAAATATTTACATTTTTTAGTATATTTATATTTTCCCTTCTTCAGTAATTTTATTAAATTATGTTTAAAACTTTACATGTCTCGTTTTTTTCACTACAATCTGTGAATATTCTGACTGCAAATTTGTAGAAATAATTGATAAATCTTGAAGAAAATCGTTTTTTTCTTTGTTTATGCCTTTATTTTTAAATTGACCATCCTACACCATCCTATAGACCATTTTTGTTCTAGATTTTCTTTGGTCTTTACTTATGGCTAGCAAGTTGTAAAACTATATTCATCTATGGCAAATGTTATATTTTTTATACTAGAATATTTTAAAAACCTGTTAGGGAACTCTACCTTTGCTTAGGATCTGAAGCAACGAACACACTTACAATTAGTTTTACTGTTCTAAATAACTGTAAACATAAGCGCACTGAATGAATGAAAGTGAATGAACCACATCAATCAGTTTTTTTGCCAGTTCTGTCAGTAGGTGGGAAAATACAGTGAAAATAGCTCAACTGTGCAGTTTACATTTTAGCTCAGGCATGTCTCCAGAAAAACACAATTGAAAACTGAAAGTGTGTGGGCCGTTTTAGAAACCTTAACTTTAAAATTTTAAACCATTTAATGTTTTTTTCTTCATAAAACAGTCCTAACATGATTTTCAAACACTCCTTTAGCTTAATGCCCTATTATTGCTGTACATATTTGCTTTTGATAAATTTAAGTTGAATATCCATAATCTTTTCCTGCTATGTTCACTCTAACAAATGTTTTTTGATTCGGTTCCAGAGACGTTACTTCCAAAGGATTCGTAATAAAATCGGTTGTAACCTCATTGGGTTGTGTCTCTTTTTCCAAGTAATCTGCCTCTTCTTTTAGATATTTTCTGAAAAAAAACATATCTCTCTTTGTTATTTTGTTAAGAATCATCAAATCTTACTGGTATTCCTCCAATTGACCGTTAGTTTCAGGTTTCTGTTTGCGATTATTTGGTGTAAAAAGGTCCCTATTAATTGGTCTAAAGTATTTTGTCAAATATTGATCGTTAATTGGATTTTTAAGAACAGAAAGGAGTCGTTGATTGAACGGCTGCAGGAATTGAAAAGGTGGCGGAGGTGGATTCAAATGAAATCCTGCTGCATATTGACGAGTCGGTTGTTGATTATTTCCCACCGTGCCATGGAACTAAATTAAAAAAGAATTTACAAATTTTTTCTGATATTTGTTTCCTTACCTGTCCCACAAGTCCAGGAAAAGTAATGTCCTGTTGATAAGGAAGCAATTGATGACACATACAACTAACCAAGGTCAAACAACACCAAATAAGGAACCTTGACAAAGAAATCTGAAAATCGAATTACACATTAGGGCCATTAGTTTTGTTTTAACCTTCAGTTTCGAGTGTTGGAAATACTTATTTATCATATCCTGCTTTTCATTTGAGAGTGCAATAGGCAAGAAAAATTCGATTTACGCCGACATGATCGAAAGCTAAAAGATATAGCGGGTCAGGGTTATAAATCAGGACTATAACTGTAGCCTCTGGTCGAATTTAAGATTTTTTTCAGATCTATTTCAGAGTTTTGATCAGAGAGAGCTTTATTTCTCGAATTTCAGTGATTAATTGAGGTCATATAACAAATAATAAAGATTGGTCGGCTGTCTTGTGTGTACGTAGTTCGCTTTTTAACCCTTTAATTAATTTGTTATGAAATCGTAATGAAATACTGAACGTGACATTTTCAAATTTACGTCTTTTTCTTTTGATATTAATACTTGTATGTAGGTCTTCTGATTATTTTTTGTGTGTACAACGGTTATTCTATACATTTTATAGACACTTTTTACATCAATAAATCAATGAGGTGAAGTCCAAATAGTCCCGAATGGGTTTTCCTTAGCTAATTCAGTTAGGACCAGCCTCATCAAAAGTCAAACTACAAGAATTCCTATATAAATGTTAGAACTACATTCATTCAGTCTCTGATGTTTAAGGGGATATTCTTGAAACTATAACTGTTCTAACCATAAACGGCTAAAAAGTCGTTAATTCAAAATCTGGTTCTATAGCTTCTGTCTTTTGCAAACTGTATGAGTGAATTTCTTCGTCATTCGAGAAGTGTCAAACAGTGAATAATAAACCTTTTATTAGAATTAGCTTATACATGATGCAGCAAAATTTCTTCAACACTACGTGCTGAAAATAAGTAAATTTCCGCTACTTCATAAGCTATTAGTTTCACGAAGTCGTTCTTATGAATTGTTATGAAGACACTAGCAGAATGGCTACACAATTGTTATCATTCTGTTTCATATTAAATATGAAATAGTACACTTACAAAGTAATACATTTTGTTATGTAGAAGGACTTTCTCGGGCTGTCTTTTTGAAGTTCTATCAAACAATTAGAACTGTTAGTGTTATTGTATTTTCTTCACATTTTATTGGAAATTAAGTTCCTAATCTATTCTTTTTTTATTAATTTCCATTAATCCAGAAATTTCTACCATGTTGCATTAAGTGTGTAATCGATCTTTAACTAGCACACTTCCGTCCTTGTATTTCTCGATTTTAATATACTCTGTACGATACGACAGTTGCATGAATGGTACAGAACCATTTATCCTAGAGATCTATGTAAATAGAATTATTTCAATGCAACTCCATTGAGTTGGTTGCTTTTAACTTTAAAACTTTTACTTTAAAACGCTTGATTTATAGAATTAGTCCTATTGAATTTTCCTATTTACACGAATAGTCGGAGATCGTCAAATTTGATGTTAAAACTACTGCTTCTTTGCAATATTTAAGAAAAATGCAATAGTATCAGTCTTATCACCAGAAAATTTCGTTTCTAAACAATACGATTTTCTTATTTGTCCATGTGTCGTTGGGTCGTATGAGTAAAATGAAGCAAATTCTTCTGCTTCATAATTTCAAGGGCAAAAATATTTCATTCCATATGTCAATTCATATATTGACACATAAAGATTGAAATATTTCTCTCGAAATTTTGAAGTAGAAGCATTTGCTTCATTTTATTTATACGATCCATTGTATTTTAGAATTTAGAAAATATATTTTTATCAATTTTCAATCGATGTGTCTGAATATCTTTATGTAACTTAGAAATAAAAAAAAAATTGAAAACGCAATAAATATAGAAATAATTTTTTTCTAAATTTTCTAATAAAAGTCTTTTGAAAACATTTGCAACTGAATGTTCCTTAAATCACTGTTTTATAACTAATAATTTTCATTATAATGCAGTATTTTAAAACCTTGAATCTAGATTACTTAAGTGACTACTTACTGTAATTGAAGAAATTTAAAAAGGGTAATTTTTTCCTTAATTTAATTTATTCTTATTTTATATAACGAAGCAATGATAATGCAAAATTATACTGTCATTTTATACATCATAAAACAAACAGATAGTAGCTTAAATTGTACCAACAAATTATGTACGTATTTTTGTATAAAATAAAATCGTAAAAAAAAACATCCAAAGTTTAAAAAACTCTTCTTTGATTATGCACGGAGAGTTAAGCTACATAAAATAATTATGCAACCCGTTTTACCACTTTTATTGTTTGAAAGTGAAAAGGAGAAAAAGTACTTTTCACGATGCAATAAAAAAATCAAGTGATTTTCACTTTTACAAAGGCTTTTAAATTCTTCTCTTAACTTTCTTTTTAATATTGAGAAATTTCCTCAGAAAAACAACTTTTTATCATTCTGCAATCGCATTAATGAGTGTAAAAAATAAAAAACACAAAAAAACAACTAACCATTTTTCTCACGCACAACACGTGCAAACACCGGAATTACAAAATCAATACGGATCAGTACTAGTTATCGGTACCACTGGTGCTCAACTGGAACGCGCCAAGTCAAAAAATAAAAGTTCCTCATTTATCCCTACTTTAATATTATACCTTTCAAATTAAAATGCAAAATACGCAGCCAGTCATTTCAATAAAATGCAAAAAAAAAAATAAAAAAATCTAACAAATTTTTTGTAAAAATCAAAAATTTTCTTATTTAATTTGGCTTTAAATGTCATTATGAAGACGATTAATGCTAGAAAATTTGCATGGGATTTATTTCAGAATAAATTTGAAAATTCTTGGTTACCTAATTGGAAACCTAATGATATGTGGCCCCCTTTACTTTAACCATTACCATATACTAATTATTATCAATTCAATATTAAGATCAGTGATTGAAAGCCTTGAATTACATATTTTATTGACGAAAATATGTACAAGGGCTGTTTGATAAGCAGTAATGTTTAAACTAAAGCTCGTGACAGAGTAAATACAAAAACGGCATACCATGTCAACTTTGAGACTTTGAGTAGATAGGTACGTTTGGAATACAATCCGAAAAAGTACCTTTTACTTTTTGACATATCAATTAAAAAAGCGGATATTACTACTTTTTTTGAGTGAATTTGTTTCAATCGATGCAGAGTTATTTTTAAAAATCATGACTACGGTTTTTTCGGATTGTAGTCTACGAGGGGATATTCATAAATTCTTAGATTATTGCGGAACAAAGGTTGATTAATTGAAATCACTTTGTTCAGAACACCTCTCGCGCCTCTAAGTTGATCAAAAAATTACGAATAAGGATGGTGTTCCCTTAATTGGAATTCCAAATTAAATAGTTTATTCATGTCAATGTTCAACTTAATGCATTAAATTGCAAAAACAAAAACTCTTTTTAAGTTTTATTTCGAGTATTAATCATACAGACCTCATATATTATATATCTAATATATTGATTGATTATTAAAAATCGATTGGAATGCGATTGCGTAGAGTATTAATTTTTTTTTTATTTAAATAAAATTTGTAAATATCTACTACATTATTGCTTAAAAATTGTCGTACAACAAATTTATTAAAAGGCAAAATATGTACATATTTTATCGTTTTAGTATTTTTTCTTATACAAATGCATGTCGTAATCAATGATTGACTACGTCATAGACACACACTCTTGTAGGAACAACAGTCTGCAAGATTTGTTTGGTCAAGACACGCCTTCTTCAAGAAAGGATTATGATCGTGTTCAATGTTTCGACAAATTTGTCAGAGCTTAAGTAAGATTTTTTTTCTTTGCAGTTATGAAATTTTCCTTTAAATAAATCAGTGTAGCAAGACGTGCATTCTTTGACAATAATTCCCATCATTGTTTTCTAGAAAAACATGATTTTATAAAAAACATTCCATAGATTTTTTGCATTAATAATTTATGATAATCAAAGAATCCTTTCTCTTCTAATTTGAAATACATAAATATATTTAATTACGTGTAAGATAATTGGTAATTCCTTCTATTTTATAAAAAAAAAGTCAAAACAGTGACACTCCCTTTGTTTTCAAAAATGATATATTTTTTTATAATCCGTTCACACTTTGAAGGACGTCTCCTGTTCGAATACCTACATTGTCAATGTGATTCAGCACATTTGATGTAACAATAAATTTATTTATACGAGGATCGTTCAAAAATAACTTATCAACACAAACTAGTAAAAAGAAATTCCGATCTGGGACTGTTTAACCACAATTAAAAAGAAAAATATGTTATAAAGGAAGAATTCTTTTGAACATTTTCGAAAAGCATAATTTATAGACATTCTTTTAATGTGGTCATATTGAACAATCCTCGTATATAAATCTCAAGTGTAACAGAATGATTAAACCGTTTATTAATAATTGAAATAAATAATGGTGAGAGTAAAATATGCATTGAAACAAGAAGAAACCACTTTATAAAATTCACAAAATCTTGTTTTGCTGTTTAATTGTTTAGAATATATTATCTAGAATACACAATCTATGTTAAATTATATATTTAATTAGTATTTAATGTATTAGTGTTTATGCATATTAATTTATAAAAATCATATTATCTAAAAGGCAATTAATACAGAATTAATCGGTTTGTCAAGAAAATATTAATACCAAGTGCCCTTCACCATTTTGTCCATTTAAATTTTAGTTATTCATTTTTAAAAGTGTCTTGTTAAATATCTGAACGAAATGGTGACCAAATTGTGAAAAGTCTAATGAGTATGATGCAATATAAAAAGCCCAGTTTTTTGTGTGACATTTGATTGAGCGTTGATCAGCAATTGGGATTGTCACTATTTGACCGTTCCCCCTTTTGAAATCTATTTCTGCAGCCGGAAGGTATGGAAATCGCTGAATGATAAATCTGAACTGTGAGGTGGGTGTTATAAAATTTTCCATTTCAATTGTTGCAAATGTTCTTTTATGAGATTGGTGTTGTGAACCATATTACCAATATGAGAAAATTTACAGGACGCTTTTAAGTTGTTTATTTAGATACTCATTGTACAGGTTTTCATGGATATTCATTCTATGCAATTTTTTTTAAAGTTCATCATAAGTCTTCTTCATTATCGAAAAAAAAACTAAATGTCATATTGCCTGCAGAAGGGCTGGCTTTAAATTCCTTTGGTGGTTTCCTGATAACTGTACATGTTTTTGTGCTCCTTAAGGTATGACAAACACAAGCCGATTTGCAAATATTATTTTCTGAAATTTTTTATACTATGGACGGATTTTATATTCTTATTTTGTAACTTTGATAGGAGAAATATCAAAAATAATTGCATTTTGTACGATACTTTAAGATCATCCGTCCTATTCATTAGACATACAGTGTCACTCATTAAAAGTGGGCCAATTGTGTCAATTTTTATTTTTTGTATTTAATTTGTGAAGTATTTAAAACTCTATCTTAGGATGAACTCTTGTCATGTTCAGTTAAAATCTAATTAATATTTTGCCTTTTTTTCTGAATAAAATTCCAAAATTGGTGGAGAATTAGGGTTTTCGTTTAAGTTTAAATTCGATATTTTTTTAGAATAAATAAAAATTGTTGCACCTTAAATTTTGTTAAAAAATGTATATTAATAAAAAAGTTACAGAACAATTAAGATTTAAATTTGAAGCAAAGTTCGCTTCATAAAAGGCTTTTATGCGGTATGTAAATCACATAACAGAAAATTTGAATTAAAATTACCTTAAATGAAGTAACCTTTATTAGAAGAGCTGAAATAAGGACCAGATTTGACTTTATGTGCTTTAATATTAAGAAATAAGAAATAAATTAAAAAAATTAACCTTTTAAGTACTATGATGACATAATAATTAAATATAAAACACAATACAGGGCGTAACCGATCTAAACCGAATAAAAAAATTGAGTTAAACTAGATTCAAAATAGAATAAAACGCCGCCAAACATATTTTTCTGCATATTTCTCCATCCGTTTTCGATATATAATTTTTGAAGGTTTTTTTCCAAAATGCACGTTTTAGGTATTAAAATCATATTTTCTCTACTTTAATTAAAATTTAACACTAATTTCGCAAATACGGTCAAAAGTAGAAAAAATTGAATTAGGGTGGAGAAAATGTAGTTTTTACAGCAAAACATTTATTTATTTGAAAAAAAACCTTTAAATATCTCGGCAACGGATTGAGATAGAAAAGTACACTTGATGGTATTTTTCGATCACCTCGACCGAATTTTATAAAATTTGATTTAGGAGATTTTCTTGGGACAAAAAATTTGAATTTGTCGACGATTTAGGTGTGTCTTCCAGAGGGCGTCACCAGTGACGCTTCAAACCCCTTTAAACCGCTACAACTTTTTTGTGCCACCCTGTGTGTTATTTTGGATTAGAACAATCTTTTGCCCTGTTTTTTCTAGTTAAAAAAGGTATAAAGTTGTTAGAAGCAACGTTTTCCGAAAAAACCGTATCTAAAGCTAATGATGCACGCAAAACGAAAGCTACATATTTTGGGTCTAAAATTTTTTTTTTTTTAATTACACTGACTATTTTAACTTAAAACTAATAGTTTTTAACCTTTTAAGTGTTATATCATTGTTTTTGCGGATGAAAAATAAGACAAATCAGGAAAGATATTGTGGTTCTCTGAAAATTTACATGCATCGTCAGCTTTAGATGCGTTTTTGTGAAAAACCGTTGCTTCTAGCGAATAGGGGGTTTGAAAAAAATATTATTTTTTCCCAACCTTCTATATTGTTTGGTTCTCGAGATATTTAATTTTAAAAATGAAAACCCGGATGCGTTCTACTTCTCCCTTAAAATTAGCGGAAAGAGGTAGTTCACATAGTGACTTAAAAATTTTAAAGAATTTTGGCTACTTTTTAAAATCTTTGATCACTTATTTAACCACTTTAGAATAACATATAGCACAGAACCTTCATAAATAATTGCAAGCTACGTGACCAGCTAGCCGCCTGCAATTAGGCAACTGTTATATGTACAGGTCCAAGAAAATCATTGGATTCTAGTAAGTTTTGTGTTAAATTCTACATTAGGGCATTAAACAAATTTTGTATGTACTACATTCTATTTTTTGAAAATAATAAAGATATTTGCAAAACTGATCGTTTTTTGAATAGATAAATCCTGTATGAGGTAAATTATAAAGAATTCTATGATGTATTGTAGGTTGTAAATATTTAAGAAGTCACGTGACTTGCAATCATTTATGAAGGCTCCGTATTTATTTATTATTGGTTTTCAAGATGGAACTAGAGCAAAACTTAAAAATACTTTTCGTATTATTGCTCATGATATGATACAATACACTCGATATAAAAAGCAACCCTCCATTGTCTACAAATAGCTGAACGTATCATTTTTGTTTCAGTGCCACAATGTGCATACTTACAAAGTTTGAACAAAAAAATGCAATAAAATTTGAGAGATGATTATAATAAGTGATCATAAGTCTTAAAGGGTTAAAACACATTAAATCAAATTCAGTCCTTACCTGAGGACCTCATTTAAGATCAATTTAATTAGAATTTTCTTTTATTACGCGATTTGCATACGGGAGAAACTCTTTTCTAAAGCAGTCTGTAGTTCGAATTTAGAACTCCATTGTTTTATAACTTTTTTATTTTTAAATATTTTTTAATAAAATTTGAAGTACAACCATTTTGAATTATTCTAAAGACAATGTCAAAGCCAAACTTAAAGAAGAAGAATTGAAATTTTACCCATAAAAAAAGCAAAATAGGCTTTGAATTTTAACTGAATATGACAAGAATTTGTCCTCAAATACGACACAAATTAAAAAAAAAAACAATTCAATTTTATAAAAAATGAACATTTACAAGACTTTCAAGTGGGTCGCATTGTAGATATGAAATTGTAGTATGGTAAAATGCATAAATTTCCGCCCAACAACTACTTGGTAAAATTTCATTAATTTACATCAAATCACTTGTTCTCCGATGTTAAAGATCTTGTACCTACATATTGTGAGGTGATATTTAAAAATGTTCTTTTTCTTGTCTTAACTAATTTCATACACTCATTAAAGTAAAAAAGAATTTGCATCAGAGGAAAAGATCGAAGATTAACTGAAAGTTGTTACGAATTCAGGAACATTAGTGTTTTAATTCAACCTTTAAAGTTACCAGACTTGAACCTCATGGAAAATATATGCAAACAAAAAAGACATTTAAAACTTGTATAAACCATAAAGGAAAAATTAAAATTTTAAAGTGTTCAGCTCCGAATTCCGGATAATTACCGGATTACCTTAGCGATTCCGGTATTGACCTCAACACGAACCAACACAGATCTGCAGGTACCACCATTACGCATTTTTATTTACAGGAAATAATTTTTAATAAACTTCCGCCAAACAGAATAAGAACTATCTTTCCGGTCAAATACACTTTCCATCATTAAAAAAACATCCGGTATATCACCTAAATAGATATAAATGCGTCAAAAAATGTAAAAAATTAATGAAATGTTATAACTGCATAAACTGCAAATCCCATACAATTCCATTGATAAACGTAGAAAAAACTGATTTAACAGTACAAATTTCATTTCTCTTCGGTCCTGTATATTTACATATGTTTCCTTATAAACTCCCGCACAATTTAAATTAAGAATGGACAGTACCTGTGTACGTAAGTCAGTTCTTAGGGAGTGTTAGTTGGTCTGTTACCAGGGTCGAACTCGGTCCAAGGTTGTTTTGCTTGTATAAAAACTCAATAGTAGGGGCCTGGGGGGCAGTACTTGGTGATAGTTAGTGTTAGGAGGACTTTTTCCATCTTAAATTTTCATTAAAAAAAAAATGAAAACCATTGTAAGTACTGAAAACTATACAACTTTCCTTTGAATTTAGTTACAATAGTTGATATAATTAGTACCAAAAAAATAACCACTTCGTCATTTTAGAGTGCAAGAAAATTCAGTGTTTCATTCAATGGAAGGGAGTTTTTTAGTGATATTTTTAGTTGGCTTATTTTCCTTAAAATCCTCTCGTTAGTGAGTATTTTAAATTTAACTTAAAAATATGTAGTTGTGACTTAAATTCCTTTAAAATTATGCAATCGTGCTAGTTTACATATTAAAAATATGTTGCAACATCTTGATAATTGATACTCTATTTGAAATTGATATTAATGCAAGAGATCTATGAAGGGAAATAACTAATATTTTCTATTCTACTTAGGAAAAAATACTATTTATAAAATACCCGTTAGAGCTTTAATGATTTTTTCTCATATTTGGTTATAAGTAATTATTTAACAGTCTTTGTTGCATAAAAGCGCAAATTATTATGCACGATTTATGCAAATAATGGTCACACGAAAAGGTTAATTCTATCTCAAGAGATATACATAGATACCAAGACTCTTTTGTGTTGGTAAATAATTGGGCGCGTTCTTCACCCACCTGTAAAACGTGCATGAACACTTTTACTATTTTTTTTAATGGATAACATCTAAAATAAAGTTTCCTTATTGTGTTTTTTTTCGTAATTGGTTGATACGTATTCAGGTTTTCCAAGAAGTAGTCGACCCTGAATAATTTCAAAAGCTTCCTGATCTCCAACAATTACAACACGATTGTTTTTCAGGTTGTACTATCAGCTGTTTTGGGTCTGGCATTCTCGCAAGGATACCAAGGTGATCCGAGAACAGCAGCCATTGTTGCGGAACAACGATATTTAGGTGGTGATGGACGTTTTGGTGCAACTTATACTCAAGAAGATGGTGTGAATTTTAAAGAGGAAAGCGAACCGGATGGTACTCGCCGAGGCACTTACTCTTATGTGGATCCTAACGGTCAAAGACATACCATCAGTTATACGGCTGGTAAACACGGATTTCAGGCAACAGGAGATGGTATTCCCCAGCCGCTTCCCACAACTTTACCTGTAGCACCTCAACCTCAATATCAGCCACTTCCACAATACAACTCGCCGGATTATCGTCCTCCACAAGTTCAATCTCAATACCGGCCACAACCTCAACCACAATATCAGCCACAACCGCAGTATCAACCTCAACCTCAACCTCAACCTCAACCTCAGCCTCAATATCAGCCTCAACCGCAACCACAATATCGACCAAATTATGACGCTTATACCACAACCACTTCTGCGCCTCACAGATTTTATCCTCCTGGAAGATTGTCGCTGAACAGATCTCCAGATGGTTACAGTTATACTTTTAACAAAGCTTAAAAAAATTAATATGTTGAATTTACATTTTCGGCTTGTTTAATTTAATGTTTCATTTGTATTTATTCTTTTTAATGTCTTCTATTATAGTTGTTGTTTAAGACTGTTTTTTTTTGTTCTATTTTTCTATTCATTTTGTATTCAACGAATAAAATAATAGGTAATTAATCCTAATAGGAGTTTTAATAAATACAGAATTAGTCAAAAATTCGAAAAAAATTAATTATTTGTTAACTACTTTAATAATTATTAATAAATATTTGTTAAAAATTATAATTTTTAACAAATATTTCTTTGTCTTTGTCGATTCGCGCAATTTTTTTCTTCATTAATGGGTGTTGATGGCCGCACTTTTCTTCGATCATCATTCATGTCAAATACATCTTTTTAAATCGATTGTATCATCTGTAAATGCTGCTATAGCATTTGATCACCCTTACTATTTCGTCATTCCTTTCTCTAATAATTAATTAATTTGTGACTATAATCGTTTGATGATACCGTTTTTGAATTTCTTCAGTGGCTGTTCATCGGCTGAAATCTTTTACTTTGACTGTTCAGACAGAATTTCAATAAAACCAATGAAACTTCATTTTACAGAGTTGTTCGTGCAAAACTGTCGCCACCTATCGCGGAACCAAGTTTCTTATTATACAGTACTTTTATTATTCCACGTTATTTTTTTAGCACTCTTACGCTGGATGGCATAGGTTTATTGGTAAAGATCTTTTTGAACACGACAAAGTATGAGGGTCATTTACAAGAGCCTTCAATGACACTTCGTTTTCGAAACAGCTTTCAAGAATGACCTTTTTTAGATTCAAACTAATTGAATTTTAGATTAGAATAATAGAAGAATATTTTGAGTTTTAGATAATTTGTGTAGTATAAATCTGAAGAAGTCCAAATTAAGTGACGGCAGAATAGCTCTACATTTCTAACCGTTTCCAGAACATTGTTTGAATGGTAATAAGGAGGATTATGACAGGATTATAAAACAAAGTCATTTCCTGCTGTGCTGTTTATCTTCTCCTACATATCTCAAGAAATTGCTTCAACTAGAATCAACGCATTATTGTTTTTGTTCAGGTGGAGGGTTTTTATAGCGCTCTATCGACTTTTTTTTAAAGGCTGTTTTTTACAGACAACTTTAGACATTATGCAAATTAGAAAATAGTCTCTTTAATATTAGAAACTCTAACCTTAGCTAGTAGCGAAGTTAATTTATAATATTTTAATGAAAAAAAAATCTAAAATTTATTCAAGACAATGTCTTTACACAACAATCACGAGATACAAACTTGATTTTAATTATTTCAGTAATAAATACTTATGTACATAGTGGAAAACGATAAATTTATCTATTTAATAGCGAAAAAAGTAGGTAATTTAGATTTATTGTATTGTATGAAAAAAAAAGCGAAGTATAAAGTTTAATTCTTACATACATACATCTGTCGTGCATGATAAAGGAATGTTTTTCCGACATCTCGAGTGTCACTGCAAAATAAGAAAAAGGTGTGACCATTCTTGTAGTCTTGTGCTATATATAAAACGGGGCACTCTAGTTCTTCGAAGAAAACGTCCCTCAAAAGTTCACGTTAAAACATACATGTATATGTGCTTCAGCAGTGGACACTAAAATGGTGTTTCATATTAAATATGTTTTGGTAAGTTTCCTTCTGATTTCTTCATTAACTCCTACAATCACTGTAAACTCCGAATTTTTCCATTGTTTATTATTAATGATAGTTGACCGGGTGTTTGTGCGTATCGAAAACCATAAAATGGCCTTTCATTGTTGCGAATTGAACTATCGAATAGTTGATTTCATTAGAATGAAAAAATATAGATTAGGAATGCCGTTTTGTACCTTGACTATTAATATACTCTACAAAGTCTTTTATCTGAGTTACGAAAGAAAAGAGTACTAAAATATTAAATAAATTGTAAAGGCGCGTACAGACATGCAACAAAAAGAACATCGTAACGTAACGTCATAAAATGTCTTCAGGTTGTTGTGCAATGAAATTATGATATCGCCACTCTGGAAGAAAAATGATACAACTCAAGAAATCACAATTTTGACGGCAATTAGGTTGAAAGTTTGAAATTTTTTGTTGTTTTCATTTGTTTTTCAGTTTGTTTAAAGTTTTTTTAACAGCACAAGCATCGGAAAAATAATAAAAAAATTCCTTTTTAAAAATTGACGGAGTTATTGAGGTGTTAAAGTGAAGAATTAACTTCTTCATTTTCCAATTTTCGTTATACTATTAATCGTTACAACGTAGCACTCGGTACCTATGGATATTACAAATTGGAAATAAAGCAAAATCTTCAACATAAGCTTCAAATTTTGAATTTTTAATTCAAGATTTCTCGATATAGGCGCCCTGAAATTGTATTGGGCAACGATGTTTTTATTGTTTACAATTAAACAATAATTACACCAGTACCTTTCAAATTGACACTAAATGTTTAATTCACTAGCAATACTCTGGCTGTTTCGAAATGGATCCTCCTCGGGAAACTGCAATTAATTCACTCCAACAGGTTAGATAACTCTAAATTGCATTGGAATATGCGATCTTCTAGTCGCTTAAATACATTTTGGATACCTTTGCCCGTTTGCACGGGTGACACTTAACGTTAAGCGACGCTTAAATTTAAGTGACACATTGGAAAAAACATTGAAAAACACAAAAAAGACATTGAAAATTATGCCGAGGAAAAGTACTACACCCTTACAAAAAAGTGCAAGTGTAGTACTTTTTTCAATGTTTTTTTTTGTGTTTTTCAATGTTTTTTCCAATGTGTCACTTAAATTTAAGCGTCGCTTAACATTAAGTGTCACCCGTGCAAACGGGCACTTATCACATAGAACCTGAAGTTACCTTATCAGATATCTTAGTTACGAAAATTATAATTACAACTTCATACCTCACAACCACCGGTAATTATGAACGTTGCCAAATCTACTATTTTTATTTTCCTCAATAACTCCGTCAATTTTTAAAAAGGAATTTTTTTATTATTTTTCCGATAGTCCCTGAGGATCGCCCTACAACGTACTGCAGAGTTGGCACACCATTTAAGACTCACCCTGTATATTATCCTGCATGTTTGAGCTTTTCTTTAAAAATAACCGTCCTAACTCTTCAAAGTGTCATAAAAGTGTCATCATTCATGAAAACACCGGCACCTTCGCTGGTAATCTGAAAGAACGACACATCTACCATTTATGGTCGCAATTGACAAGTTAAATATATGAAACTATTCCAAGACAATGATTTACTATTTTAGTTATTTGTTAAACTTAACTGAAAAACTCACATTTTTGAGTTTTGTTTCTATTACTCCAGAGTGACGGTATCATTTAATTAGAGGTGCATATTTAACGTCAACACCCAAAGAGCCTAAACATAAAAAGTTTCAAAATACCGTTATACGACGGGGAACGACCAACAACTTATGATATGGTGTTATGCTGTTTCATATTGCATTCATGAGTTATACACAACGGTTTTACGTTATATTGTTTTGTTGAATCTTTGTACGCGCCTTAAGAATTAAGAAAATTACCAAAAAAATGAAAGGCAGAATTCTTAAAACTGGTTGCACCTGTATCAAGAACATCTACATGAAAAATTCTTCTACGTTATTAAGGACAACGTAAAAAATGCACAAATGCAAGGACAAATATTTTATTGTATCTAATCATGTTATTTTAATGTAAAATGTAATTTTGCTTGAATTAAAAATTTGATTGTGTAACATAAAAGTTCCATTAACTAAAAATATCTATTTTAAACCGTTAGAATTCCTTTAATAACGTTTATATTAGTAATTAGTGTTTACACTACTCAATAACTGAATTGCATAACCACAGAAAAAAATTACACATGTATATTTAGATTTTATTAATATCTTATCGCCTATTAATAGCCGAAATGCTGTTTTTTCAATGCAAATGTTACCGCATTAATAAAATACATTTGTATACATATACAGGGTAACTGTAATCTGTCTCTGAATATGAATAACACTGTTATTTTGAAAGATAGAATAATTGGACAGAGCCTTATGGATACGCGATTCAATTTTTAAATATGATAAACGTAGAATTTCTGGAATGTGCTAAAAATACTGAAAATAAATTCTTAAATTTAATAATAATTATTATGTTTAAGAATTAATTTGTCGACATAATTATTATGTCAGCTTCAATTAATGAAAGCAACAATAATTCTATTATAGGTGTGTAGATGTGTTTGCGTGGAATTCAATTGTATCAATTAAATTTTAGGTATGATCAGGAATATTTTTTTCATTCTAATACATATATTCTTTATTGGTTTTTTTGAGTGTATTTGTGTAGATTCGGATAGAAACGTGATCTGAAAACGTTTGGATTAAATAATAGTCAATATTTTTATAGTTCATTGTTTGAATGTTGTCCATAACGATATCGCTGAATGAGCCTATTTCAGACCTACATTTTTCAGCTGTTTCTCACACATATACAAGATAATTCCATCCATAATTGACATGTACATCTGTGATGAATGATAATTGATGGACAACATTAAAAAAATGAGCTGTATGTTGTCATTACAGCCATACTTCTAGATGGAGGTTTAATTTTTGATCCTTTTTATCAAAATTATAGTAAATATTTTGATTTTTCAGTTTTTCTGTTACGTCTGCACAATTAAGCAAATAATATCGCAATCTAATGCACGTTACAATCCAACGATAATCCAGGACGCCCGCTTGGAGCCAAAAGTCGATGGTAAGATGTGGTTTATTTAAAAAAATAAATTATACAATTTCCAATATGAAATCTCAATAAAAATATAATCATGGCAACAACTTGACCCAAAGCGAAAATTGCAAAAGCTCCTTCTAAGTGATGAGTCGAAATAGCTTCACCTTTCTCATGAAATTCTTGTTCATCGTTCGTATCATTGCCAGTTGCAGTTTTCAAAAAACCTGATGTATACTTTGTTTTGAATTTTTCAATTAGACCTGCTTCGAGAATCAATTTCTGGATTACATCGTTAATGGCTTCTTCCATAAAGTCACCTTTATGCATTATAATTGCCACCTATAGCACATGGATTTATAGTTTAAAAAGTATTTAAGTACCTATTTAAAAAATTACTGGTTGAGTTCTTATCGGTTTAGATATAATAAATACTTTTGGGTGCCCATGGCGGTTAGTTACCACGCGATTATTCCTTCGCATCATATAAAAAACATTTAATTTGATAGCCAGAGTTGAAATATTCCTTTGCGTTGCCACTTTCGTCAACCAGTAGATGTCTGAATCCATATCTTCACTGACAGTCTGATACGAATCGCGTAAAGCTTTCATTTCTTCATTATCAAAATCTTCAAACATAGCTTTGTATTTCGGTGAACCTCCTATCGGCAAGTCTAAAACATGTTCAATTATTTTCTAAATCAATTCTTTTGATTTTATTTTCTCACGATATTTGACAATTTCGGCTTGAGAAGACACTTGATGTTCTCGTATAGAATTCTGTAGATAATAGATCAACGATGTCGAGTAAATTGAATTTAAAATAATCGATAAATAAGCGAAACCGATAAAATAAATACGCGTAAAATTGGAACGTGGTTGAATTGAAACTGGGTGTGCTAAAATAATTTGAAAGGCAGCGTTTATGCAACTTTGTAAGTTTTTATATAATGATGCTTCTGTTTTTGTTTTAAAAATAAAAAAGCCACTGCAAATCCTAGAATGGCAGATAAACATATGGCCCACATTTGTAGAGTAAAAATTGACATTAATGTTCTCCATCTAGAAGAAAAACACAAATAGATCAAGTAGATCGGGTCTGGAAACTCAAGAAAGCATTCTCTACTACTTTTCTTAGTGTATTACGAAATAAACTAGAAGACGTACCGCCCTCTTTTTTGCAAATTGCATAAATGTTGATTATCAATTCAAGAATTTTAGTTCATATAGTAATCAAAATTCGTAATGATCAAAGAAAAGGTTCGAAAAAGTTATCATGCAACCTTTTTTGGTAAATTTATTATTGAAAAGCAATGAAATCACCAAGATAACGGTAGCTAAGCCACCAATTTTAAGACCCCCCCCTCAGAAAAAATATATAATTTACCTTGGTATTAATGCGGCAATTGGTACAATATAAACAATTTGTGCCCATTCATAAGCCACGCTGTAAGAGAAATCTTCAGTTAAAGTAGGATCGGCGGGCATATTTCCAATACCCAAATGCCACAAATTGAAAATTGGTCCTAAAAATCCTGTCCACAAACCATCCGATGATTTATTGCCGAGATGCAATGTTGCATTTTGATATACGTTAAATTTAAAAGTTACATTTAAAACTCGACCAATTTCTCGTAAAATTTCAGTTTCAAAGCCATCTTTCTTGTTTATTACAAATGGTTCGTATGGTAGTGCCTGCACTCTTCTATAACATTTAAAAAAGTTTGTCACCTTATATTCTGTGAAAATGTTGAAAGTTTTCTTGGTAAGAATTCCTTCAATGCAACGCAATGGAACATCAATATTGGAACTCAAATTGGAAAAGCAATTTACTCCACGTTTGTTTTCCAGCCTCAAAATAGAAAAGTTGAAAATTTTCAAGTTTTGAGGAACCATTAGAACCATGTATCTAATCGTGTATTCGAATAATTTCGATAAGATCGCCTCAGCGATGAAAGGGACAGTCAGCTCTGAAAAGTATATGATATACAGAGCATCATTGTTGAAAGTCGACGTTCTAGTTAAAATTTCTAGTTTTTCATTGAAAATATCCAAATTCTCAGCAATAATCACATACAAAGATGTCTTATGTAACATTACATGTCTTTTAAAACATTGCTTATTATCTTCGCAATTTTCGGCATAAGATTGAAAATTTTTCCGATATTTCTGTAGAATTTCGATGGACCAGATTTGTTGCTTGTGCAACTTTTGCAATAAATCTCTTTGAACTTCGTAACTTGGAGAATTTAAATTGTCTGTTACAACATAGGTCAGGAGGAATTGCTGGTGAAATTTCAGATTACCCGTAGTGAAACTATATGCCTGTTTTGTGATTTGCTCAAGACATGTTAGGGCGTATTGTCGATGAGTGGGGCCCTTGATATGTATTATAAAACAATTCGATAAAAAAATATGCAACCCGACAGAGAAGAAAATTTTAAACATTTTTAAAAAGAATTGTTATCTTTGTTATAAATCTTTTTTACTTTATCTTCTATAGCGTGCCAACAATGCACGATATTTATAATATAATAGTAACATGGAAAATATATTAATGTTTATTGCACTAAGTATGTTTAATCAACTTAAAAATCGTTTGAAGGGACTTTTGGCTTTCAATACCGAACTGAAGATGGTATATCGCATGCGGCACAAGGTGATCCAAATGGATTTATTCAAGGAACCTATTCTTATAAAGATCCTACTGGATTAAAAGTAAATTTCAATTATTTCGCTGGTTCAAGACATAACAGCAATTCAGCACCTCAACAACAAGATCAAGTCTCTTCGAGATACAAGTAAAAGAATATTAAATTTTTCCTATTCAATAAAATTATTTTAATTTTTTAGTGCTCCTCAACCTTATCAAGAACCGCAGGAATATAGGCCAAGAACGCGACCTCCTGCTTCTTATACTTCAAATCAGTATCAACCTTCGTTTGATGATAGAACACAATCATCATTCAACGATATTTATAACAGTAATCCTCAATACAGAGGATAAATAAAAATTCAGTATTTTGTAATAGTAATTTTTTAGCATTGTATTTTGTAATTTTTCTTTTAATTTCCTAATGTGCAACCATACTAGCATCAATTTACTTCTATGATTGTGTCATTTCTGTCACAAATCTGACAGAAACAAATTACAACATAACCTTACATTCAAAATAACCAAATATTTTGTACTATTAGTATACATATATTTGAAATAAATATTTTGAGGTGTTTTACGCACGTGTTTAAAATGAGTTTTGACGGTTACAAGTCGCTTATAAACGAAGGCGACACAGTCATTTTATACTTGACAATATCGCAAATTTATCATGTGAAAGCGCAAAAGTCTGTGATAAACAAAAAAGGTGTAGAAGTGGAAAATGTATTTCAAACCCCATATGGGGCCCTTAAAGGGGCGGACTTGATAGGAGCAGTTTATGGTTCTAAAGTGCAACTTAGTAAAGGTTGGGGCTACGCCCTACAACCCACTCCAGAACTATGGACATTGACATTGCCACATAGAACCCAAATTATTTATACTCCAGATATCAGCATGATTTTGTTACAATTGGAACTGTGCCCAGGAAAAGTAGTTGTAGAAAGTGGAACTGGTAGTGGCTCATTATCACATGCAATAATTCGTGCAGTGAAACCACATGGACACTTGTACACATTTGATTTTCATGAAGTAAGATGTACTATTGCTAGGGAGGAATTTGAAGATCATGGTTTAGGTATTTGTCATCTAAAAGTTAAATTTTAAATTTAAATTTATTCTTATATTTTAAGGGAAATATGTTACTGTAGCTCAAAGGGACGTTTGTGCTAATGGATTTGGTGACGACATTAATGAAAAGGCTGACGCAGTATTCCTCGATTTACCTCATCCATGGTTAGCTATTCCTCATGCGATTAGGGCTCTAAAACCATCAGGAGGTGGGTTTTATTCATTTTTTCTCATAATTCGATAAATAATTTACTCTTACAATAGGGCGGGTGGCATCATTTTCACCATGTATTGAACAAGTGCAGAAAACTTGTTTGGAACTAAACAAACTCGGCTTTCAGGAGATAGAGACTATGGAAATATTGCAGACACAATACAACGTACAAAAGAAACAAATTCCAATATTAGATTTAAAAACGCCTGGAAATAACTCAGAAAAAAAGGAAAAAGAGTTTAAATCTTGTGTAACAGCCATTGCACCAGCTCAGCAGGCAGGTCATACTGGATATCTTACTTTTGCAACTCTAAGTCCTATATGGGCCAGGCAAAATAATAATTCAGTTAAGGAGGAAATAAATTAATTTTTATTTAAACTATGTGAGCATTTAATTGATTAAGGGTTTCGCTTTTAGCATTTCCTTTTGCTCAGTTAAGGCGCGGGACTCATGAACAAAAACTACAAAATTAATGTTCTAAAAAAATAAGATAAATAATTGGATTGAAAATATTCATTTACCACTTACTTGTTGTCTGGCTGCTCGAACAAATCCATCATTACTTGTAACAGTTACTGCTTGAATTCTGTCACCAAAGAGAAAAATCGTTAAAGATCTTTGCCTAATTTTTCCACCAACTTTTAAGTTTTTATCAGGAGTTAATTGAACCTGATTAAAAATATCATTTGTTTCCATTCCTTCATCAGTGTCTTTATATGTGGCTGTATCTGGCAATACTTTGATTCGTTTTAATAATTCCTCGGCTCTAATTTTTTCTTTAGGTCCTCCTACAGTTTTTACGATATTTTCAAAACTTTCTTTGGCTGTTTGACAACAGTATAATTGCTTGTCTGATAAAAATAAATATACAATAGGAATCGTTAACATGAAAAGCGAGCATACCTTTAAAAAATTTATTTAAAATTGGCTTTACTGGTCGCTGCCTTTCCCATTCAGCTTGCTGCTTAAGAACAGGAACATCAAAATCGTATAAATATGCACTACCATTTGCTACCGAGCAACAATATGCCAGCATAGCCGAAACATCCAAATTCAGTTTTTTAATATTACCTATGTTTTTTGTAGATAGATCTTGATGGTTGATTGAATGGGAAGCAAAATGTTTTGTATCATTGTCACTACTATCCTCATCGGAATCGCTATTTAATAGTATATCACAAACTTCACTCCGATTGCCTTTGACGGTTATTCCTTTCTTTTCTAATTTAGCTGCTAAGTTTGTACCAACTCCATGTGTAAATACAAATACTACTTTCGGGGTTTGAAATAGGCACGGATTTAATTTGGCACACTCAATGTACTCTTCGCCTTGATCAACAATACTTCGTACACCATAACTAGCATTTCCCATATAAATTTGACTTAAAGACTTTGGGTTTCTGGCAATCACTTTCATCCATGTTAAACCATGATCACATATTATATCCACTATAATTTTTCTATCTTCCAAAATCAATACTTTATTAACACTTATACAATTGTCAACTGTTTTAAGTGTTTCAACTAATGCGGAAAAGTGTTTTAGATTTGAGCATTGTAAGTGTTCCATCTTGAGGTGTCCATTTTTGTATACCTAGAAAGTTTTCTGTTGAAAGAGTCATTGTTTTTTATCAAAATGTTACCTTTTTNTATAGCACATGGATTTATAGTTTAAAAAGTATTTAAGTACCTATTTAAAAAATTACTGGTTGAGTTCTTATCGGTTTAGATATAATAAATACTTTTGGGTGCCCATGGCGGTTAGTTACCACGCGATTATTCCTTCGCATCATATAAAAAACATTTAATTTGATAGCCAGAGTTGAAATATTCCTTTGCGTTGCCACTTTCGTCAACCAGTAGATGTCTGAATCCATATCTTCACTGACAGTCTGATACGAATCGCGTAAAGCTTTCATTTCTTCATTATCAAAATCTTCAAACATAGCTTTGTATTTCGGTGAACCTCCTATCGGCAAGTCTAAAACATGTTCAATTATTTTCTAAATCAATTCTTTTGATTTTATTTTCTCACGATATTTGACAATTTCGGCTTGAGAAGACACTTGATGTTCTCGTATAGAATTCTGTAGATAATAGATCAACGATGTCGAGTAAATTGAATTTAAAATAATCGATAAATAAGCGAAACCGATAAAATAAATACGCGTAAAATTGGAACGTGGTTGAATTGAAACTGGGTGTGCTAAAATAATTTGAAAGGCAGCGTTTATGCAACTTTGTAAGTTTTTATATAATGATGCTTCTGTTTTTGTTTTAAAAATAAAAAAAGCCACTGCAAATCCTAGAATGGCAGATAAACATATGGCCCACATTTGTAGAGTAAAAATTGACATTAATGTTCTCCATCTAGAAGAAAAACACAAATAGATCAAGTAGATCGGGTCTGGAAACTCAAGAAAGCATTCTCTACTACTTTTCTTAGTGTATTACGAAATAAACTAGAAGACGTACCGCCCTCTTTTTTGCAAATTGCATAAATGTTGATTATCAATTCAAGAATTTTAGTTCATATAGTAATCAAAATTCGTAATGATCAAAGAAAAGGTTCGAAAAAGTTATCATGCAACCTTTTTTGGTAAATTTATTATTGAAAAGCAATGAAATCACCAAGATAACGGTAGCTAAGCCACCAATTTTAAGACCCCCCCCTCAGAAAAAATATATAATTTACCTTGGTATTAATGCGGCAATTGGTACAATATAAACAATTTGTGCCCATTCATAAGCCACGCTGTAAGAGAAATCTTCAGTTAAAGTAGGATCGGCGGGCATATTTCCAATACCCAAATGCCACAAATTGAAAATTGGTCCTAAAAATCCTGTCCACAAACCATCCGATGATTTATTGCCGAGATGCAATGTTGCATTTTGATATACGTTAAATTTAAAAGTTACATTTAAAACTCGACCAATTTCTCGTAAAATTTCAGTTTCAAAGCCATCTTTCTTGTTTATTACAAATGGTTCGTATGGTAGTGCCTGCACTCTTCTATAACATTTAAAAAAGTTTGTCACCTTATATTCTGTGAAAATGTTGAAAGTTTTCTTGGTAAGAATTCCTTCAATGCAACGCAATGGAACATCAATATTGGAACTCAAATTGGAAAAGCAATTTACTCCACGTTTGTTTTCCAGCCTCAAAATAGAAAAGTTGAAAATTTTCAAGTTTTGAGGAACCATTAGAACCATGTATCTAATCGTGTATTCGAATAATTTCGATAAGATCGCCTCAGCGATGAAAGGGACAGTCAGCTCTGAAAAGTATATGATATACAGAGCATCATTGTTGAAAGTCGACGTTCTAGTTAAAATTTCTAGTTTTTCATTGAAAATATCCAAATTCTCAGCAATAATCACATACAAAGATGTCTTATGTAACATTACATGTCTTTTAAAACATTGCTTATTATCTTCGCAATTTTCGGCATAAGATTGAAAATTTTTCCGATATTTCTGTAGAATTTCGATGGACCAGATTTGTTGCTTGTGCAACTTTTGCAATAAATCTCTTTGAACTTCGTAACTTGGAGAATTTAAATTGTCTGTTACAACATAGGTCAGGAGGAATTGCTGGTGAAATTTCAGATTACCCGTAGTGAAACTATATGCCTGTTTTGTGATTTGCTCAAGACATGTTAGGGCGTATTGTCGATGAGTGGGGCCCTTGATATGTATTATAAAACAATTCGATAAAAAAATATGCAACCCGACAGAGAAGAAAATTTTAAACATTTTTAAAAAGAATTGTTATCTTTGTTATAAATCTTTTTTACTTTATCTTCTATAGCGTGCCAACAATGCACGATATTTATAATATAATAGTAACATGGAAAATATATTAATGTTTATTGCACTAAGTATGTTTAATCAACTTAAAAATCGTTTGAAGGGACTTTTGGCTTTCAATACCGAACTGAAGATGGTATATCGCATGCGGCACAAGGTGATCCAAATGGATTTATTCAAGGAACCTATTCTTATAAAGATCCTACTGGATTAAAAGTAAATTTCAATTATTTCGCTGGTTCAAGACATAACAGCAATTCAGCACCTCAACAACAAGATCAAGTCTCTTCGAGATACAAGTAAAAGAATATTAAATTTTTCCTATTCAATAAAATTATTTTAATTTTTTAGTGCTCCTCAACCTTATCAAGAACCGCAGGAATATAGGCCAAGAACGCGACCTCCTGCTTCTTATACTTCAAATCAGTATCAACCTTCGTTTGATGATAGAACACAATCATCATTCAACGATATTTATAACAGTAATCCTCAATACAGAGGATAAATAAAAATTCAGTATTTTGTAATAGTAATTTTTTAGCATTGTATTTTGTAATTTTTCTTTTAATTTCCTAATGTGCAACCATACTAGCATCAATTTACTTCTATGATTGTGTCATTTCTGTCACAAATCTGACAGAAACAAATTACAACATAACCTTACATTCAAAATAACCAAATATTTTGTACTATTAGTATACATATATTTGAAATAAATATTTTGAGGTGTTTTACGCACGTGTTTAAAATGAGTTTTGACGGTTACAAGTCGCTTATAAACGAAGGCGACACAGTCATTTTATACTTGACAATATCGCAAATTTATCATGTGAAAGCGCAAAAGTCTGTGATAAACAAAAAAGGTGTAGAAGTGGAAAATGTATTTCAAACCCCATATGGGGCCCTTAAAGGGGCGGACTTGATAGGAGCAGTTTATGGTTCTAAAGTGCAACTTAGTAAAGGTTGGGGCTACGCCCTACAACCCACTCCAGAACTATGGACATTGACATTGCCACATAGAACCCAAATTATTTATACTCCAGATATCAGCATGATTTTGTTACAATTGGAACTGTGCCCAGGAAAAGTAGTTGTAGAAAGTGGAACTGGTAGTGGCTCATTATCACATGCAATAATTCGTGCAGTGAAACCACATGGACACTTGTACACATTTGATTTTCATGAAGTAAGATGTACTATTGCTAGGGAGGAATTTGAAGATCATGGTTTAGGTATTTGTCATCTAAAAGTTAAATTTTAAATTTAAATTTATTCTTATATTTTAAGGGAAATATGTTACTGTAGCTCAAAGGGACGTTTGTGCTAATGGATTTGGTGACGACATTAATGAAAAGGCTGACGCAGTATTCCTCGATTTACCTCATCCATGGTTAGCTATTCCTCATGCGATTAGGGCTCTAAAACCATCAGGAGGTGGGTTTTATTCATTTTTTCTCATAATTCGATAAATAATTTACTCTTACAATAGGGCGGGTGGCATCATTTTCACCATGTATTGAACAAGTGCAGAAAACTTGTTTGGAACTAAACAAACTCGGCTTTCAGGAGATAGAGACTATGGAAATATTGCAGACACAATACAACGTACAAAAGAAACAAATTCCAATATTAGATTTAAAAACGCCTGGAAATAACTCAGAAAAAAAGGAAAAAGAGTTTAAATCTTGTGTAACAGCCATTGCACCAGCTCAGCAGGCAGGTCATACTGGATATCTTACTTTTGCAACTCTAAGTCCTATATGGGCCAGGCAAAATAATAATTCAGTTAAGGAGGAAATAAATTAATTTTTATTTAAACTATGTGAGCATTTAATTGATTAAGGGTTTCGCTTTTAGCATTTCCTTTTGCTCAGTTAAGGCGCGGGACTCATGAACAAAAACTACAAAATTAATGTTCTAAAAAAATAAGATAAATAATTGGATTGAAAATATTCATTTACCACTTACTTGTTGTCTGGCTGCTCGAACAAATCCATCATTACTTGTAACAGTTACTGCTTGAATTCTGTCACCAAAGAGAAAAATCGTTAAAGATCTTTGCCTAATTTTTCCACCAACTTTTAAGTTTTTATCAGGAGTTAATTGAACCTGATTAAAAATATCATTTGTTTCCATTCCTTCATCAGTGTCTTTATATGTGGCTGTATCTGGCAATACTTTGATTCGTTTTAATAATTCCTCGGCTCTAATTTTTTCTTTAGGTCCTCCTACAGTTTTTACGATATTTTCAAAACTTTCTTTGGCTGTTTGACAACAGTATAATTGCTTGTCTGATAAAAATAAATATACAATAGGAATCGTTAACATGAAAAGCGAGCATACCTTTAAAAAATTTATTTAAAATTGGCTTTACTGGTCGCTGCCTTTCCCATTCAGCTTGCTGCTTAAGAACAGGAACATCAAAATCGTATAAATATGCACTACCATTTGCTACCGAGCAACAATATGCCAGCATAGCCGAAACATCCAAATTCAGTTTTTTAATATTACCTATGTTTTTTGTAGATAGATCTTGATGGTTGATTGAATGGGAAGCAAAATGTTTTGTATCATTGTCACTACTATCCTCATCGGAATCGCTATTTAATAGTATATCACAAACTTCACTCCGATTGCCTTTGACGGTTATTCCTTTCTTTTCTAATTTAGCTGCTAAGTTTGTACCAACTCCATGTGTAAATACAAATACTACTTTCGGGGTTTGAAATAGGCACGGATTTAATTTGGCACACTCAATGTACTCTTCGCCTTGATCAACAATACTTCGTACACCATAACTAGCATTTCCCATATAAATTTGACTTAAAGACTTTGGGTTTCTGGCAATCACTTTCATCCATGTTAAACCATGATCACATATTATATCCACTATAATTTTTCTATCTTCCAAAATCAATACTTTATTAACACTTATACAATTGTCAACTGTTTTAAGTGTTTCAACTAATGCGGAAAAGTGTTTTAGATTTGAGCATTGTAAGTGTTCCATCTTGAGGTGTCCATTTTTGTATACCTAGAAAGTTTTCTGTTGAAAGAGTCATTGTTTTTTATCAAAATGTTACCTTTTTTAGAAATTTCACTTCTTGATTAATTTTTCGAATTAATTTTTGAAACCCATCGATGTCACCTTGTTTATTTATGATTGTCATTAAATTTTCTCCAAATTTTATTTTTTCTTCAGCCATTACATAAATGTTTTCGTGAATATCCATCTTATCTATATTAAGAATTCATGTAACTTTCACTCTTAGAATTGAAATGAATCCTAACCCTATTTTCTATAAAAGTTATTAAAAAATTAGAATCCAAGGTAACCGGTAATTTTGTTGCGAGTAACGAGTACATAACCAGTTATTTGAAGTCTCTTTCTTTAACTTAATTTTACCTTTTTTTGTAAATTATTTATAATGGTTTAATTAGTGTCATTTAAAATCGTCAAGTTTTTCTATTTACCAATTATTTGACAAATATGACGTTTTATTTGACATGTTTTGATTACTTTGTCATTTGTAAACAGGTTCTTTTTCCTATTTGTCATGTCTGTGATTAGCATAGACTTATAAGAGATAGACCGCGTGAGTTATAGAACGACCTGTAAGTCACTGTGGGATAGTCATTCAAAAGAGAACGTTGCTATATGGGCCCTCTCTATCCTTTTCTTATCTTTATTTAATTTAGGTTATATTCAAATAAAGGGACGTATGTCAAAAATTAACTAACTGCGCATGCACGATTCTGCACAAATAGAAAAGGATAGAAAGAGACCATATAGCAACGCTCACTTTTCAATGACTATCCCGGGTATTTGATTTGTAGCGCGGTCTATCTCTTGTAGGTCTATGGTGATTAGTGATTTTGTCAGATAGATATGTATAGATAGATGAAAGCAAGTTAGACGTTAAAAATTATAAATTGTAGAAGGTGTAAAATACTGAAATTTATGGCGGAAAATAATAGCTGTTTTAGCGGATGAAATTCGGAGCTGGTAAGTGCCATACTGATTGATCAAAAACAGTTCGCGAACTGTTTTTGATCAATCAGCATATAAAAACAGCTAATAACAATTGTCGAACCGATAAAAATTTCTTGGATTCCATGGCAATTGAGAGTAACAGATACATTGATAATTTAGTAATGTTACTAATACGTACGCGGAATAGGTGACCGATACCAATTCCGAAGAAACAACGAAAGTAATACCTCAACAGCCCTTATCAACGAAGTTAGCAATTTATTTTAAACATTTCTTTTTTTTCAGATGTTTTGCTTCCATTGACATTTTTAAATTTCACTATTCTTGATTTTGTTAGCATTCTTCAAGGCACATCTGAAATATTTCAAGGGAAAGACCATTTGGTAAGTGTATCATCAATATTTCAAAAATTTATATAGTTTCTGGCAAAGTAGCACAAGTAATTTTAAATACTGAAAAAATAAAGAAATACTGAATAATTTTATCATAAAAACACGGTACAATTCAAAAAACATCTAACAGCCATGAATTTTCTTTATCAAGTTTATATCTTCGTGTTTTTTTTTTGCTTTGGATGACACTTTCAATGCAGAAAAACCTCTCCAAAATGTGTTAAGTAAATTATATGAATAACGAGTTTTACATGGCTAAGTTTAAAGAATAATGGTAATTTAACCTCCATAAAGAGTAAAAGTTTTAGACAATAAAAAACCATTTACAACCAAAGTTATTTGGCATCGTAGTCGAACTTAATGGCACGTTTTTGAATTTAAACCCTTCAATTAAAAGCAGATATAAGAATAACGAATATCTCATGCATGCAGGGTAATTGCTTTTTCTTTAAATATGTATTATTGTTTAATCGTTTTGCGCCGACTTATACTTATTTAATTTTTGATTAGTTATACTAATTTATTATATTTTGTACCTAAATCCGTCAGAAATTTTTAACAATTTGCACACATATGTCCTGTTAAGCGAAAGGGTTATAGGTATTATAGAGTAATTTAAAAGAAATTTTAAGAGTCGCTCTAGTGACAATTTCGGGTGGATCTAAAACGTTCTAGGCCAAAATTGTTTTTTAGAGTATTTCAATTTCATAGTCGGTGGACATTAATATTACACCTTTGTCAGAATAAAAGTGTACATTATTGTTACACCGATAGCAAAAGTGTTAATACATCCATATGAGATGAATTTTTTATTATTTTCCTTTCTGCTTATGTCACCCATTTATTTTAAACGGTGTGATACAGATTTATACGTACCGACAAACTTTTGACATGGCAATTTTAAAAAATTAATGTGCTTATTAATGTCGATGCCAGCTGGGTTTGGCTGCCAGTAATTCTATATTTCACAAATAATAGTCTTAATATTTTAAGTGAAATATTTATTTCGAATTTGTCCTTTGTCACAAGTATTTCTAGAAGTATAACAAAATATGAGTATTTATTAGATAATTCAATTATACCAGACCAGGGACCATTTATTGTTCCAACTAAAGTGTGTTTTAAGTTAACCCATAAAATTCCGTCTGCGTGTTTGACATCCCAAGATCACTTTGCACACTAATAAACTGTGTGAGTTTTGAAAAAAATAGTTATATTGTGCCATCTGGTTTTTAATTAATGTCCCAGAGATAAGACCGTTCAGGTATAAAAGGAACCCATGGGTTATTTTAAGTGTGACAACGATTCCAAGTTAACGTTTGAAAATCGGTAGGTGTTAGCACGTTGATTGCCGTACCAGTTTATAAGACTGAGTTTTGAATGTTTCACATCGCCAACGCGGTCTATAGGATCGAAATTGAATATAATCTACCACACCAAAATTTTTGCTTGGCGCTGCAGACAAATAGGCAAAATACGATCCGGCAGTCAACGTTTTAAACACTCATTATGCTTTTTAAGGCTAATTGACGTATATGAATATGTATTTATAAGGAAAATATCCTTTGTACCCTTTCGATTCTTTGAAAAATCAGTTTTGAAACGAAAAACGTATTAATTATATATTATTATTTTAGACTGTGTGAATTGCGGTGGAAATGGAAATTCTTCGAGAGTAAGTAGTACTTGAAAATTGTAAAAAAAATGTTTTCCTAATAATATCGTTTTTTTAGCAATGAAGCGCAACTTATGTGCCCTTATAACCCATCTCATTATATACGAAAAAGCCGTATGGAATATCATTTGGTGAAATGTCGGAAAAGTTTTCCTCAAAATGGTAGATTCGTAATGTGTGACTTTAATTCCACACATAGAATACCTATGCCAGAAATACAGGTAAAAAAATACATTTTCCAACGGTAGTTAATACTTCTAATAATACTAAATTCATAATTGTCATCTTAGTATCATCATGAAACCTGTCCCGACAGAAAGAAAATTGAAGTAGAAATTTATCAAGAAGAGGCGAAAGATCCACCAATACAAATTCCACTGCCCAATTTACCAGTACCAGTGGATTCCTCGTGGGATGATGTAAATAATCTAAGAATTTTGTTATTTTATCAATCGCTGTTTTATATAATAATACTCTAGGAAGATGTACCAACGTATGATCCACAAAAATATTGTGAGAAAAATAAAATTTTGCGTCGTCTAGATACAGCGTCTGCCGCAAAAAGACGAGATTTTCGATTAGCAGAACGCGAACGATTTAATCAGTTTGACGATATCGTAGAAAAGAAAAGTGATACTGCTAGGAACACTAGGACCGAAACGGAAGTTTTAGTAAGTGAAGTTCAAAAAATAGTATTCAATTTCAAATTAATACATATTTTATTAGTTGCCTCCAACTCCAGCATTCGCTCAACCTAGTCTTGATACTCCACCAGAAAACATAAATAAACTGAAAGAAAGAATTTCTAAGGTGTCCACTGTAGTAATACCCAAGATGTAAATCATATTTAATTATACTCATCAATATTTTTTCGACTAAAAATGTTATTTGAATTTGTTTGTTTTTAGAAGTAGTTCATTGTTTCATTTTTTAATTATTTTTTTCTTTAATTTTCGTGAATGTATCTCTAGAACTTGGGTATTTAGAGTTTGGAAAAGGTTTTTTTGCAAAGACTATGTGGTACCGTAAAAGATTATTTGTGCAATTTCTTTTTTGTCATTTTTTTATATGTACCTANGAATAGGTGACCGATACCAATTCCGAAGAAACAACGAAAGTAATACCTCAACAGCCCTTATCAACGAAGTTAGCAATTTATTTTAAACATTTCTTTTTTTTTCAGATGTTTTGCTTCCATTGACATTTTTAAATTTCACTATTCTTGATTTTGTTAGCATTCTTCAAGGCACATCTGAAATATTTCAAGGGAAAGACCATTTGGTAAGTGTATCATCAATATTTCAAAAATTTATATAGTTTCTGGCAAAGTAGCACAAGTAATTTTAAATACTGAAAAAATAAAGAAATACTGAATAATTTTATCATAAAAACACGGTACAATTCAAAAAACATCTAACAGCCATGAATTTTCTTTATCAAGTTTATATCTTCGTGTTTTTTTTTTGCTTTGGATGACACTTTCAATGCAGAAAAACCTCTCCAAAATGTGTTAAGTAAATTATATGAATAACGAGTTTTACATGGCTAAGTTTAAAGAATAATGGTAATTTAACCTCCATAAAGAGTAAAAGTTTTAGACAATAAAAAACCATTTACAACCAAAGTTATTTGGCATCGTAGTCGAACTTAATGGCACGTTTTTGAATTTAAACCCTTCAATTAAAAGCAGATATAAGAATAACGAATATCTCATGCATGCAGGGTAATTGCTTTTTCTTTAAATATGTATTATTGTTTAATCGTTTTGCGCCGACTTATACTTATTTAATTTTTGATTAGTTATACTAATTTATTATATTTTGTACCTAAATCCGTCAGAAATTTTTAACAATTTGCACACATATGTCCTGTTAAGCGAAAGGGTTATAGGTATTATAGAGTAATTTAAAAGAAATTTTAAGAGTCGCTCTAGTGACAATTTCGGGTGGATCTAAAACGTTCTAGGCCAAAATTGTTTTTTAGAGTATTTCAATTTCATAGTCGGTGGACATTAATATTACACCTTTGTCAGAATAAAAGTGTACATTATTGTTACACCGATAGCAAAAGTGTTAATACATCCATATGAGATGAATTTTTTATTATTTTCCTTTCTGCTTATGTCACCCATTTATTTTAAACGGTGTGATACAGATTTATACGTACCGACAAACTTTTGACATGGCAATTTTAAAAAATTAATGTGCTTATTAATGTCGATGCCAGCTGGGTTTGGCTGCCAGTAATTCTATATTTCACAAATAATAGTCTTAATATTTTAAGTGAAATATTTATTTCGAATTTGTCCTTTGTCACAAGTATTTCTAGAAGTATAACAAAATATGAGTATTTATTAGATAATTCAATTATACCAGACCAGGGACCATTTATTGTTCCAACTAAAGTGTGTTTTAAGTTAACCCATAAAATTCCGTCTGCGTGTTTGACATCCCAAGATCACTTTGCACACTAATAAACTGTGTGAGTTTTGAAAAAAATAGTTATATTGTGCCATCTGGTTTTTAATTAATGTCCCAGAGATAAGACCGTTCAGGTATAAAAGGAACCCATGGGTTATTTTAAGTGTGACAACGATTCCAAGTTAACGTTTGAAAATCGGTAGGTGTTAGCACGTTGATTGCCGTACCAGTTTATAAGACTGAGTTTTGAATGTTTCACATCGCCAACGCGGTCTATAGGATCGAAATTGAATATAATCTACCACACCAAAATTTTTGCTTGGCGCTGCAGACAAATAGGCAAAATACGATCCGGCAGTCAACGTTTTAAACACTCATTATGCTTTTTAAGGCTAATTGACGTATATGAATATGTATTTATAAGGAAAATATCCTTTGTACCCTTTCGATTCTTTGAAAAATCAGTTTTGAAACGAAAAACGTATTAATTATATATTATTATTTTAGACTGTGTGAATTGCGGTGGAAATGGAAATTCTTCGAGAGTAAGTAGTACTTGAAAATTGTAAAAAAAATGTTTTCCTAATAATATTCGTTTTTTTAGCAATGAAGCGCAACTTATGTGCCCTTATAACCCATCTCATTATATACGAAAAAGCCGTATGGAATATCATTTGGTGAAATGTCGGAAAAGTTTTCCTCAAAATGGTAGATTCGTAATGTGTGACTTTAATTCCACACATAGAATACCTATGCCAGAAATACAGGTAAAAAAAATACATTTTCCAACGGTAGTTAATACTTCTAATAATACTAAATTCATAATTGTCATCTTAGTATCATCATGAAACCTGTCCCGACAGAAAGAAAATTGAAGTAGAAATTTATCAAGAAGAGGCGAAAGATCCACCAATACAAATTCCACTGCCCAATTTACCAGTACCAGTGGATTCCTCGTGGGATGATGTAAATAATCTAAGAATTTTGTTATTTTATCAATCGCTGTTTTATATAATAATACTCTAGGAAGATGTACCAACGTATGATCCACAAAAATATTGTGAGAAAAATAAAATTTTGCGTCGTCTAGATACAGCGTCTGCCGCAAAAAGACGAGATTTTCGATTAGCAGAACGCGAACGATTTAATCAGTTTGACGATATCGTAGAAAAGAAAAGTGATACTGCTAGGAACACTAGGACCGAAACGGAAGTTTTAGTAAGTGAAGTTCAAAAAATAGTATTCAATTTCAAATTAATACATATTTTATTAGTTGCCTCCAACTCCAGCATTCGCTCAACCTAGTCTTGATACTCCACCAGAAAACATAAATAAACTGAAAGAAAGAATTTCTAAGGTGTCCACTGTAGTAATACCCAAGATGTAAATCATATTTAATTATACTCATCAATATTTTTTCGACTAAAAATGTTATTTGAATTTGTTTGTTTTTAGAAGTAGTTCATTGTTTCATTTTTTAATTATTTTTTTCTTTAATTTTCGTGAATGTATCTCTAGAACTTGGGTATTTAGAGTTTGGAAAAGGTTTTTTTGCAAAGACTATGTGGTACCGTAAAAGATTATTTGTGCAATTTCTTTTTTGTCATTTTTTTTATATGTACCTACTTGTTTTCAATGTTTGTTCTATTTTTATTGACATATTAGAATGCGGATCATTTATGATTTAATAAATTCATTCAATTAATTTTAATTTAGATTTAATTAAGAATCCTGTTAATTGAATAATAACAAACATATTATTGGTATATTGAAAGCTTTAAATGTCGGAAGTCTTCTGATTTCGGACCATAATATCGCAGATATAGCAGTCGGTATTTGACCAAAACATCTCATCTATATACTGCAAGCCCATCTTGTGCACAACAGCGGTAAAAGGGAATCCCTTGAGGACATCCCCTGCTTACAGCTGAGTTAAACGTTACGATTTAATAACAATTGAATTATTCCTAAGGTGGTTTCGTCCACTCCAAAACTTAGCAGAATGAGTGATAGAGTTAGAGCAGTGATTCTCAACCATTGTAACGCGGCACTTTTATGTTCCGCCAAACTTTAGAAATGCAAACAATAAAAATTATTTTACACAGTGTATTATAAATAAATAAACTTCTTTTAAACTTATTTTATTGTTACCAAATTCCGAAATTGTTAAAAGTGTACCCCAACAAAGAAAGGTTGAGAATCACTGAGTTAGAGTTTGTGTAATTACCTGCTCCTGCAATACTAAAAAAGGCGCCCAGCGCCATCAAATAGTAGATTCATTTCAGTGAATAAGCATAGGCATAATGGTATGGAATGATTAAATTAACTCTTCTATCCTTATGTGTTTGTCGGTAATATTTTCAAACCCGTTAAATATTTTTTCCCTTGTTTAATAAAAATTACCGAAATAAAGCTCCACATGCTATGAAATGGATTGCAAATAACACCCATCAAAATTATAAAACTACCACTAAAAAAAAAATAATATATCTTAACAAATTAAATCAATTACTAATAGTTACAAAAATACATACAAATTTATATACACTTGCGCTTCAAAAACAAAAAATAGGAACAGATTTGGAATATACAGGATGTTCCTTAATGTTATGGCCAGACCGAAGGAGGCAATTTCTTGGCTTGTTTCATGCCTCAAAGTTTATATAAACCTGTTTCCTAGCCCGTTAAATTTTCAAGATGCAAAGGGTTAAATTTTAAAAAATAAACTGCATATTCCTTGATATCTTTAGATGTCTTCCGTTAATATCATAAAATTTCGTATCCAGAGGATTTTTGGAATGAGAAACGCAAATTATCAACGATTAAGTTGTATCTTCTAGAAGGCACCACAAGCAACCATTAGGATACTTTTAAATCACTAATACTTGTTTGTGTATGTTACTTTAGACTTGAAAATTTTTTTTACCTTTTGTGCTTATAAAAGGTATACCTCATTGACGTCGCTAGAAACAACGGTTTCTTAAAAAAAAACATGCAAAACTTATGATGCATATAAATTAGAGTAAATCTGAACATATTGTCACATAATAAACAGAAGTTTTTTTGCATTTTTGCAAAAAGTTGCATGCTATTTTGACTAAAAATGAACAGTTTTTAGTCTTTGAAGTGTTGTTTCCCCGTTTATACGGATAATTAGTACGAGTCAGTTATATTATTTTGGCACTTTAGAATAACGTTCATGCATCATGAGCTTTAGATGCTATTTTCTGGGAATCCGTTGCTTCTAGCAACATCAATAAAGTATAACTTTTTTAAGCACTAAAGGTAGGGAAATAGTTATTTATGTAATAAGTGTGTAAGGGATGTTTTATGGCATGAGCTCGGAGCTGTTTTGCGGCGAACCGAAGGTGAGATGCAAAAAAAATCCGAACGAATGACAAAACATTTTTTCTCACGTATTGCATACAATATTTTTTCTACAGTGGAAATTTCAAGAAAAAAGTTTTTTCGAGCCCAAAGCGATATACACCGTGGCACAAACAAGTATTAGCTTAAAGTATCCTGATGGTTGCTTGTGGCGCCCTTTAGAAGATACAACTAAATCGTTGATAAATTTGAATTTCTCATTCCAAAAGCCTCCGGATACGAAATTTCGTGAAATTAGCTGAAAGAGATCGAAATATCGAGAAATATGCGATTCATTTTTTCAAATCTGATACCCTGATCTTGAAAACTAAACGGACTAGGAAATATGTCTACATGAAATTTCAGGCGTGAAACAAGCCACAGAATTGCTTTCTTCAGTATGGTCAGGACATTAAGGAACACCCTGTATATTCCAAAAATTAATTAATTTTTATAAAGACTATCAGTTATGTATAGGCAATGCAGCGTTGACAGAGATTCATGAAGTCATAGCGGTGGCTTTAAAAAATTATTTAAAGATGTAATATTTACTAATTCTGGTTTTATAAGTAAAATAGGTAAATGTAATATAACAACAACAATGAATTATAGTAAAAGCCTATGAAAGTCCTATAAACGGACACACACGGTTCTCAAATTTTGTCTGGTTATGGGAGGTGTTCGCTTATTGAAAAGCATTTTACATAATATGTCGAAATTTGTCCGGTAACAGAGGTATCCGCTTATTGGAGATGTCCGCAAGGAGAGCTTTCACCATATATAACATTCAGAATTAAAAGATTATTAACCCGAGCAACAAATTAAGATGTAGACATAAATGTCTTAATAAACACGCGTTTTCTCAGGTACTTGCATCAAACCACACGAGCGTGTTCGCGTGCCGTAATCAAGTCGCAATTCACGTAGCTCTATCAAGACACTACACAATGGCAAATCAACGAGATTACACGCTCCGGATAAGACTAGAAAAAATCAAAACACGCATTTTCTCAGGTGGCTCCATTAAAACACATGAGCGCATTCGCGTGTCTGCATCAAAACATATGAGCCATTCACATACCCCTATCAAGGCACTACACAATGGTGAATCAACGATATTACACGCTCCGGATAAAAAGACTAGAAAAAATTAAAACACAAATATTTTCTCAGATACCTGCATATAAAACATACACGCGTGCACATAAAAGCCATTGGGAGTACTGCTTTGAAATCATAACGGAATTATAAATTTTAATGAGCAAAATTTGGTTTCGATTTCAAGACTAATAGTTTTCGAGAATAACAAAAAATATAGTATTTTATTTAAATTTTTTTTAAGAAAATATTTACAGATTCCCTTTTCATCTTTTGAGTTATTTTGTACTATTTGTACTTATAGCCCGCAAGCCATAGAGAGCTGAAGGGATCAAAATGTAAGAGGGAAGATCGCTTAATAGGGTCCTCATTTAATAATAAAAAAAAGTTTCTTGACATGTTGGCAACTACTATGACTTTAAGTTACAGCGGCATCTTGACGCAGTCTGCGTAAACCAGGATTCGTAAAATCTCGGGTCCGTTCCGACTGTCATTTTTAAAATTCGCTTCTGTCAAAAATGTCAATACTAACGGTTCTATTGTATGTTGTAAACATTTCGAATTAAGTGCATACTTCCAGTTTTTTAATTTTTATTCGATTATTTTAATTATGGATTTTTCAAAAGATTTGGAACAATGGCTTCGTAAAATGGGATATTCAGAACAAATACCAGATAGCTTTTATGGGTAATGTAAATAAAAGAAGAGCAAAAAACAGTTTTTGGAAAAACTCTCACATTTTTTAGCATTTGCAACAATTTAACGAAATTTGTTTGGGAACAATTAATAGAAAATGTTTATTCTATGAGTGAAGCCAGAAATATAAGGAGAAATATTGTTTTACAAAGGTTAGAGCAAAAACCACTCAACAAGCAGGTGAATATTTAATATTTTACATTTGAAATTGAACAATTTGGAACATTTAGGATGAGTTTGATTATAAATTGGAAGATATAGAAGTTTACAAACAAAAGATTCTTTTGGAACAAAAATTTAAATTTCTTCAATTGAGTGTCAATGAAAAGAAAGAAAAAATCAATCATTTAGCCCAAAAGTGTAAACTAAAAGGTAATAAAGACCTAATAATTTCAAACAAACAATTTAATTATAATATTTTGTAGATGTGTCCTTGGAATTCATAAAGAAAAAAGTATCAGAAAACTATCAAAGAAAATATTTACTTGAAAAGAAAAAGGAACAACTTGAATTACAAGCAGTTCAAGGTGATTCCAGTCTTTGCGAATTAAAGAATATAACTCCAATTGAAACAGACGATAGTTATTCATCAGCGGAAGTAGAGGTACTACAGTCTACTTTACATATTATTTAGTTTAAAAATTATATATTTTTTTAAGGAAACCCTAACGAATTGTGCCAAAAAACTGAAAGAATTGCTAAAGGAAAAACAAATGTCTGAATTTCAAGCACCATCTACGAAAACTAAAATCAACGTAACTTTTTTTGAACGATCCGTTGCCACATACTTATCCACAATTGAAAAGCATAATTGTGAAGATATAGCAGCTTCTTGGCAAAAAAAGAAACAAATGACAAATATTAAGCATGAAAATCATAATAATGTTAAACAGAGGTAATATTCAAGTTCAGAAGGATAAAATCAGGGGTGTTGCTAAATTACCTCATTATTTACTTGTGTTGCTATTTAGTTTGCACTTACTTCATTTTACCTTAACCATAACTTATTTCTACAAACTCTTAAAACAAAACTTTTAGATTATTTATTTCACCTGAGACAAAATTGGACACTGACAAATCAGTAATGGATATCTCTAACACAAGTCCATTAGTACCAATGGAAAGTACAATAGAACACACAGTTTCGAAACGGAGCAACCGCGAATCTTTAGGACTTTTGCACGATTACCATTTCAGCCAAATCACTGATAACGAAATATTTTTGCAACCCACAGTTCCTAAAATTCCATTTGTACATAATAAAAAGGATTCTAAGAGTGCGTTAGATTTTCGACTCTACAATAATGTAATTGTTCGTGAAACTGTGCAGGAACTTTTACATAAAAATAATAGAGAATTATTACAAGAAACATTAGGAAACCAAATTAAACAAATTAAAGGATCAATTAAATTTGATTTCATCGATACTAACAATCGGTAAGATTAATGATCATTTGTAAGTACATCCATTCTTCGATTTACACGGACACAGTGATACTGTTAAAGATCAGTTTTTCGAATACTGTGTCTGCTGTGTAAATAAAAAAATGGGCGTACGTAAGGGCCTATTAAGAGTTTTGAGATTTGCGATTTATGATTCAATAATATTAACTTGCCTACCACCTTCCTAAACTACATCACAAATCTGAAAACTTTTTCCAGTCCTTCCGATTACTAATTTCTTTTCTTTTTTTTTGAACAGAAAATATAAAATTTTAAAGAATTACATGACTAAATTGAGATTTATTCATGTTCAACTGGAATTAAACGTGCTGAAACATAAAAAAACATTATCTGAAATAAATGCTAAGATTGGTAGTAAAAAATTTGAAATTCTAGTAAGTTTCAATTACAATTTAATGTGGAAAATAGACTAAATTAATATAATTTAAAGCAATCAAATTTCTGGCAAGAGCATAATGATACACTTGACTCCAAAATGAACCAGGTTGTTTTAAAATCTTCATTAAAAGCAATGGAAGAAGAAATACAAACAAATATGAAGAAGGCTAAAGACGAGAAAGACGTCATATCATTAAAATTCAAGATAAAGAATGACATTGTTAGTGGCTTTAAAATTAATCATACATATACATATTTTACATGTTCAGCATCATATATTTTAGGAGAATAAACAACATCTAATTGAATATCTACTGGGCAACATAGAGAAAGTTCAAAGGCAGATAGCAGAAACCAATGACTCTATATTTAATTTAATCTGGGAAGTTAGAACGTTACAAATGGGCTCGGATTGGATCCATCAACTTGAGACGAATATTTGGCTATCGGAAATGAAGAATTTTAAGGATTTTCCATTGGAATATCAAAGAAGTTGTACATTTACGTATGTATTATAACCTCGAACATTTATTTAATCTAAAAAAACTCTTTTCTGTTTTAGGAATAATCAGAAAACTTTTTATCGAGATTTATGTATCGACAGTTATCCTGAAGTAGATTCAGACGAAACAGAGATGCTTCTTGAAATTTTAGAAAGCCCATTTCTTCCTCCTGAAACAGTATTATTAAACTTAATAGAAATGAAGGAAAAATTACAAATATTAAAGGCAGCACATCATAGATATTGCAAAATACCTTGCGAAATATTACAACAAAATTGTGAGTTTTGCTTTAAATTTTTTACACTTACATCCAAACAGCGCCACAGTGCCTATAGCTGAATTTTCACCAAACAAAAAACTGCAACGAAACCAAATTTCTAAACCTGTTTGAATTTCTGGTTTAATAAACACAAACTAGTTGTAAACGTATCCGCTTAATGGATGTACTGTGGACATGCATATTAGGATATTAATGTCGTCTTGTCGACTGGTTTTCTGTATATTTTCTGGAAGTCTTATATATAAAATATAATCACAAAATTTACATGTCCAATATATGTTTAGGAATTGGTCTGGATTTTTTGGATCGATTGAATGGATATTATGTTTTCTATGGCTACTTGCTAAAGAGAATTCTTTATTTTAGACTCATTACAACAATTACAAAAACAAGAGAGCTATGTTGAGTACGCAATTGATCGACTCGCTGGCTTAATGCAATCTTCTGATGGTAATAAAGCTTTGGACATTGGAAATATCGTTAAAAGGTCTATGGAAATTTGGGCGGAACTACCGATGCGAAATTTCCTTTCGCAAAAAAGGACCCATGAAGGAATGACTTATGAAGAATATCGTAAAAAACTAACGGATATTATGAACAATTAAACAAAAATTAAATTGAAAATGGCAGAAAATGGATATAGAAAGTGGTTAGTATGAAAAAAAATTATATATTGAAGTTAAGTTTGTTATCTTTTTTTTTATTTGAGTATTATAAAAAGAATTTTCAAAATTTATTGTTTTCCCTTATTTCTTCTTTCAGTTTTCGCACCACTTTATTTTCCAAAATTTTGATTCGATTCTTTTCGCTTACAGTTTTTCCATAATTTTGTCGTTTCCTCAACAGCTCCAACTGTAAATAAACTTTTAACAAGACATTAAAAATTACAAAACAAAATGTTTACCTTATCATGAACGATATTCGGACCTAAACCACCCAATTCTCCTAATTTAATCGGTTTAGTTTTACTCTTGGCACTGTCTCGTTTCGTCCATTGTCTTGTTGGTACTAATGAGTTAACAAGCGTTTCGGAGACACTGATTAAATTATTTCCGAGAAGTTCTTTTGAATCATAATTGAATCTGACATCTTGAAGCCCTTTTTCGTTACCGTCGGATTCTAAAAATCTATAAAATAACATTTTTAATATTTTTTTTTAATGGAGTTTCCATTTTTTTAGGAGACAATGTACCCTGTGGAATTTGCAGATTCATAATAGAAATTTCTTTCTGTGTTGACACAACATATATTGCTTTTCGGGGAAATACAAGTCGTTCTGGTTGTATCTTGATTTTTATTTGACCCTCCAGTTCTTGCATAGAACATTGTTAAATACGATCGATTTTTTCTCTGGTCCGTAATAGATAACAATGGATTTCTTCTCTTCAATTTAGTGTTCACACTCGTGTTGGTTTTTGATTCGTTTTTAATCGAATCGACTTCCGATTTGTCCACATTGCCCAAATAAAACGGTACCAAATGGCTGAGTTCGTTTGGTGATTCCATTTCATCAATATCCGATTCACGTTCATTGTACTTGTCATTGCAAAAGCTACAACATTCTTCAAATTCTGTATCTTCAATTGAATCAAAATATTCGTCTTCAGACGTCATATTTGTGGCTTTATAAAGTGCAATATGGTAGGTAATCGAACCTTTCTATTTAAGAGAATTAAAAAGAAATACTTGTTTCTGACTTAATTGAAGAAACTCAACCTAAAAATTTTGATTTGAATTTTTGACAGTCTTACCTGGTTGTCCCATATAAATTGTATCTTTATTATCGTGGACCCCTAATATTTAGGGACGAAGGTAAGTTCGTCCCTGTTACCTTAATCTTAAAAATGATACGATTTCCAACTTAACATGAGGCATACGGGCACCCGATTTTATTTTGTAAAGCGTTTTCTTTGTGCTTCTACCATAACACATTTTCTGGTTTTCTCAGTTCTAGATGATTTGTTTACTTTGCCTTTTGAATCCCTGTCCATAAAAGTGGTCCAATTTAATATTTTGCAAATAATATGAACATTACACAGACATGATTGTTGTCTTTCATAAATTGGTGTATTTCTGGCCTGGATCATTATTAAATAGTTGACATTTCCAGTGACAAAAGAAGCCTCTATATCCTGTTCTACCGGCCCCATGAAGGTATTCTCCCTTATATTTTAAACAAAGCAACTAGGAAAGTCGTGGAACGTAGTACTAATGGACCATGTCCCAAAAAAATAATTATGGGTATGGTTAAATATCATAAATTTATTGCCCATTAAGAAAACAAACGAAAATTTCTTATTTGAAGCTAACTTTCTTCTTTATTAGGCATATTTCGGTTGGTAGGTGATATTTGATTGGACATCTTGAAGCAAGTGACGTTGTTTCTTTTAATTTATCACTTTCTATTTTGTCACATTTTTTTTTAACAGCCAGTTAAAACAATTCATTTCCATTTTTTAATTTTTCAGAAAAGTTTACCTTTTTCGAAATTTCGTATGCAAAATGTAATCATTTGAAAAAGAGAAAGCACCTAATTGTACATACATGATCAAAAAGAAAATAATAAACTTCGCATTGAATTCGAAAGCAAAATTACGGAAATCATTAGAAATACAAATGATTCTTTTATGGCCCAAATGTCTTCCCTAGCATTGCCAAATGAACAAATATGTACAAATAATGTTAAGCAATAAGCAAATTTGTATTTAAAAAGTTCAATTGTTAGAGAAAATGAACGAATTTGTATATTAGGCAATATTTTATTGTCATGCAATAGCGACAATTTTAAAAAAAAAAATCATAAATAAGCATTAAAATTGAAATATTTCATCAATTTATTCGAGGTGGTGTTTGGAACAGGAGGCATTAACCTGTTGTTTGTGGAAAATAGTGTATAGAATTTAGGTATGTATACCATATAAACTAATTAAATACTCCTCCATGTAGCATTTAAGAACGATAATTAACAAGTTGACTAGTTTTTTGATAAAATAAAACTCGGAAATTGGTTATACATATTTGATATACGATTTCACGTAATATTCATATATAGGTTTACTTTCCAATTAATATTTGACAAATAAACTAATTTTCTTAAAAAGTTTTTATTTCTGTTTATTATAACTTTAGCATGCAAATTTTCTTCTTAATTACGCTAAATAACTGAGTAAACACTTAAGCAAATAACTGAATTAAAGGTATGTGTTATTGCTGAGTAATGTATTAGCATATGATTTCCGATTTTGTACAATTAGGATATGATCCTGTGTTAACATTCTTCATTTTTCTGCTTGATAATGCTCCAATCCATTTATACATATTTCAGATGATCCTAAAAGGTGGAAATATCACAATATCCACTTAGCAGCCCGTACTTATCTCTATGAGATCTATGAGATTTGTTATTTGACCCATTAAAGATATTGAAATGTTTAGTTTGGACTCTGAATTAGAAAGAATATGATCCAACAAACTGCCGCAACCAACATAATACCTATAAGGGAGTTTCCAATTTCAGTGTGAATTTTATAAAGCTTTCTTTAAAAGAAATGTCAAAGATCTTAAATTTCAACGTAGAGGTCAAAGAATAACCGTGTTTCACATATCCTATCAATTTCATTCAGTTGCAAAGGTCTTCTTATTCTCTTCATTGAGATTCGATTGAGCTACATCGCGCATCACGGCTAAGTACCACTTTCTTCTTAACTCGGAAGAAACGTAACACAAAACGGACCTGCTTCGCACCGGTCTTTCGGAACGAGTTCAATAAAACTTGTATCTCTCTAACCATTATATTGGAAAGCGCCTAACCAGCTGGTCGATTCTTCAAGAATTCACACAGAAAATAACATCATTGCATGATGATCAATAGAAATTCCCAATCAATAGAAGTACCCATCATTCATGTACATACATATGTACGAATAATATCTTTCGTTCTAAAAGAGAGACATACCCAATACTTTTGACTCCCAACCTAAACCAAAATCGGCCTACTTAAAACGTGCATTTCACCCAAGTCGGATAGGCTTCTTTTGAACGAAACTCGCTTTTCAACGTTCATTCGTTTCATTGAATTTAAGTGGTTCGTATCAGTTTTATCAACACACGTCTAAATCAAAATTCGTATTTCATTATTTTTGGTGTCGGCAATATGGAGCAACAAGAAACAGTGGTATTTATTTTGAAATATTTGTTGTCCTGTTGATGGAAAACTAAGCAGTTTTCGATAAAATTGGGATTAAGAAATAGCCAAGCTTCTTGTTTCCGTTTTCGTCAAATTTAAAGTAAGTTATTGTTGGTTGAAAATAATAAAGTTTACATAATTGGATAACTGGATAGGTTGTTCCAAAATGTAATGATCTATAAAGCATGAGTTTGGATAAAATTCGTAGCCAAATAAGTTTGGCATGTTCATTTTGCACGAAATCAATATCTTCAAGTCAGTGCCAAAAGGAATTTTTTGGTAAAAAAAAATGTACTGGTATTACGTAGTGTATACGAGGTAAATCAAAGAAATCTAATTTTATATACTTGGTTTTTATTCATTTTTATTTAAAAATCATCATTTTCTCTTAAAATATTTTTCATATTGAGGACTTCATAACACAGGAGCCTATTCTATATGTAAATAAAATATTTTATACGTCCCTCTGTTATGAAAGCCTTGACATGGTGTTTTGAACTCTAAGGTCAAGCTCAGGGTCTTTAGCAAATCAAGTAAAAAGGATGAATGTCAAACTTTAAATACGAATATTTTGGTTCGTAACATACATCTTTCTTCATATCTGAAATTTTGACATTAAATAAAAAACAGTATGATAAGTACCTATTCGTGTTTGGATTTTTTTACTTATTTTGCGACATTCACCTTTTAACTCGATACAGATAGCGTAGGAATATTTTAACATTTTTGTATCATCCAAAAAATAGGATTTCCAGACCTCCACCAAAGAGTTGTTCAACGTATCCTAATATGGACAATAATCTGCTGGAAAGCACCCATTAGGTGTTTTCCAGCAGCAATCCGCAACCAGTCATCGTCATGCTGATTGGCCCAACATAGTTTGCAAACCGTTTTAGACCAATTAGCATAGCGCTGATTGCTTGTGGATCGCTGCTGGAAAACACCTAATAATTCAAGTCAGATCTATTCCGACAGTTGCGATCTAGTAATTGTTTTGTCATAATGAATTTTCTTTTTTCTTTACTAATATGACCAGTTTTCCCTTCAATTCAGTATTGAATAGTCAATGCTAGTAATTTTGACTTCTGAGAAAGAGGTTCTTTAGATGACATACACACACAATGTCTTACTTTTTTTCTTTACTTTTGACATGTGGTAATGCACGGGTCTTACATCAACAGTGCGGAAACAAACTCTATCAGCTTGCTCTTAAACATACTCCAATATTCCAAAATCAAACGACGCCATCAAATTGCAAAGAGCTTTTTTTCCAATGTCTGGATCTTATAATATCATATATTTTATTGGCCATTTCGTTTAGAGGCAACTCAATAAAACTATTCTAACACTCTTAATAGAAAACAGTTCGGGATCTGATGGTTACCCATTAAAGGTGCATCTTTCATATATGAATATTCATTCTAATTTTCTCGTCCTATTAAATATGGAAACCATATGCCTAACAAAGACATCACTTGACGTGTTTTTATATGTTATATGAAAACAAAACCATTTGATAAATTTGAAAGCTTAACTGTCATTTTTCGAAAGCCGCCTTGAGGAGATGGTAGGTTTACAAATTGAGAAGCAGTGACGTCAAAGCATTACCTATATACTTTATAAAATTATATATTCAATGGATGGTATGCATAAAACGTAGTACATGCTAATGCTTCGCAAAAAAGTATTTACTTCTTAGAATTTACTTTTATATAGAAGTACTTACTTCACCTATGAAGTACCTACTATAATGCATAGCTAAAATTTTACGGAGTTGCATTATTTCCTCTGTTACTATGACTTTTTGTTTATTTATATTTGTCAAAGTATAAATAAGCGAATTTTTATTTATTACACGGATTTCAATTACTTTTTTAAGTATAAAATACTATATAAAAAAAGTATATATATGGCAGCTTTTATGAATGTGGGTCCTAAAAAAGTTTATAACCGAAGAAAGATATACAACGATAACATGTATCGTAAATTATTTAGGTAATTATTTAAAATTTTCTTATTATAATATAGTTTATTTTTTATAGTACCAGATTGTTTCTACGTCATTATCAAGGAAAGAAACTATAGGCCAATTAACATTTCCCTTATCGAATCTTGAGACCAAAATTATGAAAGTAACTAAATTAGTATTATAAACTAATTTTATAATGTGCTGTGAAATAATAGAATAACTATTTCTAAAGCGAAGTACTTTCTTTTATGTATATAGCAGTAAATACTCCAGACAGTAGTAAAGACTTCGTTGGTATAGTAGAAACTCCAAAAGTTAAGTAGATACTTGAAGTATTAGCATGTACTACGTTTTATGCATACCACCCAATATAAATCAGATGCAAAATACTCAACGTCTAACTCTAAGACGGTGACATGTCATTAAACGTGGATATTTAACATACAGCCCTCGTGTCATATATTGACGGTATCCATGGGTTTTGTCTGAATGCCCGCCCTGGGCTACATAACAAAATTTTTAGTGTCTTAAAAATGAATTGGTAATTTGTTTATTTTGTAACTGTAAACTGACCCAAAAAAAATACAAAAAAAGACTAGAAAATACCTATACCATGTGTAACAGGTACCGTTTAAGACGTCAGAAGAAATTCATACTTTCACCTTTACAGAAATTTCTCCGTCTTATGTTAAGGTCATTTTATTAGAGTGGGTTCTCTTGGCACGATTATTTTTATTTTCATTTTTTTTTTTAATTAAAATTATCTCTAAAACATTTGTTTCATTTTTTTAGAATAGAAAATAGCACTTCTGCAG
>JABRWK010000052.1:344683-357770 GCA_013372445.1 Hypothenemus hampei
TTTCTAATTTAAATATTCACGATTAGTAAGACTCACTAAAATAATTTCAAATAGATCATCAGTTTATTAATGATATTAATAAACCCTTTACTTAAAAAAGATGATTTTTTTTTGTTACTTTTGTTTTATGTAATTTTTTCATTGAACAACCTATATAATTTTCAAATTTTTTAATTGGTCCTGGAGGTGAGTTAGACTAGGTGAATAGATCTGCGACAAGAGCTCTCTATTTTATACGTTATTTACATTATCGATTGGCGTCGTCGTTTTGAACTACCGTCGTCGTCTCCGGGCTTTAGTATGCGTCGACGTCGCATTTTCTGAAACAGTTTCAGACCTGTTGTCCTGCGATTCGCCACGATTTCCCACCAAAATGTACAAATTTATGGCCTAAAGAGACGGGGTTTACGATCTGTCACAGGGAGAAATATTTTTTTTAATAGGTAACTATATTTCATTTTTTCCATTGTACTATTTTCCATTGATGGTATTATGTAAACACCATAAACAATGACATTATTTGGAGTGTTAGGGGTTAAAGCTATAAAACTTGTTCATTGTTTTTCAATGACAATAATACAAACATTAAAATTAAATAAAAATTTGTTGCTTTCATGAAGCATTTTTATTATTTTCTCTGCTATTTTTGTTCTGTATTCTCACATTAAATTTCATTTATTTTAATAATTTGTACCAAAATTAGTAAAATATTTTTTCATTTCTGATCTATTATACATAGAGAGTGTACGTTTCAAGACCTCCTATTCTCAGTTTCTCGAAAATTAAAGCTTTTAAAAGAATTGTCGAAACACATAACAATTATCGAAGAGATAACTTTTTGAATAAAAATTTCTATGCTTCTTTTTCCCCCTGCCCTCTGAAGTTAATGCCTTAAGAGTCTTAAATGAAAAGAAACATTGAGCTGTAACTCATTTTAAAGGCCTTTGTAATCCGTAAATTTTAGTTGTATTTATTTTAAATTAGTTGATTATTTTTCGAGATATTTACGGCATATAACCCGTTTTAACTGTTTAACATTTTACAATTATCAATAATCTTCACGATGATCTTCTAAATTTTGAAATGGAGCTAAATAATAGACTTTAAATAACTTTATAGAACAAAGTCCAGTAGCGACAAATCAGGCGATTTAGTTGACCATTCTACTATAGATCCTCTTCGTCCTATCCATTTGTCTGAAAATTCAATAAGAATTCTCATGGGTCTTACCATGAGCGGGCTAGAAGGCTATACTGATGAGGAGGATCTTGGTTAAAATGTGGTTCATTCTTATCTATTAGGAAATTTCCAATGTCGTTTAATGGGATTTTTATTATTGAAACATTTTTCCCAAATTAATTATTAAAAAAAATTAATTTTCAAAATATAGATATTTTCCAAGACTTCTAAAATGAGTTATAACTCGATGTTCTTTTCCATTTAAGATTTTTAAGGCAGTAACTTCCGAAGGCAGTTGATTAAAAATCGTAATGAAATTTCTGTACAAAAATTTGATTCTTTCGATAATACTTTTTAGATTTTCGGACAATTTTTAAAAACATATATAGTTTTCAAGAAACTAAAGATAGAAAGTCTTAAAATAAACACTTTGTATGTCTAACATAAAAGAAATTCAAGACTGGTGCTTAAGTGTAAACAAGGTTTGAAAGAACTGAAAGAAACCTGTTCTAAATAATCTTAAAAATTTCATAAATCTCTGTTTTCATGTATGTGTCTGGTATTCAAAGAGCCATCAGTGAGGATTACTAACATTTTTGAACGATATAAAAATATTTTACATATTTTTCCTTTTCATTTTTTTTATTAGTTACATGTCACAACTAAGGGTTTAATTTCGTGAAAAATGAACAATTTATTAAAAACTTAAAGCCATTTAAGCGTAGACCCGCAGGAAAATTTCAAGTCGTTAAAAATACAAACAGTTTTCCCCATATAAACCTGAAAATAAAAAGACTTTTATTCTCCTGATGAAAATGATAAATGATCATTTTCTCTCTCTGACAATGCAAAAACTGGAAAGCCGATAAGAACCAAAGAATGACCGTAGCTCAAAACGGTTATTCTGTGTAAAACAAGATAATTTTTTTATTACAAACCCTATCAATTAAATATAAATTTGAAGGAATCCAAGTTTCTGCCAGAATCTGATTAATTTAGATAATAGTCTGGTATATGGTCAATATCTAATTAAGAAACTTGAATATATTCATGCATTTGTGGTAAAATGTATTATTATCACTTTTAGATGGTCTTCTTGTTCCAGAAAATATAATACATAATTTAATCTTCTTCTTTTTCAACTGTTTACACATTTAACACAGATATTAACAGACTCCAGAACATTGAATGTATTATTGATCTCGAACTAGAACACTTTTACTGCTTCATTTCTGGATTTTAACATGTTTAGCACAATAGTACAGTTACGTAAATATCCCTATTGGATTTTCTTTGGACAACATATTTAATTACCTTAATTTTTGTTCACTTTTATTTATCTTTGTACCGTTTAAGAATGATTTTTTTTTAAGAAAAGGATAATAATAAAAATCACAATTAACAGAACAAATAATAATTAAATTTTAATGCGCGTGAAAATGATTAATAATCACGTCATAATCATAATAATCGGTTCAACTAGGGTAGAAATCGTTGTCGTGAATTCCCGCAAGCAAAATTTCATTTATCACAAGGTTAAAATTAATTATTTTTCCTAAATTTTCCCAAATGTGATCATTAAACATGATACATATTATATTCCTAATAAAATTCGATTATACTTTGCAATAGTGCAAATGTAAATTTCACATTTCACTGCAGTCGCTTTATGTATGGATTACATATTGGAAACTTACCAAGCTCTAAACCCTCTTATTCCGAATATAGGATATAAAAAGATCCTTTTATTACCTCTTGATTTGTTCTGATGCAGCATTAACGCGTCCTTAACTAAATTTCAGGAAAATTTCCCCCATTGAATTTTCGCAAATTTTCCCCACAGTTTATTATCATATCAAAGACTTTTGAAGTTCAAGCGATTCGAAAGAACATTTACAGCATTCCCTCTCGTCATTATCAACCAACGGTACAATGAAAATTTTTGTTTTGTCCTTTAATTAAGTTTCTTCAAAGGAAACTTGAACAAAAAACACTAGGGAGTATAAATATTGTTTTGAAAGTTCTAATTATACAGATTTACCCCAAAATGTGCACTAAGTTATTTATAGTGAAGTGCACTGTATGCAGAATATACAGTGGGTTGGTAAAGTTTAGAATAAATTAATTTAAAATTCAGGGATTTAAATGCAGATATACCTACAGTGACGGGCACAGAAATAGGTCCGCTTAATTTCTATATGACATTTAAAGTGAGGGCTCTGTATAAAAATGAATTATCTAGGCAATTATACGTTATAAACTGGTTAAAGTAGTAAAGACTTAGGGTTTAAAGTCAAAAGAATGAACCGTCAAAAAGATGGAGCGATTTAGAAAAGTACTAATTTCGACAAAAAATTAATAGAACAAGTCATAACTTGGTAATGTTGCAAGCAATTTCAGAAAAAAATTAGGAAGAAATTTCTCACTTATAGAGGCTTTATTTCCGATATTGTTTCGAATATTGGCAATTCCCTTTGACAAAAAAGTTTATAATTTTTGTCCAAAAGCAAACAACAATTTCAACATTAACTTAATAAATGTAGAAAGAAATTTTTGTATTAGTATATCAGTGATCAAGTTATAAAACAATGTTTATATAAAGTTAAAAAAAAACTGTTTTAACTATAGAAAAAATTAAAATACAACCTACAACCTATTTCTGTGGCCACCATTGTTTATACTTTAGACACGATACATGAAACATATTTAAAATTCAAAAATAATCTAAAAAATACGTATTTCTATTTGAAAAAATACAGTTTGTTGTCGTAACTTGTTTTTGGTTGACCCTGTATACATGAATTTACCATTAAAAGAATCGCAGTCAAAAATTGACGAGTCCGAGCGATTTTTCAAATAACGAATCCTTGCATTTTAAATAAATTTATTCCAGACTTTACAACTTCACTGTATTATATGTATGTATTCTAGATCTATAAAGATATAATTTTCCTCTGCTTGAAAGATATTTAATATTTTCCCACAAACATCTATAACCGCTTTTGTAATAAGGAATGACCCATTTTTTGCAGCCAACTCGCACTATTGAAAACTAATAGCGTACTTCCTATTGACTGCAAATTGAATTTGAGACTCCATTCAGATAAATTGTTCATCCTTTATCTGAAATTCAAGGATGTCGAATGTGATATGAAAGATATCCTAACGTACAAACATGATTAATTAAAAAAAATTCACAGGAAATATTCCTCTGACAATGAGTCTCTGGGTCAAACTCATTTAAACGAATCCGGAACGCCAAGATTGTAAAGAAATTTTTTTTAAATGAAATATATTCGATAACGCTACTCTCGACAGAAAGGCAATAAAAGCAAAGTATTTCCTTCCAATTATTACTGTTCAACATAGAAAATGAAACTGGTTTTATTTGATAGCAAACTCACTTATACTATACTTAATGTATTCTATTCTATAGGATGTTTTAAAACTCAATACCTACCTTAATTTTAAGAATAGATTCTTGACACGTTTCCTAATCAAAAAATCATTTCCATTTATTTTTTTAAACAATTGTCCCATTTTCAAATTATTGTCCGAAATTTTTTGTTCAGAAAAATATCAGGAATTTGCTCTTAAAATTGAGGTATTCAGTTGTGAAACACCCTGTATATTATCGAATGACTCAAGTTTTTGTTTGACATTCCGGAAATATTGCAGTCTTAAACTAATAAGATATAATCTAGAATAACTCGATGGATTTAATGTTAATTTTGATGAAACAGAGACAAGAAACTTTTCTTATCTCAATATTTATAAATGATCTGCAAAATAATATTGGAATATTGGAATTAAACATGAAAGTATTGACACATTAAGATGGTTTTTTAGAAGAAAAAAATGTTTTATATCCAAGTTCATTTTTTCTACTACTCATGATTATTTGTTCCTTTTTACGTTTTCTATAGTAATACATGGTCTGTCCGAAAAATAATGATAATGATTGAATTTTTATTGAAGTTAAGTTCAAATACACTTAGAACTTTCAAAGCAGTCTCCTTGAGAGTCCATATACCGCGTTCAACGTTTCTGCCACTCTCCATAACAGTGCTAGTAGTCCTCATCAGAAACACTGTTCAATGGCCTAATCACAGCGGCTTGTTTTCTACGCTTCCAAAAATGGGTTCCTATTAAGTCAGACTTGATTCGAAAAAATAAAAAAAGGTCGCACGGGGCCAGGTCTAGGCTGTATGGTGGTTGGGAAATATTCTTGGTAGCCAAAAGTTTTTCTCTCCATCAACGCAGTGTAACTTCAAAGTTCCAGACATGCTTGATCTCTGGATGAACGCATGTGACCCTTTTTGTTTCCTCGCATCAAGTTTGATTTGAAAAGAACCCATTTTTGGAACCGTCGAAAACAAACCGCTGTGACTAAGCCGTTAAACAGTGTCTCCGTTGAGGACTTCTAGCACTATTGTGGAGAGTGGCAGAAACATTGGAGACGGCATGTGGATTCTCAAGGGTCTGCTTTGAAAAGTTCTAAGTGTATTTAAACTTAACTTCAATAAAAAAAATCTCGAAATTATTCTTGTTACTTTTAGTACAGATCACATTTATATCTTAATAAATGCTTTCGTTACGTGAAAATTTACAATTATACTTTTCATAAAATGTCAGTACTTCCATGAGCGGTAATATAGGTACTACTAATGGTAGGTACTAAAAGATCTGTTAAATATCGCCTTTGTTGATGTAATGAATTATTTAAAATTAAACTTCTAAATACCATAAAAGATTTAGAATGAAAACTGGAATTTATCTTTGCATTAGAAACTGGTCCTTTGACTGCTCAACAGTTTATCCTATAAAGTTCCTAAGGAATTTTAATGCTACCTAGACATAGTTGAGATATTGCTTTTTTTACGTTACCTAAAAACCTCCACTAAAACACTATGTACTAAACAACCGCATAATGTTTAAAGACAGAAATGTACAAGAAATATTTAAAAAATCTGAAAAATATTACAATCTGTTAACAGTACATTTCTTATTGTAATGATGTTATTTAAAAAAAACCATAAAAACCATTAATTGTTTACGTTTGACATTTGACGACATATTTCATGAATCAATTTAAAAATTTAAGTTTTAATTAAAATCTTTCTTTTTGTTTTGTTTTTTTTTTCGGAAAAGTTAATATTCCAAATAAAAAAAATGACAACGGAAAATGATAACGGCAACATAGGAGGAAATTTGAAACCGACCTCAAGTAGCAACGAGGATTTGAGTGAATACACAGATGCAGACGAAAGTATTTCCGCTCCAACTGAATTTCTAGCCGAGGTTAGTATAGTTTAAAGAAGCATTATTTTGATTCACCACATCGTCAATTTCAGTTTCTGTCTGCGGTGATGTTAAAAGACTACCCTACAGCATTGAAATATTGCAAATTAAGTAAGTTATTGCAGCCAATTAGTGCATAAAAATTTCAAATACCTACTTACAGTTTTGCAATATGAACCCAATAATGCTACCGCCAAAGAATTTTATCCGTTGATCTTGGAAAAATTGAAACAGAGTATGAGTAAGAGTTTGCTTGCGTAATATAAAAATTTATTAAACATTAAATATAGAGTTTTCTTCAAATGGTAATGGAGAGGAAAATGACAGTGAAGATGAAGAATTAAGTGAGGCAAATTCTTCTTCTACTTCGAATTCCGATAATAGCGTCAGTGATGAAAGTAGCGAAGGTCATGAGGTAAGTTACAACTTCAATAGTTTGATTGAAAATTTTAATTTTCTCCTACTTTCCGCTTCGATTTTTTTTCGTGCTTTTGCCTAAGGATAAAATCTTTGCGTTGTCGTTTAATAAGATCAGAAGTTGTTCAAAACTCATAGGAATTTCCTTTTGATAGGGATAGTTTTCCACCTGCATTTTAATATAAAACTTCAGCCGATTCTGAGCTTTTCCTTTCCTAAAATCGCTTTAATATTTTCAAATAAATTTTAAGAATAGCTGAAAACAGAGAGAGTATTTGATGGGGCAATTTGGTTTGCACGAATGAATTATAATGTTTTTTGATGTAAAGCCACATTTTTCTTTTCTAAATAGGGCTGTATACTCATTATTTAACCCTCGTATACGATATCTGGCCTTGTTTTTTCCTTCTTTCTTCTAAGCACCACATAAATAAAACCATACTACGAATAGTAAACCCTAAGGAAGACCTCAAGCTATTAAAGATATTGAATTGAAATATGTATTTGAAAGAATATGGCAACAACGTATTTAAACTAACGTTGGTTTGCAAACCATATTTTCTATTTTAAAGGACAGGGGGAAAAACTACTTATATATTTTGCTTTAACCGTAAATCACATATTTCTAACACGCACGACATTTTCTCACGTAACAATTTTCCAATTTATGTCGTACATAATTCGGGAAAAGCGTGATACTACCGGAAAATGGAGAACTGTACTCAAACTTAACAGAGTTTTGAATATATTAAAATATTTAAGGACGAACTTTACGGTCGAAATGGGTCTGTAAGAATTTCGAAGGAGTTCATTGTACGGCCAAAGCCTGCATTTTTACATTCAAATACATGACGAAAATTTCGGAAATTTGATTAAGACTTTTTAGACTAAAAGTCTCTTCAATTCAGTTGCCAGTAAACCATTATATAAGTGGAAAACTAAACTATTAAATGGCACTTAAACCGCAAAAAGTTTTTGAGAGAAAATCGAATTGGCAAACCTAAAAAAAACTGTAATTGCCCTGGAACTAAAATTAGTTCTTTCCAATTTGTATCGAATTTCAAAGTTTCTTAATCTCATCAAATAAAGGTAGTTGACGAGGAAGAAGAAGAAATGGACCGAGGTGTGGGTGCAAAAACATCTAAAGACTCGTCCGAAGGTGATGGAACCACGGGCAGCTATTCTAGTTTAGAAGATGATGAAGCTGAAACGGATCAATTACGAGCTTTGGTGGCAAAATACCGCATCGACAATATGAATATTGGCAACGGCAACAAAATCTGTAAGTTAGCAATTTATTTTTTTAACAGTGTCTAGGAATGTTCATCTCCCATACGGCCTAATTATATTTGCGGCCCTCATAGAGATGACTTTTAACTCTAAAAATATTCCAATGTTTTTGCAAAAGTCCAATAATCCAATGTGAAACTAGAGATGCACCGACTAATGACCTCATCTAACATATTTGGCATACAGATGTCAACAGGAAGGGTTATATTTTTGAGACGAAAAAGGGATAATTTGCAAAGTCACATGCTTAATGGGGTTGCTGCCATCAATTACCTCATATTTAGAACGCCTAGCGATTAGTTCCAGACCTGAAAAATAAAAACTAAAAAGAGGGGTTCTTCGAGCAACAGCAATTTTTTTTTTCCATATCCTTCTTATTCCGTTGATCTCTGACCCTAAGCGATTATTACGGATTTTTAGGGAGTCGAAAAGAGAAATGACAAACAAATTTAGAGTCAATAATGAGATGAGCGTAAACGACAAGTGTCCTAAATAAAAAAAATTAGATAGAGTTAGAATGAAATTTTAATGATATTTCAAACTCCCCTTCCAAAAAACAAAATGGGATGGTAAATTTTATATGGATTACTCTGTATATTTAGAAGTATTCCTCAGGAAATTGGAAGTTGCTAAAATTGCTGTGTCCTAAAAAGATTAAAATTGGAATGGAATTTACTCTGATGGCTCTCCGCAAACGAAACGGAACAATGCACATAAACGTGAATTTAATTAAAAATTTCTAAAAGAAAACTTAATTCTAATTTCAGGTCCTAAAATACATAAAGACTCATCGAATTCATACCCTATGAACAACTGTACCACAGATAATGGTATTCAAGATCAGAACGCGGTACCATTTATGACCAGTTCAGATTCTGAGTCGCCAACTGAACCATGCCAAACAACCGTAGCCATGCTTCGTGCCAGAGTCGTGCCAAATAACGTTTAACTGATTTGATTAATTCCAAACTCAAAAAAATAACAAGTAAATTAAATAAATAAAAAATAAAGTCATAGGTGGATGTAGTAAATACTTAATTTAGGATTCTAAGTTTCTTTTCTATATGTCGTAATAATCTTGAAGTGTCTTAGGAAGTATAAAAGAAATATTTTATAATGATGAATTTCATGTTAAAAAGAAAGACATTTTTAATATTTACTTATGTACATCAATAGAAAATCCCAATAACTTGTTAGTGTGAACATACTATATTTTTGTATTTTTTGTAGATAGTCTTGTAAATAATCATAAAAGGTTGTTTACACATACTTTTTCTTTACTTAATAGTGATAATTACAATTTTTTATGTAATAGATACTTAGTATATAACTAAAATAGAACAATCCATAATTATCAGTTTGAAAAATTAATGTCATTGACCAAACCTAAAGAATTTCTTCTTATTTGTAGATAATAGACGGTTAAAGACTGATTCATGTATTGTAGAAATGGTTGTTTCTGACCCACATATCCCACAACTATACCTATTATACTTGTCAAAATACCGTTGTTCCAGTGTTGTCAGAGAAAGGAAATTTTCGAAAAAATAGGCAGCTTTTTGTAAAGTAGTTTTCCTGACAGTGAGCAAAAATTCGATGTTTCCCGATAAAAATACTTTGCAACATTTAATTCAGTTTAAACATTTCCTATAGTCTGGCGACACTGTGTTGTACAGAGTGTTCCAATTTCCTTGTATTTACTGACCAGTAAAGATATATAGAAAAATGCGATCAACACTGTGCTATTTTTTACAAAAAAAATACCAAAAATACACCTAATGAGCAAATATCGTCCCTGCTTATCAGGTTTAGAGATTCTAATAAATACGAAGGAACAATAACAAACTTGACAAGTGTTGTCAAGTTCAGTTGTATTACTTATCGGTCTAAAAATGCGTTTATATATGATGTACGCACATGAATGAACTGACGTACGTAAAAGTAAATTGCCAATTTTGGTTTGTTTATGAAAATTCTTCCGTATAAAGACATTCAAAGATGAGACAACAATAATCTGTAATACACAGTAATTGTAATTATAACTTTTTCATCTTTCAGGGTATTATTATATGAAAAACCTAATATCGAAGAAAGTTTATTTATCACTGCTGTTCGTTCACGTTCGTACGTTATGTGCGCTCAACTCACCTTTATGCTGATGTGCTTGTTCCTAAGACACACATTGAATACTGCATTGTTTCAGTCTTGGGGCCCATCTCATATGGCTATATGAATTATGCCTATTATTCTAGTCTTCTGGCAAATGAGCCACAAGAGTGGAATTATTGAAAAATATCCCCATAGTTGACTGATGACAATTTATTAGAATGTAACAACGAAAATGTAACACCCTGTATCTGAAATTATGTATAAGGAACGAAGGCCCAAACAGAACAGTTAATATTATATGTATTTTTTTTTCGTGAATGTAAAATATTGTAGTTTCATAAAACGCACATATCCCTAATTGCAAAAATTTCCTAATCGTTATTGTGTGCATTAAATAATTGAATTTAACAAGAAAATTATTCTAATATGGAATGAGAGGCCTTTATTAGTGTTTTGTGTAATTTAGTAACGACAAGTAGTAAAAATAAAGCATATCATAAATGTTGATGTTGTTTTTAATTAATTAAACAACAAAATGACGTTCTAATTACAGACTTTATTTATTTATATTTTATACGCTTAATTAGAAAATAAAATTATTCATTCTTTCGAAACTACACCTATGTATGTATTCGTCTATTTAAGTAAAAAATAAAATAAACTCCATAGTAAAATTGAAAAAATTCTACCCAGATTAATATACATACATATATAAAAAAGTAGAAAGTGTTTTTAAACGATTTACATTATATAAAAAATATAGCTTTGTTATGTTTAATTTATATTTTGCTGCATATACAACTGAAAGTTGGACATGTAAAAAATGGGTGCCCGTCAGTCTAATTAATTAATTAAAAAACTATTTATTACAAAAATTGGCACTAAAAACACTAACTATGATGTAAATTCACATATGAATTAGGAACCCATTAGAAAACACTATGACCAATTTGATATACATAGTATAATTCAACTACAATGTATGGTGTATATTTTCTTTAATAACCAGATTACGTAAAAAAAAGGAAGATAAAGGGATATATTGCACGAACATATTACTTAGTTACATCCATTATTTTCAAAATATTGAAGAAGCAACGTTTCAAAACACAGTTTTTTATTAATTTCACTGCCAAATTTAATTTTTTTCATTTACCTTTTTTTCTTATTCACATAATTCAGTGAATATTTGAATGGATAGGGTTATCTAAAAAAATCCGATTTAATCATAAAATCAAATTGAAAAATAAAATTGTTCTCCTCATTAAAAAATTAAAGAGGTTTTATAATAATATCCTATGACATAAGGTTAATATATAACTGTGTTTTGGAAAATTACTCTTCATTTAGACAAAAATTTGTCACTTAGATTTTTCAGTTTTATACAAATGCTTAAATTAATGAGAGAACACATAACGTGCAATTCTAATAAACTTTTTTTTTATATAAACATTAACACTCCTGATTACAAATCAGTAGTAATTTCTCTTAATTAGGTACGTATTCTGTTGAAATAACAATTTTTTAATAAAATATTTTTTAGCAGATATTAATAATTCGCCTTTAACCAATTGCATCCAGGTACTAAGTAAGTAATAACCTAATGAAGTTTATTCAAAATAATGCTAGTATTACGACATTGCAACAATTTATATTTAACAAACTTGGAAAAAATAAATATACGGGATATTTTTAAATAAATGAGAAGGATTTTAGAAGATGATTGCTTTTTCTCTGCAAAAAAAAGTTCATATAAATAGTATAGGTTATTTGGTTTATAAAATACAGGGTGTTTAATTGATTATTTTTTTTAATATTGTAACATTTTGAGAAATGGGCACAAAATTGAGGATTGAACCAGTGACGCCCTTGCGGCCTTGCCATGAAATATTTTTAATAAAAAAAGAAAGTTACACCATTGACTTTCTTTAATACGAAATTTTTGTTTTTATTATTCTATGAATCTTAAGCAAAAAAAGCCTCTAATGATTTTGTCGCCAAAACAGCCGTTTTTAAGATAAAAATGTTTTGTGGTAGGTACACGAATTAAAAAATATTTTTTATCTTAATAACGATTATTTGAACGATAAAATACCAAGGGGTCTTTTTAACTAGCAATCGGTGTCTTACCATTTATTCCATTAGAAATATTCTATTACATGGCGGCATGAACACTACTAGTGTTTATTGGAAACTTCAGCCATTCCAAAAAGATGTGAATCTATCCTGCCTGTGTTTGTGCCAATAACACACCACATTTCAAAATTTTTAAAATCATAAACACCTTGTTAACGTTTGATGATCTCTGAAATGTTTTCAGATCTATATATGTTTGTAAGAACTTTTTATAACAAAGAAAATCTCAGTAATTTCAACTTTTTCAGATCTCTAAAATTTTTCGGACTTATTTAAAAACATTCGGTAAAATTTTATGTCTTAATACTGTTGCTATTCTGGATAAACTATAGTGTTCTGCTTATTACTAATACACATTTACGTTAAGAAAACTAAAAGTTATCATGGCACATTGAATTTCTTTCAGAAAAAATCATAGCAAGATCCCTTGGTAAAACGAATTATTAATTTTCAAAATCGTATAAAAATGGAATTTGAGAAACTTAAAGTGGGTACTTTGTGTTTTAAAAAAACTTAATACACTTCCGTGGCACAAGAAGTAAAATATACAGGATGTCCCAAAAGTAAATGTAGACCTTTGAGGTACGTGTTCCTCTCATAAAAATAAGCAAAAAAGTTCATATGAACATGGGTCCGGAAATGCTTCGTTTCCGAG
>JABRWK010000052.1:363088-386919 GCA_013372445.1 Hypothenemus hampei
TTGACGTGGACGCATTTCGGACGTCTAGGTGTTGTTTATGGTATTTTCAAGCGATGCCCATGCCATCTAGACATCCGAGAGTGGCAGATGATGATCGCCAGTGGAGAAGGCATCACGACCACCGGTTTCTGGTTTGCCAAAACTGCAGAACAGTGTGAAATCGTGATGTCAATGCCGTCCGCAACATGTTCATGGTTGCCACAGGCCAGGTAAATTATCGTAAACCACAACCGCCGCACCAATAGGTTAATGCGGCGGATTGTCCATAAGGACAACCGTTTTCCTTGACGCTCACTTGTGTTTGTAAATAATCATTTATAAACACCGCATGGGCGTTAAAGACTAAAAGGAATACTATATAAAATAATAAAATGTTTTCAATCCAAAAGTTTCATTTTTTCCACTACAGGCTAAGAACATATCAATACCTCCTCGTATTTACACTTTCGTAAGATGATTTCCTATTGTTTGTAATTTCTACTAATATAGATGTTTATGTAACAAACATCCTTTTCGTTTGTGTGATTTCCTACATACAGTTAATCTAAACGGTGCACATAAGCTTTTGTGATTGACGAAAATTGTTAGTTTTGTAAAAAAATTTGAAAACCCATACAAAAAGCATGTGGGATATTTAAAACATACCTTGCAAAACAGTGATCATTATTCCTAGTGTTGTCCAAAGTCTTCTAGTCAATTGGGTGAAATCCATTTCGGATGTGAAATTCTCAGATCATTACAAATTGAAAATTCGAACAAACACAAGGTTTAATGTTTAGGAAAACACAATTTGGCCCAGGTCAAGAAGACATCAAAGGATCAGGCAAGCATTGAGTTCCGGTTCAAACAAACAAAAAAGGATCACTGGCATTAAGAATAAGAATAAGATTCGGAAGGAAAATATACTTTTTAAATAGATTCTCACTAATTTTCAAAGAAAAACCTGATTTTGCATGCTTATTTGAAAAGGTTTACTTTGATAGTTTTCACGGCCACCATTACTAAAACTCATGCGCAGATGCAAACACGCATTTAGATTTGACAGTTGACAAACAGGACCACCAATTTCATATTGTGGAAATATTTTAAAATTCAGCGCAATTCAGGGATGTTCAGTGAACATTTGCTCTTGATATCATCATAATTATTTTCTTCTAGAGATTCAATAACTAAAGAGCACTGAAATTAAAGGAAAAACCAATATTTAAAAAAAATAATTGTCTGACATTTTTGACATTGATGTTTGACATTTGGTTTTTGCGTTACAGAAAAATATTTACGTCAAAAAGTGTATGTGGGACGAAATGAAGAGGAAAATTAATTTCCCAGGGAAACTCTGCAGAATTTATTAAGAAACACTGCTATACGGTAAGTGTGTGTTTTCCTAAACAATACTTTACCATATTTGATCATTTTCGTTATAGAGGAACCAATTGTGTAAATCCACATCATCTGATATAAAGAGTATTGAAAAATTTGTTAATAAATACATAGTTTATAATATAATGTCATTGATTGAAGGCGTTGGAGACGAAGTAACTCAGTTTTGCTTTATTCTTGTTACTCTTACAATAGGTAAGGTTTTTTACCATTACTAAGTTAAACTGAAAATTTTTAACGGTAATTTGAAGTGAATGGAATGGATAAAGTTTAAAAAAATATATAATTTATTTATATATTCATTATACAGAACGTGTAGTGACTCACAATTTAAGTGACGATAAATGGCACTTATATTTCCTAGTTTATCAATATAAATGTTATTTTAATAACTTATTATTGCATATTTTTTAATATGTGACGCGTGTTCAGTTGTACCATTTTCTGCGAAATCAGCGTTCGAAACATATTTTTTAATCATTAAACTGATATTTTACAATACTAGTAGAGTTATAACTATTACACTAACATGACAGTCATTGGGATAAATTCATTTAATATGTTAGTGTGAGAATATGAGTTGAGTATAATGTATTGCACGCAAATTGTATTTCAGTAGTATATTAGACTTCTTGTTTTTGTTTGGTTACTAAAAATGTTTGCGGGCGAGTTTGCCCTTAAAACACCTTACGAAATATAGACAAAATGGTATTTATTGATTTTTTGTAATTAGAAAATCTGTAACAGTAAAATTGTATAAAACGACACTAACTGTTAGTTTCAATTTTTTTTTTCAGCATATATTGCATGGTGGTCTACAAGTACAAATGATCAACGACCCTACAGAACAGTTGTACTTTTAGACCGTAGAAGGCATCCAGGAAGATCACTTGTAAGAGTTAGAGTTCAATCTAGACAATTAAGCAATCATACAGAGTCAGTTACAATATCTGAAGGTAATAGTTAATTAGCTTTCTATTTATTAATTATCTTTAACACTACTGTTTATAGGAACTTCATCAAATAGTAACATTTCTCTACAAACAGACACAAGTACTGAAGCTTCTTTATTACCTGATACCGTTGATAATCAAGTTTCAGAACCCTCTACTGTTATATCAAGTAGTAGTAGTTCTAATACGAATTCGTCCCAAAATATACATTCAGAAAACAAAAGCGTTACAAATTTACGGGCAGTTGATGAGAGAGATATAATAGAAATGATGGATGCTGACGAACATACAGAATTAAGACATAGAAGATTGAGGCATTTTGAGGGTGCGAGAAATGATAATATAAATAGTGAGGATGAATTAGGACAGACTCCATCTGCAACTACAACTGATGTTAAAGATACAAATGTATCTAGTGAGGGCCAATCTGAAAGTTTAAGTGCCAACTCCAACAATATATCAATAAAAATAAAATATATTAATGATGATGTCAGGATTGTTGATGGAAAACTTAAAGAATTACTAGGGGATTTTAAAAGGTGGGGCTTTATATTTTCCGAATGTGCCTGATATATTTACAGTTTTTCAAATAGGAGACATTTTCTGGAGGAGTTGAACGCAAACAAAGAAGTAAAACTAATATTCAATGGACACGTATTGAAACAAAATCAAAATAGTTTGCAAAGTTGTGGTCTATTTGATAATTGCGTAGTCCATTGTTTAATACATCAAAAAAGGCCTCCTCCTAGAAATCCGGAGCAATCGCAACAAAATACTATTGAGCAAAACATTCCTTTTGTAAGGAACAACAATTTTCCACATATAATTAATGCGAATAATAACAATAATCAAGGTATTGATTGGGATTTGGGAAATTTTTTATTTGCTGTGGTTAGCGCTATTTTACTTACTGCATGGTATTTTCGGTAAGTTCACTCTAAAGAAATTATAATCACGCAACGAATTAAATATTCTGTTTTTAGATACGTTTATGCCCATTTGTATACAGTAACTGCAACAGTAGGTTTAATTATAATCACTGGTATATTTACCATTGTACTGGTTGGTGCATATCTGCCTAATAATGTGTACGAACCACATGAAAGAAATCTTCGAATAAGGGTTACTAGAGCTGAAAGAATAGAAGTGCAACAACCACGACAACAATAGCCATATTGCCTAACATTGTCTATAGAGAAGTTATAGTAATATAAATTACATAAACTTACATATTTTTCTTTATAAATGAATTTAAACTCTGAAGAGTTCAAGTTGTATTTTTGCATTCACCAAATGCCAAGAAATATTAATCGTGGTCTATTTAAATCATACTGTTTGTAGGCATAGACATTACCATAGTATTATAAAAATGACACCTTTGGAGGATGTTCTTGTTTTGAGATGCAAGGAATTCTAGTTATCCTGATAGGATATCTTATGGATATGTATAGAAACATATAAATTTATACTTCTACAGGATCTCTTTTCCTGTGTTTAGAATTACTTTATGTGGAATAAATAAAAATATCTTGGTTGAAAACTACAGGGAATATTTCACTTTGAAAAAAACTCATGAAAATTGAATCACCCTATATATGTATGTCCCGAAAAAGAGAACATGGCAACGTCGCATAAACAATAAAAGTTTCATTCGTTCACGCTGCGGCGTTGCAGACGCCATACGGTAGCGGTAGCGCGAGCAAAACATGGCGTTTTGATGCACACAGAGACGAGTTTCAGTCGTCACTGCAATGTTTTTAAGTGTTTTTAAACGAGACTTGTATCTATTAACTCTGAACATTGCCTCGTAATCATTGTTAATGTGTGTTTAAGTGTTCCAGTGGCTTTGTCAGTGTCGAGAGGGTCGGGCAAGCGATTAAAACGAAAACATTTGGAAAAGAGAACAGCAGCCAGTGACGTTTAAATAGTGTTGTATTTTTATCAAGGATTCTTCAAGCCCCAGCTATAATAGAAAGTAATTATTTTATACGTTTGTACTACTATTTAGTCGCTCTTCTATATGTAGAAAGTTGAAAAAATGTCGTTTTTCTGTTATTCTAGCACATATCATATACTGAACTACAGTGAAGTCAACTTTCCAATGGCACACCCTTAATGTAGATAAATACTGACTTTTTGGCATTCCAAACGTGTTTAGTTGTACATGATTCTTTACCGTTTTGTTGTCTACGTAAAAACCATACAAATATCTATTTTTTTAAATATTGATGGTAATGAGGACAGTTTTTCATAGGAGATTTGTATACCGACTAAGATTATAAACAAATGATAGCCAAATTACAGTTTTTTTAGTTATTGACAGTTAGAAATTAGCTATTTTTCTAGCATCTTTTTAACATTCATTTTTGGTCAAGGAATAAGTATGAATTACATAAATATACTTTGCAGATCCTCTTAATTTTAGTTTAAAGTAAATGAATTAAGGATTGATGCACTGACACAACTCTATTCAAAAAAGTACATTCTGCTTCTTTTTTGGTGCAAAATTTCGTCATAAGCATGCCATTGTTCTAATTTTAGATCAGTTTCTTTAAGATCCATCTTGCTGACTTCTGAAACTGGAGAATATCATGCATCATATGGTGAACTGAACCATGTTTCATATTCAAAGTTTTAGCGATTTTATTTCATTAAGATTGCTGATATTGCAAAAGACACCACGGCATATTTTCTGCATTGTATTGAGGATTAACTACAGGCGACACTACGTTATAGAGTTTGTTAGTAGACATTTGCTGGAGTGATTAGCAGGAACTGTCATGTTGTAGCTTCATAGAACAATACGAATTTTTCTTCTGTTTAGGAAACGAATGATAGAACGAACTTTTTCCATATGACAGTGCCTTAGTCAAGTTGATATTTTTAAACTGTTATTGTCCTACCATATTCAATTGTTTTTATGATATGTTAATACCAAGACTATGGCATGTCAAGAATGAGTTTTGTGCCCATTTGTATGACTAGATTCCGTTCAGTGCATTTTTTTAAGATACTTCCAGTTTTCAGTTTGGTAATCTTGTATTTGGGACGTTATGTAATTTATCTGGATTTTTCAAACGTCATATGGTTGCCTAATTTACGTAATAAGTTAACTTGCATATATTTTTTTCGCGTTTTAATTAAATTAAATCGTACTTATTTGTACCATTGTAACTATAAACTGCATAATTACAGCTGATTACCATCATGACGATGATAGTGATGATGATGATGATGATGATGATGATGATGATGACTGATACAAACTAACATAACAGGTTTAGTTTTGAACAAGGTCACATTCTAATTTGCGAAGGTAGTCTCTATGATGTTGAGATAAGGATTAGACGGGTTTATGGGAACCCACATTAATAGCACCTTGAAACAGTTTCAATTGTTTGCCGAATCTCACTCTTTGTGTTCTTGCGATATTCAATTTTATCACAGGAAATTCCGTTAGCGATTAAAGCAAAAAATAAATAGGAAGCAACCATTCAAACCATGATATGTGTTTAGGATAAGGAATTCTCTTACCTGTTTTGTTAGATTTTTACGATATGTTCGATTTCAGGAAAAAATATTTTTATGGTGATTAATCGAATGCGAAAATATTCCTATTCGACCGGAAGCCTTTAGGTTTGATTGATGAAAATTGAAAAATATGTTTTCCAATTGTAATAAAGTCAACCAATAATTGACGAAATTGACTGGTTTGGAGGTCAACATTTTTGTACGTAACCCATCTGAAATTTTGCCGTTTGGATTTTAAGCTTTCTAGAACACTTTAAAAGAAAAGGTTTTCAAAAAAACTACATTTCATTTCTAGGAATAAATCGAAATGGTAAGATATATATCTGAAGATTTCCACTTCGTATACCAACCCGATCATGTGTTATCTGGACCACATGCTGTTGAGCATTACTAAGTAGAAGAATAAACAACTGTCATTTGCGTAATTTTCCAGACGTGTATTCTTAAACCTGATCCAAGCCAATTATAATTTCTGATTATTGCGTAGTATTGATACTAATATCAGATTCTTTAATATCTAATCATAAGAGCGGCATAGACTAATAAGTGAAAAATTCCATTTTCCATTGAAGATTGCATTCCAACCTATCTTCTTATTCGAAGAAGATTGACGCTAGGATTTTAATGTAATAATAATTGGGTGTAGGACGGAAAACATTGGTTCTTATGCATAAAACGAACCAAAGCTTCTACTTCAAGATTTCGAGAGAAATATTTCAATATCGTATGATGATGTATAGATATCGACACATAAAGATTGAAAGATTTCCCTCGACATCTTGAAATAGAAACGTTTACTTTGTTTTATGCATACGACCTATTATCTTATTTATTCATGAAACTATGAGGATTCTCTGGAGATTTATGCGTTATAACATTTGTGGTGAATTAATTTTCATGTGTTCAATACATGGTCAAGACTGTTAATATGTATAAAATATATCATTAAATAAGAAAACATTAAGTTTTTTCAGGTAATTTTTATTAATTATACCTGCAATGGTGTAGTAGTACCCAACATGCTTGATCTGGGTACATTTGACTGTAAAACTACCCTTCGGGAAGCACAGGCCTCTAATTCGCTCACAACTTGATTATTTGATATCAGCTATTTTTTCTTTCAATTTAAAGGGCCAATTTAAAAAATTGATCATGTATATAAAGATCGTAAAATAAATTCAAAGTATCGCATTTTCTTAATAGGTTGACTCACACAATACAGAGTTCTATTAATTATTAATGTTATTACTATTGTAATTGAAAACTACGAGTTAGCACCTTGATTCTGTTGAAAAATGAATGAATGGAACGGTCGGTGACTAATAACTTGAGAAATCTCGCGTAGGTTGTAGTTGGGGAATATGTAGTTAAAATAAAATTAACATTAAGTACCTGCTACAGTATCTGGGTTAAATAAGCCATTAGGGATTGGTTTACATTCTAGAGCCTATACCTACTAATTTAGAAATATGAGCTTAAAATATCCAAATAGAATTGATGTCTCTTCAGAGTTTCATATTTTAGAGACGCCGTTTATATATGAAATATATAAATCGACATCTTCACCAACATCAATATTCAATTTTTCTAGAAAAGTATATTGAAACGTACATTTTTACAAATGTCATTTTTTACGGTATTTTTATAACACCCTATTTTAACTAATTCAATTCTATTATTTTCAGACAGTTCTCAAGTATTATGATGGCCACAAAAATTCGTCTACATTAAATAGAAACGAAACACCCTTTGAAAATGAACGCAGGACCAGCTGCTGCCACCGGTACGGCAACCCTAGCAGCCCAACCTCCTTCTTCGGCCTTAAAACGACAAAGAATGGGCGGCTACAGGGATCCTGTACCAGCTGTGCACGGTAAAGGGGCGGCAAATGGAGAAAATGGACATCTTCACGTTAGAGGCCGACTCAGTAATCATCAAAGAAATTTGAGTTTAGATTTTAGGTAAATTTTTTGTGACTATTGACGTCCCTGTGACCTATAAGGTAAATTTTTCAAGGTTGATGCGGGCAAGGTTGATAAATGGCAAAAGCCAATTAAAACGGTGGAAATACGGATAAATAGGATTAGATGTTGCCATGTTATTGCTTTTTTTCTCCTATAATGGAATGAATGGTTTAGAGATTACTTAATGCGTCTTTGCATGTTAAAATTTTAATTGTTTCTGATTCGTTGATTTCACCATTTATTGTCAAACTGTGTCTGCTATAGGGTGAACAAAAAAAAACAATTTTGTACTAATACTTTTCTTTTTTTAAATGCTTTCTTCGTATTGCTTAATTTTTTAAACTTAAGAAACATACATAAGTGACTACAAGAAAAAAGGAAAGGTAATAGTTGTCGTTGGCTTAATCTAGCATATCTTCTAACTGAACACGTGTTTTTCTTTATTTTAATATTCACAATGATGCCCCATGAGTTTCTCTTTTTTTCCAAGCACGTTCATAAGATTTTTTTCCTTTAGATTTCTTAGTTAACACAACAAAGGACAAAATTTAAATTTTAATACATATGTACATTCAAAATGGCTCCCTAGGGGTATGACATAGAGCCCGCATTCTACGATAATTTAATAATAGATCTCTTGTATTAGCAATTTAACGACTTTGTCTTGACGGATATGAAATTTATGGATTTTAAAAGAATTCGTTTTGAGGAAAGATTAGTTAGCACCCTGTTTTTAAAGGATGGTATTCAAAAGATTTAAGCTTTACATAAGCAGCTTTAAGTTTTGGATTTTTAGCTCAACGAAATTGGATGTTTCTTTTTTAATAAAAATAGTTTATAGGCCTGTTGCAATGGAATTCCAAACTAGAATTGGACCACGATGGCAAACGCTTAGGCTTAATTAGTTCAGCGTGTTCCGCTTTAATTATTTTCACACTTAACAAAGATTAATTGCTGAGTGGTGTGTTTTTAAGTTGTATTTTTTATTATTACAGCCCAGTTCTCAGACTCTCCGAGCTGTACGTTTATCAAAAAAAAAAAAAATTGTTCCCTTATATATCGCATGCTATACTTATATGGTGTGTTAATAGATTTGTCGCAATTTCCTTTTCTTATAAGAAAGGAAGTCGCGCTAAAATAACACAATTACTGTACTTTTAATTCAAAATTAATTAGAATTAATCCGATAATATTTTTTTTTCAATTAGATAAAGTGCAAAACAGTTGACTTGAAACTCTTCTGGCCTATTCCGAAATAAAACTTTTTAACTATAAATTAATAAAAATGTTAACGATCAATTAAATGCAGAAATCATTTTTCGATTGTGAAAAAGGAAGTGGCGATCGATTTCTCAATAGTGTGTTCTATTTTTTTCTTACTGCTTTAATGGCTTCCTTTTCGAATTCTTACAATTAATAGCACGTATTTGAGATAGAGAGGGTATTTGTTTGTTTTATCAATACCATAGGCATGTAAAATTAATTATTGTCCTAGTTTTTGCTGTAGATTGTTAATTATCCGAAGAAGAAGTAATTAATTTAGAAAATAAATTTGTTTTTCCTGCATGCATCAAGATAACAACTGTGCATTTAGTAAAAACTCGCGTAATATTTAATAATAATGTTTGAAAGCTTATCAGATTACGAATAGAAAGTTTTGAAAAGGAATTTTCCGTAAAATTTCTGATGAAAGTAACAAGTATGGAAGTCATGGTAGTTAACTAATTAACTAGCATTGAACTAAAATACGCATAAGTAGAGCTTTTGTAAATTCGAAATTTACAATTTTACTGCCGCATCAACATAATATTTTTGCATTTATCCAGTCCTTATTTATTTATGGATTTTAAAAACTTAGCAATTCCTAAGTAACTTATATGTATACATACAACGTTGCCAAAAAATATTGAAAACCTCTTTTAAGGAAATATCTTTTATAAAATGATAAAAAAGAAACGTATAAAAAGTGATCAAAGAGTAATTGACAAATACTTATTCATGTAAGAAAAAAGCAAATTCGAAATCAGTATTTAAAAGTGTTCAGTGCTTTCGGCCAATCTTGTATACCACTATTCAATGTTAGTACGTTTGTACTCTTTCAAAAATGTTTAGGACTTTGTCGTAATTTAATTAACAACTACCAAATTAATTCGTTGATCTTCGTTTACAAGACAACGTAGAACAACAGTAGAATTTGCTTGGCGTCAAACTTTGGATTTGCTGGATACGCCTGACCTCGTTCTTGGTAGAAAGCGCCTTTAAAAACTTTTTAAAGGCGTTAACATTTTTTAATGTTTATTTGTTTATTTTCTATTTTTATAATATTGGTACATTTATTTATTATATAAGGGTGTTTCACCATATATGACACGGAAGATGACGCCTAAAGTATTGAATATTTTGTTATTTTTTTTGTGCACATAATTAGGGGAATATTCTAAAGTTATTTCCATGTTATACAGGGTTTTCTAAATAAGTGAAAAATATCAAACACACATATGTTTATTTTAATGGAACACCCTATATATTAGAACCGTTTTAAATTTCTCGAAGCAAATAAATGCAAGTTTGATTAAGGTTTCCAAGCCTAAACTTTAAAAATTTGGAGACAATTGAGATTTTATAGAAATGTAGTGTAAATGTCAAAACTTTGTTACCAAAGAATTAAAAATTGGGATAAAAAAAAGTTAAACATATTTTGGAAATTCATAAAATTTTGACAATGAATATTTTTCCAACCACTGATTGGAATCGAATGATTTTCTTTCCAATTGTAGCTCTATTATGGCTGAATTTCCTGTGGCGAGTAGATGTCCAAAAAATAAAATCAACATATTGTACAGAGTAAAAAAATATTGTCATGTTTTTTTCGTCAAAGTTTAATGTCTTCTGTGGGCAATGTCAGGTGACTGAGACATATGAAAATTATACAGTGGATTACGTTATTACATTATTAGACAGGTTACCGTGTGTTCAGGGAATACAAATAATGATAATTTTGTGTTAATTTTGGCCGGCAGTTTAATAAACTTCATATGGAAAACGCAAGAAGTCTTAAAAAGATGAATATCTCTGGAAGGGCTCAAGATAAATGGACGATTAAAAAAAAGTACTCAGGAGAGACCAGGCTACATCACTGCTTGGTCTGCGGATGTCTGAGCCAAATGGTATTAGCCACAGAAGACGTTAAACTTTGACGAAAAAAACATGACACTATTTTTTCACCCTGTACAATATGTTGATTTTATTTGTTGGACATCTACTCGCTACAGGAAATTCAGCCATAACAGAGCTACAATTGGAAAAAAATTATTCGATTCCAATCAATGGTTGGAAAAAGATTTATTGTCAATATTTTATGAATTTTCAAAATATGTTTAACTTTTGCTCATATCTTAGCCACACCTATGACAAAAATACGTAACCATCATTCTTGAAATTCTGTCACGGCATAGATTCCTTTATCTTAAATTTAAAATTGTTGTTATCTCAAATTCGCAATTTTTTGACTTACACCACTCTGGCTTTCAACGGTCCAATTTTCTACTTTCTTTTATTTTAATTTTTGAAGATAACCCGTACATTTTGATATACGAAGGTATAGAAGTTTTCAATTGGCAATAAATCTATCAATTTCTCAGAATAATAAGATATACCTATATAGGGTGTCCGGAAATAACGTTTATATATTTAAGGGGGTAATTCTACACGGAAAAATAATGGTAGTTTGCTATATAAGCTTTGGTCAAAAGTGACATGGCCCATTATGTTTATTACAATGCATGTCCATATCCAGGTAATAGTGCATCAGTTTATAAAAACTCATTTTACTGGAAAACGGTCTATCCTAACGAGATGAAGTAAGAGTACCTTTTTTGGTTAAAAATGATTGCGATTTAGGAATTTGATTTCAAAAATGAAGAAATGTTACACACAAAAAAGTTAGAGCAATATTTACTTAGGAGAGACCCTGTTTGTGACGCACTGTAGAAGATACAACGAAATCGTTGATAAATTTGAATTTCTCATCCTAGAAAATCTCTAGATACGAAATTTTGTGAACTTAGCCTGAAGTAGTCAAAAGTTGCGAATTTGAGATAACAATTTCAAATTTAAGATAAAGGAATCTATGCCGTGACAGAATTTCAGGAATGATGGTTACGTATTTTTGTCATAGGTGTGGCTAAGATTTTGTATGCCTAAACAGTTTCCCATTGAGTTGGCAACTTTACGTCCATTTATATCAAAACTCGATTTTTTACTTACACTACTCTGGCTCTTGACGACTCAATTGTCATGATGACTTCTAAAATATCAACATATTGCTTTGGATGCATGAATAAATATAAAATATAAACTTTTGAAAAATGTATATGTTTTTCTGCTAATTTTGTTAAGATAAGATAATACATTTTAATTTTATAAGTTTGTTTGGAAAATATTAAAAACGACTTAAAGTATATTGGAAATTTATCTATTTCAAAAATTCCAAGTAGCTGCCGTTGTCAAATCCTCCTTTTACATTATACCTACAATATTGCTGAATTAACATTTCTAAAAGAATTTTTGATCCGGCCTTTCATATTCTCAATAATGGTGAGTAGTATTTTGTATATGTACTTCTTATTTAATATATTTCAACAAACCTAGTAAAAAAATAAATTAAAATTCAATTAGGCATGCAATTCCATAGATGAAAATGAAATCTAAAAGACAGAACAGTCAAATCCTTTTTCCTATTATTACTATTAAATATGTATTTTAAAAATGACGGTTGGCTGCTAATCTATAATCATGTTTTAAAACTACATCTCTCACATATAAGTATCTAAGACATTTTCAGCAAAATTTTTTATTTACATCGATTGACCTCTAAACCTTCTATATAACCTAGATACCAACTTCTTTTCGAATTCATAAAAATACATATATGTGGTGTATTTTAAAAAACTTATGACATCATAGTTTTTCCAAAAATGCCAGAATTTTCAAATCACATTTAAAAATAGCTATAGGTTACGTATGTATATAATATGTTCATTTACATTGTTTTATAAATGTATGCATATTTACTACATAATTAGGATATTTCTTAACTTTTCTCTTATCGATAAACAATAATGATTCACAAAGTCTAAAAACAGTAGCTTGTAAGATTAGTGTTCACGTACAAAAATAATGTTTGGGTTATGAGGGTCAATCTTTTCGGGATTTCCTTGAATCTTAAAAACTGTGCCAAGTGTGTTTTCGTTTTCTAACATTTCTAACATTTATTTTTTGACATTAAGCGCCGCTATAACAATTCAAGTTCGAAATCCTATTTTTAATCATTTTAGACTTTGTATTCTTAGAACAACAGCAATATTCCATGGTATGTTTTGACCAATAATACTTCTTAGATTGGTACATATGTACATATTTTTCCGGGTCATTTTGATTAATTTGAAATTTGATGTACAGGGGTTGTGGGCGCGAAAATCAATTAGAAAAAGGACGTTCCTGAATAAACACAATTAATTAAATTATTCGTGTGTACGTCTGGGCCATAATTTCCATCGTTCTATTTAAAAACGACACACCCAACAATGTCCCGGCTTGAACTTAATTCCGAGGGCGTTCAACTTGCGATGTTGATTTCCACTTGGACGATTTGTAATATGTGTATTACAATCCGCCGGGCCTCGTCTACGAGTAGTACCCAATCCTATGGTTCCCATGGTTTGTCTCTCTTTTTACTCACCCTTCATGGCAATGAAGTCTCTAGACTGGAACCGAATCAGATTCACATCTTTTCCTATCATTTACTGTCTGCATTTTAATGTTGGTATAAACACCGGTTTTCACATGCATTTGTCGATTAAACCATTTCACTTTAATCAAATCTTGTTATTCTACAGGGTGGTCCAGGATTACCAGTTGTTAGTAATTAAACATCGCTCTCTTTTCTGATAGTTGTTAAAAAAGCTCTAATCCTATTTTCGACATTGAGGCACTTTTAAGTTTATGTTACAGAAAATTTTTATAAAAGTGTACAATCAGTAATAAATGTAACCAATTATTGTGTAATAATAATTATGTATAAATGTAACCAATTATATATAGACAAATTATTAATTTACAAGGTTTGGTTTGGTTTAAAAAAAGTTCCCCTTCAAATCCCCTTTTGACGGCGAACGATTGTGTTTACCACTAATTTTATACGTTTACTACAGAACTTGACATATTTATTGTAACATCGATATTTCAAATACATACAGAGTGTTTTAAAAGTAAACGTAATTCTTTTAGGACTTTCATAAAAATGAGAAAAAAATTATATTAAGACAGATCCGGAAATGCGTTGCCAAAGCATGGTCCTTTTAATGGTGTATGAGGAAAACTGTTTTTAATTTATTGTAGCTGTTAGGAAACTGCAATTTGAATAAAATTTTGATATACTTATGTTAATTTTCATCTAGAATTTAATGATAACACAAATTAAATCAATATTCGCTTTTTATTACGGGTTAATAGTCAGCTATAACAGACTATTTTACGTCAAAAAAGTATTCGTGTCTCAGAACGATAAACTCAATTCTTTCTGATATTCCAACTTTTATAAAATGCAAAACTTTGTATTATTCTAGTTTATTAAGCACATTAATACATCGAACTAATTAAATTAAAACTTAAAAATGAGTTTGGATTTAATCTATTAAATTTAATTTGTATTATCATTAAATTCTAAATGGAAATTATCAAAGGTATGCCAAATTTCACTCAAATTGCATTTTCCTAGCAGCTACCATCGAATAAAAACAGTTTTTTCCCATACATCGTTGAAAGAATCGTGCTTCGGCAACACCGCATTTCTGGACCATGTTAATAAAAAAAATTCTTATTTTTATGAAAGAAATATGTCCCTAAAAGTATTACGTTCACTTGTGAAGCACCCTGTATAATAGGCTCTTTCTCACTCTCTGTACAGTAACGCTAGTAATTATAGTAAATTTTACAAAGTTGTACTTTTGTCTACTTGATTACGCTTTAACTTCAAATGAACATTTGTGAACTCATTATCAATTGTATTGTACACAGAAACACAGACTCTGTAGATACGACACACGAGAGACAGAGATATCCTGAAACGAGACTTTTAACAGATTTAGTCAATAAAGAACTATTTACAAACTGCTTTATAGGTACATATCGTAAATTGAATTTTCTATACAGGTTTAATGAAGGAAATACTAAATCTCCATATTTCTATAATTATATAAGTCACTGTATTTATTTTTGATTTTCATTTCGATCGTTCCAGTGATGGAATTCAGTTAATTAGAATATTACGTATTTTTCCAGAGATGGCTTCATTGGCCATTTATAATTTCTGCACTCCGACTTAATTAATATGGTGTTGGCGCGCATTCCATTGCTATCGCACATTCCATGGCTCCTGTTCGTCGTGATACTTGTTTATAATTTACAAAAGCATGTTGCATGTGTATACAGTGAAAGACAAGAGTATTGATACACTATAATACTTTAACATTAGATACATAAGTGATTATAAAGAAACAAATTTATGTTTTTGTGTAGAGGTAAACAGTTGAGTTTCATTAAACTTCGAGGCAAAATGAATTTGATAATGAAAATATGCTAATACTTTTGTTCCTCACTGTATCTTTGACGTTTATTACAGACGAGGTTTTTAGTATTCGCGAATATTCGTTTTTAATTTACCCTTAATACATTTTTATGAGGTAAACTGTAATATTGTTACTTTCCACTGTTTCTTGGTAATAATTTGAGAACACACCTGGCACCGCTTTCAAACACCTAATTCATACATAATAATGTGCAATTAAAGCAATACTAAATCTTTTTATCGTCTAAACACTGCATTGAGTTGAGAGTGTGTAATAAAATTTAATTGAATAAACCAGGGACAATTGTGGGACGCTCTCTCTTTCTTCGAAGGAAATAAAAGCTTAACGTATCCGATTTGTTATTCATTAATTTGCTCTTAGACGAATTTACAGGGAGGCTCATTTTTAATTTCACGATTTTATTATCAATGCAGGTCCATGGGTATACTTTTACCGCCAATAGCACAAGTTACCGCAGGTCCCAGCGCCCATATGACCCATCACCATCGAAATCGCTCTCTGGATTCGGCCCTTCAAAAAATTCCAGAAGTCGATGTGACTCCTAGTCCGGAATGCGAGAACGTGGCAACTGCCGCTTTGGCGGATAACGTCAGACATCATCAAGTATGTATTATGTATTTTTCAATGGATGACAATACATAAGGTGTCCCATTTAAATAGTGAATAAATTTCGTTCATGTTACAAACACAAAAATGTTTTCGTTGTTCTATAGTTTTCGATAAACTGTTTAGTTAGCAAACGTTGGAACGTGTTATTAAATTTTTTGTCAAATTTAATTGAGATTTCATGTTCACGACTCATAACGAGTTTAAAAAGAAACCGAAATTGGAAACTCTTAATTTTAAAAGTACTGCATGTAATTAGACTCATTCTCTCATCAGAAAAAAGCACGGTTTAGTAACTAAACTGAAATAATTAAGCAAAAAAATGTTTCTTTCTAAATGCAAATGGCTTTAAAATTTCATAAATTATATTTTTGCTTCTATATGTAGGTTTCCTCACAAAAACAACGTGACGAATTGGCATCTCTTGGTTCAGACGACAGTGGAATCTTATGTGGTTCGGATACAAGCGATACAACAAGGGAATCCAGCGTTGAACATCTCTCGAATGAGAGTAGGGAAAGTTTGGACGATTTGGACAACAAATCAACACCATCATCATTGAAAACGACGATGATAACAAAGTGCCAAAAACACAATGACATTGTTGACAAATGTGAAACTAAAGTGCAAAGGACAAAAAACGAATCGGAATCGAGTATTTGTAATGTTAATATTAATAATAACGATGAAACTAATGAAAACGCGTGTGGAGTTAAGCGATATGGGGATCTGAAAAGACCGTCCCCAAAGAGTTCAGGTATGCTGAGGCTGTTGGAGAGCAAAGTATTTGATGTTCCTATGGCCATGCATTATTTGTTTAACAGCAAAGAACCAGGGGTAAGTGCACAAGAACGATTCTTCAATTTCACTTAATTCTAAAGGTTTTCTTTGTGTTCGGATATTGGTGAAGATTACCTTCATAAACAAAGTTCCAACATGGAAGAATTTCTTTTCATAGTTAATTCCCTTGACCTTTTTTTAATACCTTTTGTATATACATAAACGTGAAATGTAGTTAGTCAAATAGAACAAATGCATTATTATCAATCCATATACAAGTGAAGAATATTCTGGAAAATTAGTAAATATGTAGAGTTTGATCAAAATTCACTGTAGCTTTAGGTTTTTTAATCAATCTATTTTCATGTTTTAATTTTTCCTCTTTTTTTATTTTCATTTTGTTTAAAATTCCATTTAAAAAACTGATTTATTTTAATTAAACTTTTTCAATTAAAGGTCCTTTGCTACATTGTCAACAAATTGTTCACGTTCAATGATCAAGAAATCGACTTTTATCTACCCCAACTCGTTTGTATGTACGTGGAAATGCACGAGGTAGCCGAGGTGATACACCGATATCTTATCCATAGGTAAGTGGGCCGAAGAAAGGTCATTAACATTTATTGATTTGCAATATTTACTATTTTCTTTAAACGTTAGAAATTTCTAAAAAAAAAAACGTATTATTTGTAGAAAAACAGGATTATTATAAAAAAATGTTGCTATATCTAGTGCTTATAAAAAAACGTTTATTTCGAACGGCGACAATTGTTATTGCTTATAGTGGATATTAAGGAAAAGATAAAAATTTAATCACATACGTTTTAATTGCCCAACGTTAATTTTAATTTGCCTCAATTTCCAAGGTTAAAGTATTATAGAAATTTCGATTCATCTTTTTTTTTCTTTAAATTCGAAATCACCCCACAATTATTTCGTTAAAATGTAAACGAAAAATGTGACTCATCAACAATTATATTTTTGCAAATAAGTTATTGATACTACAGCGATAACAATACTAATCAAACAATGAAAATCAATATTTATTATAAACTAGATACTTATTTCGTCTCTCTATGTTATATGGTTGTATTGTATATAAATTCAAATGACATTTGGTTATGACATGTGTTGATTGGTAAGCAATAGACACCTGTCATAATAAGTGACTCTGAAATTGAAATAATATATTACATATTGAGATTTGTGAATGACTCTTGATGCCACTGAGTGGTCTCCTCTCCTCGTGTGTGATTACTTGAATTAGTACGAGTGATTAATTCAATTTTTTCTTCAATAATGGAAAATCGTAGATAGAAAGAATTAGAACCAAACACCCAACATTTTTCTTTTCATAAATCGTATAATGCATTACAAGCAACCACACTGGAATTAAGCCACATATTACTAATTAAAGAAATAATATTTTTTAGTTTTATTTTTTTGTAAAGTTACTACAGTTTTTTCCACTACGTTACACTTATGATCATTTTAAATATTTAAATGTCATGGAATTCCTGTCTATTACCATTTGTCATGTCTATTCTCGAAATGTTGAAGTGATAAGCATTAGTACCCGAAAATAGAAAAAGTTAAAATTCAACTTTTTCACTTCGCTCCGCTCATTATGGCAGTAAGAGGGGGTGGCACACCCCATTTCCTTTACCATTTACGAGCACAGACTAAAGAAATTGGGTGGCGTCATAAAAATGTGGATGTTCCATTAAATGGATCTATACACATGGCCCTATGCCCACGCCCCCTCTCGTTCCGAAAATGTCGATTTCCTCTTCCTTCTTTTTGGGGTTAACTATATTTAGAGTTATCCAATAAAGTATCCATTTCTACGGAACGCAAACAACGATTTTATTCAAATATTTATACATATGGCCTTGGTAATAAACTGTAAATGATGTCTTGTTATTGTTGTTTATTGAATTGCATTCCATGGAAAATGATGGTAAAAATCTAACGAGTTTACTCGTGTCATGTCCAAATTGGAATTTTTAGGCTCAGGATCAAAAAAATATATTTATGTACTTTGATTTGTTTATAAAGTTGTGCCAGATTCATTTGTTGTATAACTTTTTGTATACAGGGTGGGTCATTGAAAACTTTGCACTTGCATTCTAGTTGTACGGATAGTTTTAGGAGAAAATGATCTCTTTTTTTTAATTGGAAGGTATAAACTTTTTTTTTAGTTTTTTCATTTTTTCATATTTTTTTAGCCCCATAAAAAAGTTCAATTGAGGTAAATTTGGTGAACGTGCAAACATTTCAGACCTCACGTTCTAATTTAACTATAGCTGGAGCAGCAAGATAAACGGCGTTGTTACCCTCGCATAGAATATGAAGTTTAAGGAATAATTTTTTTTTTTAAATTGACTCTTCTCCAATAAAAATTGGCGAGTTCTGGTGTGAAACTTTTCATCCCGAAAAAAAAACTTTGAACGAAAAGTTTTCAACTACTCAACCCGTAAAATAAAAAGAATTATAGGTGTAAGTTTTGAAATACAATAGAAAATTGTACGATTAGTAGTTTTAACTTCGTGAAAAATCAAGTTAATAGAAAGTTTAACTTTGTAACTGACGCAAAAATATAACTAGTGACGAGTGAACGTTTAAACAAAGCCGATTCATTTATAAATATTTTTGTGCTAAATACTTTTTAAAGACTAGAATTTTCACACCTTGTTCCATATTTGAAAAACAATGATGGTCTTGTTAATAATGACATGAACATCTGTAGTGTTCGGCGTAATTATAAAGCATAAACAGTTATTAATAATGTCAGTTGGTGGAATTGCCATTTAAAATTGGACTACAATTTCAATAACTTTTTTATGTTCTTCTAGATAGTGATTTTAACAACCATTGTTATGTTCGTTTCGGAATAATGAAACCAATTAGTATAGAATTAACGTTGTCATCTTTCTAAAAAATTCGATTCGTTAGTAAAGTGTTAAAAGGATTGGATGGTTCAACCACCAGGTCGGTCAATTTAAAATTAATTAAAAAAGCGTGTTTCAAGGGTGGCACACTATGTGAGCAGAACAATGGTCATACTTAGTTTATCTTTAGTCATTGTTAGAAGTTGTTGAATCTTCTCAGACCTTGTTCTATCGGTTGGAGTGTTTATCTGTCAGTATTTGATTTCATTCTCTAGCAGTTGTCATACTCCCTCTTTAAGGCGATTTTAATATACATAATACATATGTATATTAAACTTAGTATACATATTATGTATACTGAGTTGATTTTTACACGTTAAAGGGAACCTTTAGAAAGTCTCTTCGTGTATATTGCCCTACTAATCGTAAAATTATCTGACCTATCTATAATGATTCTATAATATAGAGTATAGGGAGCGTTTGTAGGGCAGTATGGGTGCCTGTATAAATGTCTTTTTGAAATTACATATACTGAACTTTATTATAACTGAATTTTATTGACTGAACTGAACGTAACTGAATTTTATTATTTCAGATGTCGTGAATCCATAGATTTTTCCTTGAAATGTGCATGGCTTTTAAATGCATATAGTGTTGATGCTACAGTACCATCTAAAAAGAAGCCCCATGGTATAAAATTACGTAATTTAATCCTTTCTGATGAATTAAGGCCAAAAGACCATCGATTGCCTTCAACTCAAGACAAAATGTTCACTTCGCTTATGGAAAAACTCACATTCACTGTTCCGCTAAAGAAGTCGCATCAGAGATCACAAGTAATTTTTCTCCTTATTTGACCATTGATTAGATTTGAATTGTGAAATTTTTAGAGCGATGCCTCAGCATTATTGCAATCAATTGAAGCCAGAACAATGCCTTCATCAAAACTTTGTTTAGGCGATTTAAGTTCGGGCAGAGCCTTCGATAACGGTTGCATGTGTTTCGAGAGTAGAAGAAGTTTAGTTAACGATCTTAGGGGAGAAAAGACTGAATGCATCTGTTCGGTAAGTTTATGAAAATATTTTTGAATAAAGAAAGACAATATTTTTGTGCTAGGCTCCAAGGTTAAGGCCCGAACTCGAGTTTATGCAAGCTCTTATCCTAATTGGAAAATTACTTAGTTCCATACCCACAAAAGAAGCAAAAACTACGAGACTGATTGCCGAATTGACCACGTTGAATCTGAATTTGCCAGCCAGAGTGTGGTTGCCCCTGAACACAGAATCACCTCATTTCGTTGTCAGGATTCCACCCCAAGTTGCCGCGGTCCTAAATTCGAAAGATAAAGTAATATTAATTCATGGCAAATAATGAGCAATTCTATTTTTCAACGGTCTCTAATAATTTTTAGGCTCCATATATAATATATGTGGAAGTAGTAGAAGTAGAGGATTTGTATACGTCATCAGTTCCAAATAAAATTATGTCGACGTTGAGACACACGAAATCCGAAGAGAATTTAAAGCACGACTCCCTATCCTTGTCTGCTTTTAGTGTTTGTGGCGGTTGTTACGATGATACGGATCCAGAATGGAGTCAGGAGGACGATGAAATATCCCAACAGGTCTCTTTTTTATTAACAATTGATAGTATCTAAAGCCGACAGTGGCTTCATACAATTCATAAAATGAACTGTTGTTATTTTAAAATACGGATTTTTTTTTATTTAAGCTGTATTTATGATTTATAAAATTTAATTTAACGGAATGAAGCCGAAGAAGAATAGTACTTCTGATTGACCTTTTTTACGTGCCTTCACCTGCCATATATTTTTTCAAACTTAAATACATAATGACGAATGTGCTCTTTAACTTGTTGAATGCGCACATCAATAACAAAGTTTTGAGATTGTCAACTACTTTAGCATTTTAGCACCAAAATTTCGGTTTAAATCTGAACATAGTCGTATACCTCCTAACATTGTATTATTAAACCATTAATAATAATGCATTGTTGTCAAATTATTGTATAAATTGAGCTATTCAATGAATCGATTACGAATAAAAGTTTTTATTCCAGTATATTCACATAAAGAAGACAGTTGATAGAGATACAATATCGCAAATGAGCCAGGACTCGAGTGATTCCGGTGTGCCACCAATGTCCATTCCAGCCAGCGAAATTCGAAGACGATTATCAGATTTTTTTCATGAGGAGAAAAACAAACAGTTTACGCATGATCCTGAGGATCCGTCTGCAGCTGTTCTCAAAGAACCATGGCAAGAAAAAGAAACAAGAATCCGAGAAACCTCTCCATACGGACATTTGGCCACATGGAAATTGTATTCTTGCATTGTGAAATGTGGAGACGATTTGCGCCAGGAACTGATGGCATTTCAGCTGCTAACAGTATTTCGCAAAATTTGGGAATTGGAACATTTGCCTTTATGCATCCATCCATACAGGTTGTAGTTTTTCGAATTTTAAATGTCTTTTTAATAAGCTAATTTTTTTTATTTTACATAGAATACTCGTACTTTCGGATGATAGTGGTCTCATTGAGCCAATTCTTAATACGGTATCATTGCATCAAATTAAGAAACATTGTCAGCTCTCATTGCTTCAATATTTCAAAAAGGAATACGGTCCGGAAACTTCAGAAGCCTTCCTGACGGCTCAAAAGAATTTCGTGCAGAGTTGTGCCGCCTATTGTTTAATTTGTTACTTGATTCAAGTGAAAGACAGGTATTAGTTAACTTTATGGATATTTATAGACAAAACTATTGTAAATTGTAACTTGTTTCCAGGCACAACGGAAATATTCTTTTAAAAAGTGACGGTCATCTAATTCATATCGACTTTGGATTCATTTTGTCAACATCCCCGAAAAATCTCGGTTTCGAAAAATCGCCTTTCAAATTGACTCCTGAATTCGTTGAAGTTATGGGTGGAGAGCATTCTGACATGTTTGAATACTTTAAAATTCTCATACTTCAAGGATTGATTGCGGCAAGAAAGCATCAAGGAATGATCATTGATTTAGTGGAAATCATGAGATCCAGTAATCAGTTACCCTGTTTTAAATCTGGAGTGCCGACCGTCCAAAATTTACGAAATCGTTTCCACATGAGCATGACCGAAGAACAACTTCGTCTAGAAGTGAATCGTATGGTCGAGGGCAGTATGCATTCGTTATCAACAAAACTTTACGACGGTTTTCAGTATTTCACTAATGGGATACTTTAGCTTTGTGATAATTTTCAGGAGTGCGTGGTATAGTTAGGTATAATTGTGAACCGTTTGATCATTCCATGATGTTTATGCTGGAAAAAAACTCGTAAAAACGTAGTACAATATAAGAGGAGTGTACGTGATAAATTAGCGTTATTAAAAAAAGCTTTATTCAAGCAGTGTACAGATTATGGAGTTTTCTCAATAAATATTTTGTATTTTCCTCTAATTGTTGCGTATATGTGTGTAAACAATCTCTTATTCATAAGAGTAGAATTTGAAATACAATTATTAATTATTCTTAATTTTCTCATACTCTACTTTTTTATATTTTTAATGAAAATCATATTATGGCAACATGTATTATAAATTTAGGTCTAACTGTAAAAAAAAAACATCGAAAATTCTTACAAGGAGAAGCCCGTGGGAGCTTTTATCAGAAATGTCATCGTTTATTCCATCGTTCATAATAATTGAAACATTACAGAAAATAGTACCATGACCAACAAAATATTTCAAAGAGATTTGTCAAAAATTCTTCAATTGTTAAGTTGTGAGAAAAGCTGCAAATGAGTTTTCTAATAAATAGTCTGAGGTAATGTGTTAACACTTGGTTATCGCGGGCTCTCTCCTGTTAATAAGAATTGTAAAGCTTTGCTTTTGTTAGTTCAATATCGAAAATGGACTGAATAATAATAAACAACACCGTACAAAATGGTATGTATTTTCGTGTTATTCAATGCTCAAAACTAGATTTATTGTTTTTATGTTTAAGCGAAAAATTAATAGTAATACACTGTTTTTCTTTCAGCTTTCTGTACAAATGAACCAATTTTTTATTTAATT